>CM076581.1:1596026730-1596566379 GCA_034641835.2 Pinus albicaulis
GGTTCTATGATAAACCTACTCAAGAGGTATTTCATTTGAAAATGAAATAAAGGATTAGAGCGTGGATTAAGTGGGTCCTGACATATATGTTTCATAATCAAATATAAAATGTAGAGAACATTGGAGCCGCGTTATGGGTTTTATAATAAGGTTTAATCCCATTGATTGCAAAGAACAAAGTTCCCGCATTAAGGCTACTTGTTAGGCATGGTTCATAACCATAAGATATGAGAGCATTAGAGCTCCCGCACATAGGTTGTAATCGAGCCGATTATTTGGGTTAATAACCATAAGATAACCTTGGAAGAAAACTCGTATATGTTTATTGAAATTTCCACTGGAAGAAGAGAATGTTGAAGTGCGCATTGAGAGAAATTAAAGCCCAAAGTTGAGATGCATTGTTATATGTATAGAAAGAAGAAAAAAAAAATTTGGGACTAAACTTGGGAAAAGAGTTATATATATATAGCAGACACACTATTGTAGAGAATAAAAAGAATATGCACAGGAATGAAATGTGTGGGTTTGAAAGGTGTACATGCGCAAAAATTAGGAGAGGTATGTAATTGAAGATGGCAGTGAATAAAGAGAGGTATGGGCATCAGCTTACATGACAAAGAAATTTAAAGACAAAAAACCAAAGAAGCCAAGGGCTAGAAAGGACCTAGCGAAATTGATACATGTAACTAAAAATGTGAATGTAAATGTTTTAATTGTTTTTATATTGTTTCTGTATACTTATGCCTCCTGATATACAAAAATGCCAGATTTTACTGTTGAAATTAGTACATATTGTTATATTTTTTATGAATGAGTCAACAAAGAAATGAGAAGGCAGAATTCAAAGAGGCATGGTTGGTTTTATTTCACCCCAGAATGCTAGCAAATATAAGGAAATCTCTATAAATAATATCTCATAGATATACATAGAGAGGTTAGAGAATGCAGAAAGGAAGCAGGAAGCAAGAGAAGAAGACAGAGCCGAAAGAGAATCTAAGAAGATGTAGAGATGATACAAAATATATGAGGACCGATGGACAACAGAAGAAGGACGAGAACAGAGTCGAATATCCGTAAACTGCCATGTTTTCTTTTGAAAGAGTGAGTGAAGTTGGAGCTTCCCTATCAAGTTGTAGCTTGACAGATGTCAACAGTCGACCGAGGTAGGAGCCTCATGTAGGTTGTAGCCCGTAGAAAACAGAGGGAAGTTGGTGCTTCCATATCAAGTTGTAGCTTGATAGAAATCAGCTTGTAGCCGCTCGAGGCTGCTTCCGTAGGTTGGTGCCTCGCAGAAAATTGATGGGAGTTGAGCTTCCTTGCAAGTTGTAGCTGTTAAATTGAGGTAGAGCCCCGTGGGTTGGAGCCTACAAAATTAGTGGTGAGAGGGATTCGAGCTTGTTTCGCATCACAACAATAATAAGATGTGGTTTTCTCCTCGTGGGTTTCCACTTATATATGTTGTCTATGTGTATGATGTTGTGTGTTAGATATAAGCTATTCAATCCGTTTAATACTTGTTGCTCTCATATTAAATCTCGCTCTCACATTATCTTAATACTTAAAGCTCACATTCTAAGATTACTCACATATTGTTGAACATGAAATGAAGGTGTAAATAAGTTTTAATGAAAAGTTTTAAAAGTCCGTGGAAATGTTAAATCGATTGCCCCCCCCCTCTCGCCTTGGGTCCACATTCAACAATTGGTATCAGAGTTTTGCTCCTTTGGGAGTAAGACCAATAGCTTGAAGGAGATCCGTCGAGTCATGGACTATCAAAATGTACCGTGTTAAGTACAACAAAATTTCCGAATGGAGAGATAAGGCGAAATAGAGTTACTTTCTATTAATGAACCGAGGTATGGAAACTTGCATGTGATGGTTACTTCACGTACTCCTGCAAGAACAATAGAGGAATGCCAAGGCAAAAATGTGATACATAACAGTTCCAGTAACAAGGATCTTGAAAGTTAATAATGGATTTAACCTCTCGCAAAAGAAATCGATAGATTGCATTTCATGCATGAAGTAGACACTAGTGGATGCATTGTCAAGAAGCGTAGGGAGAAGAGAATTAAGAAGAAAAATTCATGTCAAAAGGAAAATATTCCACAAATGAAGTACCTCGCTAGTATGAATGGAATTCGGGCCCATGAAGAAATTGCATCCGAGGAAAAAGCCAAACTTAACATAGCCTTGACCGAAATAGAAAGATTGAAAAATGAAAACAAAACACCTCAAGATGATCTGTAGCAAATATGTGATGAGAAAGAATATGAAGATAAGAAAGAAATTACGAGCTTGAAGACATAACTTTAAAGGAAGGCAGAAAAGAGAAGACACCGCCGCAACAAATGAGAGAAAAGTCTAGAATGTGAGAAATTGGAAGAAGAAGAAAAGGGCCTCGAAAGAAATTATGAAAGCCCAAAGAGAATTACTAATGAACACTCCTCAAATGAAAAGCTTCCGGACAGCTTGGAAAAAAATTCTAAAAGGTTCAAAGGTCGCCCTCTCATAAATGTCGGGATAGGATATGAAGGAGAAACCAAATCCAAGGTTGAAGATAACAGAATATCATTTTTGTAAAGGTCGTAAAGGATAATGAAGTAGCTCGAAGATTCCTGCTGCAGTAGAAGCCAAGAATACAGATTTAGAAGAAATGAAGGAAACAAGCAAAGAAACATGATAAAGGAAAAAAACAATGAAAGGATGAAACAATCAAATTTAAAAGGCTCATACACTCATGAGGTTGAATTGAACAAATTTGGAAGATGTCAAAGGAGGTTTCTTCTTCTATGAAAAATATCATATAAGCTTCTCTTGTCATAAACCAAGACATATTGGCAACATATTGCAAGACAAAGAAAATCCCTACCCAACAAGCAAAGGATGCAAATAAAAAGAGAAGAACGCCCTCAAGCAAGCAAATGGAAAAGACAATCTTTCACCAGGTAACACACAATCATTTCTAAAGGCTAATGTTATGTACTTATTAATTTACAAACTTGTTGATTGTAATTGTATTAAAAAAGAGGAACAAAGTATTGTATGAACAAAGTCACAAACATACTCTTGGCAAAGTAAGATGTTATGTATGCCTCCCAAGCTTGGTCACAAAGCAAAGACTCAGAATTCATATATACTTTAAAGAATCCCAGATGATGAAGAAATCAAATCAAATAAAACAAAACTATGAACCAAAAAGAAGTGCATACTATGAGGAACTCCTACTAACCAGGAAGGAAAAGAGAAAGGTGGGAGCCCGTTACATCAATAACATAATGGTCCATCATAGTCTCAGGGAGCCGCTCCAGGAAGCAATGCAAATATCCAAATCAAAGGATAGATATGAAACAACAACCCAGGGGAGAGCTGTTTGGCAATAGTCCCCATGAAATTTGTATAAGAAGAGTTCCTTGAACAAAAATAGCTATAAGATCAGAAGGGAAAGGACACCACGAGAACTATAGAGGAAAGGTACACAGATTATCTAAAAGAATTTAATAGCCGAGCAAATTGATGGAAGAAGAGAAGGCAAACAAGAAGCCATATGATAGTAGAAAGAACAATGTACCATGAACATGTAAACTAAGAAGACAATATCAGTACATTAAGTGATGATCACATTGTGCATCATATCAACAGAATTAACAATGAATCACATTATTAAGAAGGAGATGAGTAAGAGAAGTGCCTATCATCATTATATCATCACATCATTCATCTATGGAAAAGTCCTTCGGAGGAATGTGCAGTGTACTTAAGTGAGTGACTAATTCGAGTGATCAAATTTCCATGAAGATTCATAGTAGTATATAAATTGAAGATGTCTTCCCGAACATCATTATGTCGAACAAATGAATTGTATATAAAGTTGAATACCTTCCGAGCAAGCCATAGAAAAGAACACAGACATTCCTTTGAACAAAATGACGAAGAAAAGAAATGGTTATTGATGACAAGATCGTATTTAGTATATTGATGATGGTTGGTGTAAACAATGGAAAGCTCAATAGTAGAAATTATGAAGTTTGTCTTAATCTATGGATTCATGTGTGAGCTGGGCGGTGAAAGTAGCATTTAATGGGTATTTGGTACAAGCAAGATGCCTATATCAAGAGAATATCAAGTACCTAGTGGAAAAAAATGGTATGGTACAGTCCTCGTGATTAAAGGATTAAGGCAAAAGAACATCAAGGTAGTATCCCAACACTATCTACATTAGTTCAAGCTGAAAAGGTCAATAAAAGAGCTAAAGGATCGTATGTTGTTTACACTTGAAACATTATATGGAGTACTAGAAGTAAAGATTTTTCTTATATATTTGCATGCCTTTCTAAAGTCGCATACATATATATCGTGCCTCTCTCTTGAAATCATTCATAACACCATGTAAGTCCGTTTTGTCGAGATATCAATTAAACATCTTGAATATGGTTTTGTGGAAGATCATCATGATAGAACAAGTTTGAAGTATCTCAAGTATGAAGGACTAGTTGTGTTGATATTACATTTGAACCCAAGATTCGTTAATGTTACATCTAAAGCCTACTTCAACGTAAAGGACCCTTTGGTATGTCACTATTGAAAAGAGGTTGATCAATGACATACATACCCCTTGTCATAAAGAAAATTGCATGATTTATACAGACTCCACTAACACATTGAATGTATCTAGCCTCAAGGGTTTGTTTTGAATGTACATTGTGCAAGTAGTAAAGTTATTTGGTCTCTTAGATTGAAAGATATCATCTAATCTCACAATAAGTTGTGAAATCAAGCTTGACTCATTGATCACATCAAGAATAAGTGACCTTCACTACTAAGTGTGAAGACCTTTATCAACATTCTAGCTCATATCACCACCAACAAAGAAATGTGAACCAAGGCTTATAAAAAGGATATTTTGGCATCATCAAAATTGAACAGACAAGTTGCATTGCCGTATGCATTTGCAGCAGATGAGACCATCCAAAATCTTCCTCATCAGACATGGATTTCTCGATTAAAGATAATACTTGCAGACCGAAGTGTATTTGAAGCCTTCTCGCATTTTACTTTGATCCAATCATGCATCTCTGATTAGACAAGGCTAGTACAATGTATTCTATGAAGTGTCATTATTCTCATTTTATTGCTATACAAGTGAAAGAAGTTTGTGCTTTGGATTGCATTTCAATTTACGTTGTATATTCGTTCAATAATCAAAAGTGTTCTTCAACAAATCTAAGACACTAGTTTAAGCAGCAAGGTATAAAACAAAGAGAAGAAGGGCCTAAACACAACTTAGAGAGAAGAAATGAAAAGATAGATTCTTAATAATTTGAGAGATGTGCAACCCTTGCCATTGATGTCAAAGGGGAGGAAAAGTAAGCAAAATAAGACAAGACAAGAGGAAGACTCTGGAGGAAGCATTGGATGAATGTGGATAAAGCTTTTCCCATCAATGCCAAAGGGGGAGACCGTTGGAAATGTTGTCATTGATGCAAAAGTGATATGGCAAAGTGAGTACACCTAAAATAGCAACAAGGCAAAGAGAAAAGGGCAAGCAGAGAGAGTGCGGCAGATCCGGAGAGCCGCAAAGTGTATATAAAAGGATATGTGCGCATTATATGGATATTATTCTCATGTGAAAGAGCTAAGACATGCAATTAGTCCGTGCATTGATGACTTAATACATGGTGTTCGTATAATTGAAGAAAATCCATAAATTGCTGAGGCGGTGGTTGAAATTGTATGTTTAACTTCCGTACATGAGTTTAGAAAATGTGATTCTACATATGGCTGTTGGGAATTATGTGGAGTATGGTGTGAGGTTATATATATTTAGAAATTATTACCATAATACAAGGAGCTGTTGAACCCGTGAAGGGAATTGGTGAAATCGGGTGATGGCACAAAGAATATTGTATTGGCAAGGGTCGGAGGGTTGGAGATGGCCCAATTGAAATCTCAAATTATGGTGCACTGCGGAATTAGATCAAGTAGCAAAGATATTGATAAAGCATTTAATGTATGTGTTTGATTGGCTTAAATTATGTATATGAATGGTCTTTAATTTCAAGGAGCAATCGTATAACCATGGTGTGAATTTATATTTTACCTACAATTAGAGATTATACTATAGATTAAAGGAGGATATCATGCTATTCGTTGTGTAATGTCATACAACGTTTTGAAACCTTCTGAGAAGTTCTCACACAAAGCACAAGGCAAGACAAAGTGAGTCAATATGGAATAATTCGCGTAGGCTCTTGAATGAGAATGTATCAATCAGTATGAAATCAGAATTAACAATACAAAGGAAGGAAGTATGCGGCAGGTAGTGTTATACTTGGGTTTAAGGCGCACCATTAAAGTTACAGAGAAAGGTGTAACCCAAAGTCAAAAACAGTAGCTGAGGAGAGTTAGTTTGGGTGAATGAATAAAAATGGCAACCATACAGAAGGGGCAGAACCCCGAGCGTAGAGGGAGCGTGAACCTTGACTAAACAAGAAAACTCGGGATTTGGGAATCGGTTAAGCTTGCATAATTTTAAAATGGTGGAAGTGATTTGTGAAAAATAATGCGATATGTGTCTTTGAATGATGTGGCAAAACTCGGTTTTCTAAAACCATTCATATCACGCGATTTTGGAGGATTAACCCTCGTGTTGTTTGATTACACGATATTTAGTTTTAGTCGTTGACCGCGTGCTTTTACTTTACATCTCCCCAACCGTTGGCGAGGTTGGTGCGTTAAGGATCGGGACCCAGTTTGGTCACAGCTTAAGAATTACATCTCATGCAAGTGTGTAACGCACGCCTGGCTTGACTGTTTGTTTAGAGCGCGAGAGCTGTGGTTTTCGTTGGATTATACACAAAATTGCATAAACGTTAAAGCGAAGATTTCAATTGAAATAACCATTGAATATGTGGGGCCCGAGGATATACATATATGTTATCTCTTAGTTCGAGTCCTAGTTATGGTTTAAACCAAGGTCGAAGACCTTATGATATCTAATGCTAAATGCTGAAATGTGGAAAGTTAAATATAGCGAATATTTCAATGCTCGTATTTATACAGTTTGGGCGTAATATAAAGTATTGACACACATTAATATATGTGGAAATGCATGTTATAATTCAAGTTTCTACACACAAAGTCTTAACTTTACTGCCTGGAGATATGGTAAATTCGAGATACTCATTATAATATATGTATTGGTGAAGATTTAGTGTTGGTTTAACATAATGCTTAACCATTACACAATAGACTTTGATATGATGAATAGAGTTGTGGGCCCACAAGTCCCTATTGACATGTGCATTTGTGCTGGTTTAACAAATCTTTGCACATATTTGATGGTTGATATGATGTGGCTCATAAACCTTAATCATAGTTATTATTGATTATAATCTATTAAAGTTAATGTATAAAGGTTGAGTTATGAGCATATGTTCAGGTGAGTAATCCGAAGGTCTATGATAAACCTATCAAGAGGTATTTCTACTAGAAATGAATGTTGCAGATTGTGACCTAGATTATGGGTCCTTACATATATGATTTCATAATCAAATATAAAAGGAGAACATCGGATATGCTATGGGTTTTATAGTAAGGTTTAATCCCATTGATGCAAAGAACAAAGCCCCAGACATATGTATTGTTAGGCATGGTTCACAACTATAAGATATGAGACATTAGGAGGCCCCCACGTTAGGTTGTAACTAAGTCGATTATTTGGGTTAATAACCATAAAATAACCTTGGAAGAAAAAGCTTCCGTACATGCTTGCTGAAATTTCCGGGCCTGGAAGCAGAGAATGTTGAAGTGCACAAATTGAGAGAACAGTCTAGTTAGATGCATTGTTATATGCATAGAAAGAAGAAAAAATTGGGACCAAACTGGAAAAACAATATATATAGCAATATACACTATTGTGAGAATGTGAATATGCACAAGAATGAAAAATGGGTTTGATATGTGTACATGCATATACAGAGAGTGTGTAGAACTGAAGATACAAGGAATGTACAAGAAAGGTATGCAGTAATAGCTATATGACAACAAGAAAAAACAAATAAGCCAAGGGCCAAAAGGACCTTCCATAACTGATACAGAATCGAAAATGTGAATGTAAATGTTTTAATTGTTTTTATATTGTTTTTGATGCATTAGCAAGTTCCTATGAGGAAAACAAAAACTTCACCTAATATTGAAATTAGTAAATATTGTTATATTTTTTTTTTTTCAAATGTGAGTTGGTCAAAGAAATGAGAAGCGTTAAGTCAAAGAGGTATGGTTGTCCATTTCAAATTCCCCGAGGAATGCTAACAATCATAAGGAAATCTTTATAAATAATATCTCAGATACATAGAGGTTAGAGAATGCGTAAATGAAGTAGTGAATATAGAAGAAGGAGTGAGCCGAAAGAGAATCCGAGAAGATGAAGAGATGATACAGTGCGTATATGAGGACTACACGGATAACAAAAGAATAACAGTCAAGAGCTCGATATCCGTAAATCAAATAAGTGTTTTTCTTTTGAAAGAGTGAGGAAGTTGGAGCTTCCTCATCAAGTTGTAGCTTGACAGATGCTTACCAGTCACCGAGAAGCCGTAGGTTGTAGCCTCGTAGAAAATAGAGGTTATGCTTCCATACTGCTGTAGCTTGATAGAAGTCAATTGTAGTTGGCCGAGGTTGGAGCCCTCCTCGTAAGTTGGTGCCTGGTAAATTTTATGGGAGTTGGAGCTTCCTTGAAAGTTGTAGTCATGGAATTGAGGTAGGAGACCTCCGTGAGTCGGTTTAAAATGAGAGTGGTGAGAGGATTTGGAGTTTGCCTTTGCATCACAACAATAATAAGATGTGGTTTTCTCGCCTTTATGGGTTTCCACTTATATCTTTTGTCTTTGTGTATGATGTTTATGTGTTGATATGGTTTATCTAATCATGATGATTGTTTCTCTCATATTAAATCTTTTGTCACATTATCTTAATACTTGTACTACCACATTCTAATATTACTCACATATTAAGTTGAACATGAAATGAAGGTGTAAATAAGCGTAATGGAAAAGTTTTAAAAGTCCATGAATGTGTTAAACCGATTCACCCCCCCCTCTCAATTTAACCAAGGGGTCTGGGGCTGGGCTGATTGAGACAACCCTCTTACTCCAAGAATCTATGGTCTTCCTAAAAATCCATAAGGATGGTGCCCCACTTCGGCCCATTATTAATACCATCGTTACCGACTTATCTTCTCGCCAAGTATTTAGCTCATAAGCTCAAGCCTCTCGTAGGTCGTACAAACTCATTTGTTAAAGATTCTTCTTCTTTCTTTAATGAGTTGAAGGATGTTAAAATGGATCAGAGGATAGGCTTGCTCGCTGATATTAGCTTTTGCACCAATATCCCCATCTATGAGGCTATTGATGTCATTAATCACATTACTAAACCTCGATACGACCCATTTAATCGATTATGCTTAACCCCGCACTTTCTTCCGCCTTTGAAGGTGAATTCCTATGAGCAAACATGGTGTTGCCATGGGTTCTCCCTTCCCGCATTTTTGCTAATTTTTTTATGGAGGACTTTGAATCTAAGGCTCTTGCCTCTTCAACAGTCCAAAGCTTTTGAAAGGTTTGTAGATGATACTTGTGTCGTATGGCTCAAGGGCAAAGAAAAGTTAGATTCTTCCCTATCTTAATGATCAATCACGTCCACAAAATTCACCATGGAATATGATGGATGGTGGCCTTCCTTTCTTTGATGCTATTATCTCTAGAAAGGATGATGGTTCTTTCTCCCATCAATTTTTTTTGAAAGAAAACTCATACTAAGCAATATCTTCAAGCTAGTTCGGCACCATTTCCCCGCTCAAAAATTAGGTGTCCCAAACACCTTTAGCCACGAGGGCGTTGAGGATCTCTCGATGAGTCTCACCTGAAGGGAAAAGTCCCATATGTTGGCGCGTCTTTTAAAATGGTTATAGTAGGCTCACGGCCTCATTTTCCTTAATGCAATAAAAGGTTCTCTAATTGTGGGACAGACAGACCCTAGTCAATGTTCCTCATAGCATCTTCCTTTCATTTAGGAACCACCGGTGTAAAATTGCTAGGGTCCTTAGGAAGCATAAGGTGTCTTCGCTATTCGGGTTTCCTCAACTCGATTCGCAACTCTCTCAAACCCGTTAAAGATCCGATTGACCCTAGGATGGGAAAGGTATACATCATTCCTTTTTCTTGGGGGACTCTTTACATTGGTGAAACCCGCCCGTCTATAAATGAAAGGATCCGTGAGCATGCCGATGACATTAAACATGGAAGATCTTGTCGCCTACCCTGTACCGAGGCATGTAGAAAAGACTAACCATCATATTTGCATCGAAGAGGCTAAGGTCACTTTTAGGATCGACTATTTCCATCACCCGGGTTAAGAGAGGCCTTAGGAAACTGAAAAAAGACCCGTTAATATCAATAGAGATGATGGTTGGAACATCAACAGTGTTGGATGCTTGCCTTATATTCTTGATTGCCTTTTTATTTTTTCCTCGCTTATTGTTCCTTTATTTATTTATTTATTATTATTATTATTTTTTTTTTATTATTATAATTTATGCTATATTTTTTATTATTATTTTTATTTATTTATTTATTTATTTTGGTCAGTCGGTTATTTTTTAGTCGGACCTCGTACATTAATAATTAAATAATTAAATCAACTAAATAAAATAAGAAATGTGTCTATATATTAATTAATATTAATTAATCTATTAATTAATTGAATAAATAAATCAAATATTTTAATAATAAAATAGTTCAGTCATTCTTAAAAAATAAAAATAAAAATAAATACAAAATAAATAAATAAAATTTAAAGTCAAACTAGCCGTTTTCCTAAATTCGCTATTTAACCATCTCTACATCTATTTAAACCTAATGTCCCGATCCGATCTCTCACCCAGTCTCGATGATGGACCAATATTGGCTAGTTTGGAAACGCGTCAATAATGTCTCCAATAAAAGCGTGATGATTACCGAAAGGAGATTTGCACTTAGTGACACTATACAGCTGATTCTAAAAATATTGAAAACCTCGCTGGTAGGGGGAGTTGATAACGAAGATTCATCATTTCAAACGAGTACATTTGCAGTATCTAAGTTGAGATCAAATATTATCTTTCTAAAATATGTAGAGATGCTTCTATTGTTCCTTCTTTTGCTAAAATTAATCATCCTCTCAATGTTTCTAAGAACCAAAATTTATTTAAAGGCCATCCTTGGGGTCGTCTGATGTGGAGATCTCCTCCAAAGAAGAAGTTTGGATCTTTATCAAGAAAACTACCAGCTCATATCCGAATTTGTCCAATTCGATTCCACGAACGTTTGGAATTTAATTATTGGCTATAATCCATTCGTTGGGAAGCTTTTTGGAAAGAGAATAACTATTAAATTCAAAAAAGTCGAGGAGGTCACCGAATGAGGTTTCGTTCCGTTATCAAGTAGGGATTACCGGCCGACCAAGTCTCGGCTACCAATTCCAGATTGTAGATGTCTTTCTCCCGCGGATTCGTAAATTAGGAGTCTTCCACCTCTCTTTCTGTGAGCCTTCCGTTCCCCAAGGTGCCCTCTATTGATCTTCTCGTTCAACCGTAAGGAATGATCTCTCTCCTTAGCTCATTAAATCTTGTGCTTTAACCCCATGGCCATGGATGTCGATGTCTCCCGAGAAGCGTAAGGGAAGGGCAAACTCCGTATTTCACCTGACCTTCAATCCTCAACCTGGCTCCTCTAATATAGAAGGGCAGTCGATTTTTGGGATCTCCCATTCATTTTCGTAGCTTTAATCTCGCATTTCCAATTGGGTTCCGCAGGCCACCAAAGAGACACCTTCTCCTATCCCTATTTCGGTCTCCATCTCCACCGAAGGGTCGAGTTCCACGGATTGGGTGGATACTTCTGCTGGGAGTATCGTTGACCCATTGGCCCCTCTCCGCGCCTTTGTAATCTGCATTTCTAAACCTTCGCATTATAGGTCCCCTTTTGATGAAGAGTCTAATTTATCTAATAACCAAGGAAACCCTAACATAAATTCGTGTAAAAGTAATATGAATAAGAATAATCTAATAGTAGTATTTTAATTAATCTAGATAGTTATATGACTAATAGTAAAAAATCGTAACCTTGTATCATTGATCAAAATGATTTAGTTATTAAAAAATATTATGACAAGATAAAAGATAAAATGGCTCAATAGAAGACATATAATGAAAATAATATTAATAGAGATAATATTAGCAGGAATGTTAATATGGAAAATAATAAAAATAACAATATCACTAAACATGATTATAATAACAAAAATAATGATTTTATCAAGAACAAAGATAGTAATACCCGAATATGAAGGTAACCATTAATAAAAATAGAATACCATTAATAAAGCATTAATAATATAAATAATAAATCTAGTAAGAAAGTTGTCAATCTCTCGAGCTTTTTCTTTTGACCCGTTCGTTTATAGTCTCAGAGAAAGGCTTTAATTTTTCCTTAGCCCCCACAAAAATCCCCATCCATGAGCATGGCTCGTGACATAGAATTTGGTATTAGAGGCTGCTCGACTCCTCCAAGGACATCATTAGGCAAGATTGTGCGTTCATCTTTAAGAAAGCCAAGCCCCCCCAAGAGCAAATTGAGCAAGCCCGAGTTTCTGAGGCTCTAAAAACCTTAAGTAATAACAAGGATATTGTTGTTCTTAAAGTCACATGTGTTGTAGGCATTGTCATCTCAATAAAGAGAATTATAGGATGAAAATGTTATTAGGATCATTTGGAGAATAGTGAGATATGTATTAAAACTTGCTAAAATCCTCACAGCCGTATCTCAAGAGATGTCGCTGGATGCTAGTAAATCAAGTACTGGTGAGTTCTCCTGGTGCAAGAAGTTGGATTTAGAGCAACCCTCTTAACTCCAAGAATCTATGGTCTTCCTAAAATCCACATGATGGTGTCCCCACTTCTGCCCATTGTTAATACCATTAGCGGTCCGAATTAACTTCGCCAAGTATTTAGCTCACAAGCTAAGCCTCTCGTAGGTCGTACGTACTCATTTGTTAAAGATTCTCCCTCTTTTCGTTAATGAGTTGAAGGATGCGTTGTGCTGACTCGGAGGATAGGCTTGCTGGCCGGATGTTGTTTCTCTTTACACCAATATCCCCATCAATGAGGTTATTGATGTCATTAATCTCATTACCGATCTTGATACAACCTATTTAGCTCCAAGTTATGCTTAACTCATTTCTTCATTTCTTTGAAGGTGAATTCTATGAGAAAACATGTGGTGTTACCATGGGTTCTCCCCTTTCCCGATTTTTAAGAATTTATTTATGGAGGACTTTTAAATCTAAGGCTCTTGTTCTCGCTCTTTTCTCCACTCAAAGCTTTGGAAAAGGTTTGTAGATGATACTTTCTGTGTCATAAGTGGCCTCGATGGCAAAGAAAAGTTAGATCTTTTTTTTTTTTCCTTCATCTTAATGATCAATCACACTCATAAAATTCACCATGGAATATGAGGTGGATGGTAGCATTCTTTCTTGATGTTCTTATCTCTAAAGGATGATGGTTCTTTTCTCCCATCAATTTTTTCGAAAGAAACTCATCTTGAGCAATATCTTCACACTAGTTCGCACCATTTCCCCTCGCTCAAAAATTAGGTGTCCTAAACACCTTAGCCAACAGGGTGTTGAGGATCTCCATGAGTTCCACCTTGAAGGGGAAAAGTCCTATCCGTTAAGTGTCTTTTGTAAAAATGACATAGCAGGTCGCAAGGCTCAAATCTTTCTCAGCGTGTGCTGTCCTCTAATTAAAAATAAAGACATTAGTCAATGTTCCCCGCAAAGCAGCTCTCTCCATTCATTCGTGGAACCACTAATAAAATTGCTAAGGTCCTCTTAGGAAGCATAAGGTGTCTTCTCCATTCAAGCCCCCAACACGATTCACAAATTTCTCTCAAATCGGTTAAAGATCCGATTGACTGTTAGGGGATGGGAAAGGTGTATACATCATTCCTTGTTCTTGTGGGACTCCTTACATCGGTGAACCGGTTCATCTATAAATCAAAGGATTTGTGAGCATGCTCGGCTAACATTGCCATGGAAGATCTCGCTCATCCGCTCAGCCACGCTTAAAAGACTAACCATCATATTTGCATCGAAGAGGCCAAGGTCATTGCTAGGATCGACCATTTCCACCATTTTAAGTTAAGAGAGGCCTTATAAATTGAAAAAAGACCCGTTTAATCTCAATAGAGATGATGGTTGGAAACACTGCCAGGTGTTGGATACCCGCCTTATATTCTTGATTTCCTTTTATTTCGCCTTGCTTATTATTCTTATTTATTTATTTATTTTTATTTATTTTATTTTATTTTATTTTATTTTTATTTTTATTATTTTATTTTTTTATTTTTTATTTTTATTTTTATTTTTTATTATATTTTATATATATATATATATATATAATTTATTTATTTATTTTGGTCATTGGTTATTTTTTAGTTGGACCTCACACATTAATAATTAAATAAAATTAATAATTAAATCAACTAAATAAAATAAGAACAATGTTTTAATTAAATAATTAATTAATAAGTTAATTAATCTGTTACAATTGAATAAATAAATCAAATATTTTAATAATAAAATGAAACTAGCCGTTATTAAAAAATAAATAAAAATAAAATAAAAGTCAAACTAGTTTTCTCCTAACGACTAGTTTAGCCATCTCCACATATATTTAAACTTAATTTCCCCCGATCCGATCTCTCACCTAGTCCTCGATGATGAACTACACCGATTGGTTGAACGCGTCGACAATGTTCCATTGCATGTGATGATTACCGAAAGAGATTTTACAATTTTATATGATGGACTGCTTTAAGCGTTGATTATAAAAGTAAACTATACGTAGCGTATATATACTGGTGAGAATAATGAAAATTGTAATTTTAAATAATATACATCAATGTAAATCGAAAAGAAATGATATACCATAGCAACAATTGACTCATAAACTATACACATTCTCAAACCATACACTATGCCATCTTTCAAGACTTCATCCGTTGGCGGAAACCACTTCGCTCGCAAGTTTTTATACCCCACAAAAAATCATATATTTAATATAAAAGATTTTTTTGTTCTATTAATTATAGACGAGCTAAGTAAAACAAGATTTATAGATGCTTACAAATTCTATATGCCAACATATACTCACAACCCATATTTAACCTAATGCATCACATCTAATTCATTCTTCTTTGTATGTTAGCACTGCTTGAAGACATTCAACGATGATTTTTGTAAAACAAACTTAAAACATACAAAAATGAATTCAGCTAAGTTTTTATAAGGAAGTAACAATTACTCACAAACTGCTATATATCAACCCTTTTTCTTCCTTGTTGTCCTATTTTATGTGTTGAAAGGGTTCCATTTTCTTTTCTTTTTCTCAGAAGAAGATACTCTGAAAATTATCAATATTTAATGCTAAATTGTTTACATATTACATTTAAAGCATGTTGTTGCTGAGATGGTCTTCCGCGATGCAATTTTGCCCATTTCTTTGACCATCTCCTTGTACACCTTTTTGGACATTCCCATCGCATATTTCTCGATATCACCTCGTTCATATTTTGGAGATTTTTCATAATCTTCCCGAAATGTAACATGAGAATAAACTATTTAATTTTTTATTGATACATGAAAAGTAAATATAACAAAAGTGATATTTATAAATAAATAATTCTAGAAAACATTTAAAAGAATATTACTTTTTCATTCCTTCTTTTTTGTAGTTGCACGTTTTTGCTATCAAAAGTCTCGATATGTCTCATCGATCAATTATTTTGAAACTCTTCCGTAGTTTAGATAAATTTGGTTCTTGGAATCATTGGATTGATTTTTGTATTGTAAGTGGAAAGAGCGGCTCATACATTCGTTCCACAAGATCCCCTCAAGCTTTTGAAAAATTTTCCCCCTTTCGCGAACCTCCAACACCACTCCGGTATGAACTAAGGAGAAATTCATTTTCATTTGCATGTTCTATTTTTTTTCTTTTTTCTTAGAACAACATTCATTTTCCGAGTTGTTGGTCCCCGTAGAACATTAAATAGATGTGAATTAATAGATTGTTGTTACGCTATCTAATAATTTTAATTATATTATTAACAGCAATTTAAAAAAAAAAACTCATATTGGATCGATAGTATTTTTTCATTTACTTGATTCATCATTTTAAATTTTTCCATCAAGCTTTTACGCTTTTCCGGTCCTAGATTAGAAATAATCTTATTGAGCTTCGTCATTTTTTGGCTCGCATGATACACAAGAAACAATACATATTAGCTTAAACTTACATATAGTTCAAAGATAATATTTTTTAAAAATTTACAAAGAACTTGCCTTTTTTGCTTTTTCTTGATGTAAGCACGTATTTTTGTTACTTTATCTCTTGTCAACCATTTATTTATTAATATAAAACCCGTACTCATATCATTTAATAATATATTTTATAAACAAATTAACAATCTCAGTGTAAAAAAATCAAGAACCGGTGCGCTTTTCATGGTGTACGCACCGACGTCGCATGTCGTGTTATTATAAACGCACCACTCCAAAATAAAAGATAAAACACCGCATGTTGCTTTATGTAAACAAGGAGCATTGGTGTATTACATGTTAACCACCGGCATCAATTAACAGAAAAAATAGTAAAAATCGTTCAGTGTTAGTTTTCGTAGCATAGAAAAGTGAGGAGCTAAGCATCTATTTCTTTAAAGGCCCCGTGCAAACAAGGGACCACCGTACGTGCTCGTCAACTAGAATCTTATGCAATATATGTTACATGGTGCGCCGATTAACACAAAATAAAATAAAATAAAATTTAAAAAAATAAATAAATAAATAAAAATTTTCCAACAAGACGTAAGTGGTGTGCTATAATGGAGGACACCGTGCTCCTATTTTTTACATATGTATATGATGATTAAAAAAAAATTGTTTTAAATTTTTTTTATCAAATAGTACGTGCGCTGGGTATGCGCTGGGATAAGCCAACGAACCGATGCGCTAGGTTACGTAGGCACGATTAAAAAAAAATCGTTTTTTTAATTCACGCAAGGGTCGATATAGATTGGGATCCGACTATGCAAGTCGTCCCGTGGGTTGGATGTCATAGGCTCATATATATATATACTCGAATACAAACCCTATAAATCTAGTTTAAAGCCCCAATTCGAAATCGCTTAAATATAGGTTGTGCTGCGGCGGCAAACGCAAATGGCGCGTTGGAGGAACCAGTTTTTTTTCTTTCTTTTTCTTTCGAAATGAACAAAAATTGAAAATTTTTACTTACTACTTAAAAAATACCAGAAAACAAAAAACAATAAAAATTAACCACGAGATCGTTTGAAATTCGATACTACATGGTTTGGAATCACGAGGTTTGGAATTCTAATTATCCGAATAGTTCTATTTGAAAGTATTTCTTGTCGCTCCATATTGCTCTCATGCTCTCTTGCCCGTGCATGTCTCGTGCAAACTTCGTTCTAAATTTTTGCAAAAATATAACAATGAAAATTCTTAGTATTTAAAGAATTGTTTTATGAAATTAGATTTTAGAAAATATTTTTGCCACCTATTTTTCAATTTACCATTTTTTTCACTTTAAAAAAATAAAGTTGTGTGTGTGTGTGTATGTTTTTTTGTTTTTTGTTTTTTTGTTTTTTTTTTTGTCTTTTTTCGTCACTCTAAGTATGTCAATTAATAACACCACACCGGGTGCGTCAATTAATAAATACCTATTAATTTGGGCATAATAACTAAACAACATTGGTGTTAAGTTTGTATACAAGCACCGATAACAATAAGTCCATTTTTAAGGCACCGAAATCATTTTTAGGTGTGTGTGCACTAAAACAAATGTGAGAAACATCATAATTATATCAGTCGGAAAATTATTCAAATCCAAATTTCTTATTCCATAATATTTCTCAAATTCCATCGGCAGAAGTTCTCCTTATCCATCTTGGAGACGTAATATTTACTTCATATTTTATTTATATTTTCTATTATCTAATTTAATTTATGTTTCTTATCCATGTCAATCACTCTTAATAAAATTTATAATGTATATAAATTTGCGTATCTTAATCGAGTTCGTTAAATAAACAAAATAATCAAACATATCCAAAATTTCGGAATCTTTTTATCAGAGTAGCATACCACAAGGCGCATTTGGTAGATGAAATGGACAATGTTTGGCCCCCGCCAATTGTAACAATATTGCATCTTTCTAGCCACAATCCTCGGGACAATGTCAATAATGAGTGTTTGGTATATTAATGTAATTATTTCAACGTCAAAGCAAATTAATCATCACAACGTTCTTACTAATTTATATCATAACATTTTGTACTAATCATGTTCAAATATATTTTTTGAAATTATTAGGATTATAGTGATGATGAGAAACCTACCTACCGTCTTCCGTTGCACCCCATGACAATGTCAAATCAAGAGAAGGCTGAATTAAGAGAAAAAAAATTCCAGAGAGGAATGATAATAAGAATGGTTGAATCAACTACCAATTCAATTTCGCTTACCATTCATATTCACCAATTAGAATGACTACAACAATATTAGTTCTTCACAAGTCGGCAATGGAGGTAACCAAATAGAGGTTGGTATGGATGATTACTAAGGGATACGACTGCCATGGAGATAATTTTTGTTAGATGCATTCCAAAACGATGATCAATTAGGGATGATGCTCATATTGTTGGACAATTTTTCTAAAAGCCTTAAAATTCTTCCACCACCCTCTCTTTTCGACCTAGCGTCATTCAAAGTCTACCCGCTTGGGGACAACGATGTTACCGTACAACTTGAAAGCAAATTTTGGCTTATCGAATGGATGTTTCTCGGAAATTTTGAGGTAAGTTACCATAAAGTCCATCCTTATATAAATTTTAGAAATATAATTAGTAGACAATGAACATTACAAATGGTCAATTTTATAGAACATTAATAATTATATCGCATTAATGTACATTTAATATTTTGCATGATCACCAACCATAGGTTATTCAAATATAAGGTTATTCGTAGTGATAATGTCTTGCCGTAGCTACGAAGAGGCAAGGAAATTGTTGCAAATGTTGGGTGTTGAGTACATATCATATCATGCATGTCCAAACGATCGTATTCTATATAGAGGATAATACGTGCATAAAGGGATATGTTTCGAAATGTGGGCATGACAAGTATGATAAATTAAAAAACAAGGGTAAATACATGGTCCTCCTTTAAGATATTGAGGCCCATGCCTATAATCCCAAGGATTCAAAGGCTCTTTTCGTTGCAAATAATTAGCGAAAGGTGGATGGGATGCCTCATTATTTAAGTGAGTTGGGAGTTATGTGAATCCTGATCGAATTGAATGTTATAGCCATGGAAGCTGTTACAGAGGATACATGGCCTCGAAAAAGTCAGAAGGATGGCACAAAGTCTACAACTTAGCATAACATGGATGGCATCAACCCATATTCCCCTCCGAACACCAACTATCTTCCGTTTGGCTCGTAGTAGTGATCAATAACAATATCCTCATAGTTGTTCCGTGGAAGAATGAACATCTTATGTTGGCTTCATAGTCCCCGGCAAGACAAGTGAAGAATATGGATGTCTCCACTTACAACCACTGTAGATGAATTGAGTGGGGAATTCACATGGATGGACAAAATGTAATGCATATCAAGACCCATCACAAACAGTAGAGGAATTTATGTTGTATGGAATATGTGCTTACACAACACATGATTATCTAGGCTTACGAGTTTGCTCGTAAATTGCATGTTTATTGATTTGTTTATATGCGTAACAATATTCTTTTGAATATTATTTAATTCGTTGTAATTGTTTTTATCTTCATGATATTCTTTTTAACGTGCCATGCATATAAATTGTATACAATAATCTCGCGAGTCTTGTAAACAAAAGGGTATTTTGGATGTAAATGTTGTGGACTCCTCTCTCGAAAGCTAGATGGTCCAAGGACCTACAAAATCCATGATTGCCCTGGGCATTCCCCCCTTAAGAACACCCTTACGTAAGAGCAAAGATTCTGCTCGGGGTCGTTAAACAAGAGAACCCAAAGGCGCTCCAATAACAACGACAATTACCTGAATGGTCAGAGCATATGAGAGAGAAAAGGAGAAGGAGTTCAGAAATGTTCGATTCAAATGGGGAGCTCGTGTTCAATGATCCAAAATTCTTCGACACCTATGTTGATAAATTGTCCATTGGGACAGTGCTAAAATCTATCTTTTATAACCTTCCCACATTGGGATCATCCAAGATTACCCACTATGATCACTTATTAGATCCTGTTATTAAAGGTTTAAAAATGTTTAATCTTTTATTGGAGGCACATATCATCAAAAAAAAGTGACACATTGGTTGTTAGGAAAGATCTTATTACTTGAAAAGCTAAAAAGAAACATTGGCCAAGACGATTAGAAAGTATAGGATCAGAGGTAGGAACTGCTCCCTATAGTTGGTATTTCAAAGAAGGTGATGTCCCATGGATTTAAAAAAAAGATGATCTTTCTTTGGCAAAGGAAGTTATAATGGGTGTGAGGGTGCCATCTTCATACGGGTCTTCACTACGGTGCTGCTTCACCGTGGATGACCATTTGTCATGGTTGAAATCGAATGGTCATTTGAATCTTCTAAGAGTACATGTAATGTCAAAAGAATTATTTTATTATTTTTTATATTAATAAATTTTATCCCATGCATGGATCATAAAACATAACTAATTTTGTATATTATTGCATGTGTTTATAAGTTTGCAGTGTCATTATCCTTTGTTCATGCATGGGTGTGAGAAACATGATTTCCCTCAAGACCTAGGACGTGTCATATCTAAGTTATCTACATTTGTACGTTGGATCACGTCATAGGAGATTCATGTGGATAGCATTCCACGATGGCGTCAAGAGATAGTTGAGATTGTTTGTATGTTTGAGAAGGAACTGCCAACGAGTTTCATGGACTTTCAGGTTCATGTTCTAATCCAGCTATTAGATGAGGTTGAATTATTTGGGGTGGTTTCTTGTCGTTGTATGTTCTTCTTAGAGAGGTTCATGAAGAAATTGAAAGGTTTTGTTCGACAAAACGAAAAACCTGAGGGGTATATGACAGACGGGTACATATCATATGAGTCTTTCTATTATGCCAGTGAGTATGTCAAGAAGATTGACAATAGACTAGGGGCAGTGGTTTGGGATGATGAAAGGGATGAAGACAAAAGAGAAGGGGAGTTGCTCCAAATGAATGGAAAAAGGTGCTTGATAAAGAGTAACCGAATTATAATTTTTCAAATTTACACAAAGTAAATATTTGTGTTGAACTTCGATATAATGTATATTTTGATCTCATATGTACTATATGTCAGTTTTATTTCATCAGCGAATGCAGAAATAGAAGCAATAAATAAATTCGTTCTTTATAATTCTAAAGTGACACTATTGTGGGTCGCATTGTACGAACAAAAGAGGATGAAATGAGATAGTGACAGGAAATAATTCAGATGGTTGAACGGTAGAAGTGTGCCTTATCCCGATCATTTAAAAGAAAATATGTCAAAAATATGCCCCAAAAGTTGGGTTGTTGACCAAGTCAAAGAGAAATACGGTGCAACCAGTCGTTACCTGCATGCTGAAGAGGATGCGCTAAATATAGGGATTGGGTGCACCCACTTGGTAATAATCTATTTATGTACATTTTAAACTTAACAATGCACCTTTGAAATGTAATTACATTTATATTTCATATTTTAACAATTGGGTTATTATAAGACACATGACACTATGATTTTTTAACTCTTTTATAGGTCAAATTGGTTCCATCTATGTGGGCATATGGACACCATTTTCGCACAGAAAATGTCAATGATGGACACATGACACAAGACTGTGGAGTGGAATTCAATTTCGATCAATCTAGTCGAGCTAGCCACCGTGATTAAAACCTAGTACAAGGGACGTTAGGTTACGTTGGAAAGATACAAGAGATCATTGAAGTGGATTTCTCTTCTTTCCAATGTGTTATTTTTACGTGCAAGTGGTGGGACACCTTTGATCGGAATAATGTAAAGGAAGATCGCGATAGTAGGCTTATATGTATCAACTCTAGAAAGATGTGGGATGAAGTTAAGGAGCCCTATGTTTTCCCCAAATACTGCAACCAGGTAATTTTTTACCCAGATGTGTTGGATAGGGATTGGTGGTTCATATTGAGACATGATCCTAGATAAAAACATATTTTTTAGAACAATAGTGTTATCATGCCAAGAAAGCTGGAAGATAATGAGGGTGATCATGAGAACCAAGAGTGATATGGTACATGTGTTATTTCATCATTTATATTTTTTAAGATGGGTTTTTATAAAGATGAAGACTTAATTACCTTATAACTAAGACTATTTTTTTCGAAACATTATAATATGTATTTTGAATTAATTGGTTTGCATTGTGTTAATGTTAAAATCATTTCACTTGATAATTTGCAATTATGTTGATCTCGAAAACAATGACGTACTATATAAAGTTATTTTTTTTATGAGGTCAATTCCTAAAATAATACAACTACTTGATTGCTTTAAATGTGTGTGAGTGATATATTCAAAATATATACTGTTATTTTTGGTATGTAAGATCATAATAAAATAATGATAATTCTAAACGTGAATTTATTTGCATTATTTTCTAAACTTTATTATGTTACAAAAATTCATATTATTAATCTAGATTTATTATTTTACAATTATTTATATTCATAAAAATTTACAATTATGGTAATTTAACAATATTTACGATATACATTTTACTTACAGTAGTAATTATGGTTCAAAATTGACAATTAATTTACAAGTTTACAAATTTTAATAAAATTGAATGATGACAATACATACAATTACAATTTCACAATTTTACATACAATTACAATTAAAATTAAAATTACAAATACAATTTCACAATTTTACATAAAATTAAAATTAAAATTTCAATTACAATCACGACATAATATTTAATAAATATCATGATTTAATATTAAAAATGAAGCTCACGATCATGATAACCATCGTACAAACATCATATTCGACTAAAATATACATCCAAATTCTCTAACATCATCTAATCATCGTGATCATGATCATCTAACAAAATATAAGTATTGTATAACATCATCACAACACAAACATCAAATATACATCTCAATCAGATAATTTTTATCACATACACATCTATCTGCAAGCACATTAAATGAACATATCTAACATGACCTAACAATATACACATCATGATGAACACCAACATGTAAATTAAGTACATCAACATGAACATAAAATACATGGACTATATCTATATCTATATATATATATATAGAAAATGTCAAAAATATACAACTGTAATATATAAAATGCATATAAATGTCAAATATCTGGTGGTACATAAATATTAGTACTAGTTGAGGCCTTCTCAGTCGATGGTGCAGCCTCATGGTCAGATAGACGGAGTGCCTACTCTTGAGGTGCCTTTTGATCAGTCGACGGTGCAGTCTACTCACGAACTGCCTGCTGATGAATCATCGATGGAGCAGCCTGCTCAGATGTGGATGGTGTGGCCTGTTATGATGGACTTGCCTCCTCAAATGGACCCACCTTCTCAGGATCAGGTGCCTGCTGAGATGGTGTAGATTGCTCTGATGATGCCCACTGATGAGGACTAGATTCTCGCTGCTCATCATGATCTCCGCCTTAAGGTGAAGGAGGAGGAGGTGGAGTACTAGAATGATGATCACTGCCCTCGTGATCATGATCATCATATGAGGCGTTGCTATGTTGTGCATCTCCATGACGCCTACCCCTCCTAGCCTGTGCTAGTACTCTGGGAGCTCCAACAATATGATGCATGAGTGTCAACAAGCTGTGTGAGCCTACAATCAGCCTAAATCCCTCTGATCATCACTAGGCAGACTCCTTCATCAACTAGTAGTCGACAAAGTTGGTTTCCCAACTCCATCCTAAATTTGGTGTCTGGCCTATGCCTCAGCCCTGCGGGTATATGCACCCGATCAGGATCAATTCTATCACCCTAATCCCCCACCTCTACCATCTCCTCTTCATAAGCATCTACACATGGATCATTCAGAGAGGGTGGAATCTAATCCCCAACGAATGTCCCAATATCTACAAAATATATAGTACATAAAAATATTAATTAGACATTTTCATTAAACAATTTAATAAAAAAAGTTAAATAACATGTTATAATAAATTTGATAATTCTAATTAATTACTTAAGACAATAAAATGTTGTGTAACCAGCTCCAAAAATAGAAGAAAAGAGATATCAACGCCTTAGAAATAAGCTACTTCGAGGGGGCAACCTCCAATACATTACATAAATGAACAATTCTTGGATGATACAATTTACAAAACCTCCTTTCTATATATAGGAGTCCATGGGGCCATAATGTAATCCTAGTGGGCCACAATGTAATCCTAGGTGACCTAACAATAATAATTTAAGGGCACAATAATAACAAAATGGGGGTTACAAGGGTACAATAATAACAATAAGGGGGTTACACTAACAACAATAAGAGACTATACTAGTAATATAGGGACCTAACATGCCCCTCTCCTTCAAAAAAAGTGTTGTCCTCAACGCTTGAGTAGCTCTGGGTGCTTTTTTATAAAATTCTCATCCTCCCATGTAGAATCTTCAGTGGGTAAGTTCTTCCACTTGATGAGATACTCTGAAATTGATCGATTCCGTAGTTGTCGAGTTCTTGTTTCTGTGACCGCTTCAGGTTCCAATATGATTTTTCCTTCCTCATCAAGTTCTGGTAATATTGTTTGAACTGGAATATTTTCACCAATAACCTTATTTAAGCATGAAACATGGAAAATTGGATGTACTCGCGAAGAAGCAGGAAGCTCCAATTTGTATGCCATAGTACCAATCTTTTGCAACACCTTGTAAGGACCATAGTACTTTGGCGATAACTTATTATCCTTCTTTGCTTGCTTGAGGGACATTTGTTTGTATGGTTGTAGCCGTAAAAATACCCAATCTCCTACATCAAAACTTCTCTCGCTACGATGTTAATCTGCCTGTTGTTTCATTCGATTTTGTGCCAAATTAGGTTATCCTTTAAGAGTTGGAGAACTTCTTGCTGATGCTCGATGTGATCTTCCACTGCTTGAACCTTCGAATTTTCCCTTAAATATGATGTGATGGATGGTGGATGATATCCATAAAGTGCCATAAATGGGGTCATTTTTGCTGCGGTATGGAAGGAAGTGTTATACCACCATTCAGCAAGAGGTAACCACTTGACCCATTGTGTTTGTTTATCAGATACAAAACAACAAAGATATCCTTCCAAAAATTTATTTACTATCTCAGTTTGACCATCAGATTGAGGATGATAAGATGGGCTATGAGCTAATTGAGTACCCAAACAAGAAAATAACTCCGTCCAAAAATTTCCAGTAAAAATGGGATCTCTGTCGCTCACAATAACCCTTGAGCTTCCATGTAGCTTTTGAATTCTGTCCATAAATGTAGTAGCAACTGTACTTGCTTTAAATGGATGAGATAATGCACAAAAGTGTGCATACTTGGTAAGTCTATCAACTACCACCATGATGACACTCTGTCCTTCGGACTTAGGTAAACCTGTGATAAAATCCATTGAAATCTCCTCCCAACGTTGACTTGGAATGGATAAAGGTTGTAGAAGTCCCGGGGTCTTAATTGTCTCCACTTTATTCTGCTGGCAAACCAAACATTACGCCACAAACTTTTGAATATCAGATTTAAGGCCATCCCAAAAAAATTCTTTCTTCACCCTGTGGTAAGTTTTTAAAAATCCTGAGTGTCCTCCTAAAGGAGAAGTGTGCAATTCCAGAAGAATCTTTTGTTTAGTTGGGAATTCTTACAAAGATATAAGCGATCTTTGTACCATAAGGAATCATTTTTCCAACTAAATGTATCAGATGTACTAGGATCTTGCTGCAACTTTTGAATGAGTGTCCACACATCTTTTTCCTCTTTCCATTCATCTCTTGCTTCGGTTATCCAATCTGGTTGGATAATAGAAATGGCACAAAGCAATGCTTCCACCTCTTCATTCTTTCTTGAGAGTGCATCTGCAACAACATTAAACTTTCCTTTTTTGTAGATTATTTCAAAGTCATAACCCAACATCTTTGTGACCCATTTTTGCTGCTCTTCTGAAGATATTCTTTGTTCCAAAAAGTGTTTAAGACTATCATGATCAATTTTACCTTGAAGTGTCTTCCCATTAGGTAAGTTCGCCATTTCTTTAGTGCATGTAGTATTGCTAACATTTCCTTCTCATAAATAGGTTTCTGTAAATACTTTCCTTTGATTGGACGACTTTGAAAAGCAATGGGTCTTCCTTCCTGCATTAAAACTGCACCAATTCCATTTCCTGAGGCATCACATTCCACAATAAAGGTTTTGTGAAGTCTGGCGTAGCTAAGACCGGTGCTAGGCACATTGCCTCTTTAAGATGTTCAAAGGCCTTAGTTGCTTCAGGAGTCCATGAAAATGCATCTTTCTTCAATAATGTTGTTAGAGGTGCTGCTATTCTCCCATAATTCTTAACAAACTTGCGATAATACCCTGTTAACCCAAGAAATCCTCGCAACTACTTTATGGTTGTCAGGAATTTCCATTCCTTAATGGCTTTAATTTTGTTAGGGGTCTACTTTAACACCCTCGTGAGATACAATATGACCCAGATATTCCACCTCTTGTACTCCAAAGAAACATTTGGATGTTTTTGCATATAATTGTTTCTCCTGCAATAGTTTGAGCACCCTGTCAACATGTTCAACATGATCCTTCCAAGACCTACTGTAGATTAGTATATCATCGAAAAATACTAGCACAAATTTTCTAAGGAAGGGTTTGAAAATGGAATTCATCAACCCTTGAAATGTAGAAGGTGCATTGGTAAGGCCAAAAGGCATGACCAAAAATTCATAATGACCTTCATGAGTTCGAAATGCTGTTTTTGGAATATCTTCGGTCTTCATTCTAATTTGATGATATCCTGAACGAAGATCCAACTTAGTAAAATAAATTGCTCCATGTAATTCATCCAATAATTCATCAATCACAGGAATGGGAAATTTATCTTTAATGGTGAGCTTATTGAGCTTCCTATAATCTGGACACATTCGCCATGATCCATCCTTCTTGTGTACCAATACTACAGGAGCAGAGAAAGAACTTTGACTAGGTTGAATTATGCCCGCCTCTAACATTTCTGCAATCATACGTTCAATTTCGCTCTTTTGGAAGTAAGGATATCTATAAGGCCTGATGTTTGGAGGAACACTTCCTGGAATCAAATGAATAGCATGATCATGATCACGAATAGGTGGGAGTCCTTTGGGAGTTTCAAACACCTTGGAATGATTGTCCAAGACTTGTTGGAGATCTGCAGAAATAGATGACTTTGATGTCGGAACTTCTAGTGAGCATAATTGTGCAATTACACCTCGTTTTTATTTCTTTAGAAGCTTTGTCATGACATTAGAGCTTATTATCCTTCCCGGATTCCCTTCAATACCACGTAATTCAACTTCCTTTCCTTCTGAAAAAAATTTCAAGAAAAGTTCTTGAAAATTAAAAGCTACCGTCCCCAAAGATTGTAACCATTGTACTCCTAGTACAACATCAGCACCTCCATAGGAATGGAAAGCATTGGACTAGTCAACACATATTCCCCCATGGTTAGCTTGATATTATGGCATTTTCCAGAGCAATTTATAGTTCCTCCATTTGCAACCATCACTTGACATTCTGGTGCTGGGTGTAGGAAACAATTTAATTCCTTGGCTACCTTACAATGAATAAAATTATGGGTGCTACCTGAATCAATCAACACTATTACCTTTTTCTTCTTGATTTTTCCTTCTATCTTGAGAGTTTGAGGAGTGGTAATTCCTGCCAGTGCATTACACGATATGGTCGGATTCATTTCTTCCTCTTCTAGGGTTGGTTCCTGGTGTATATCCTCTTCTTGTTCATTTTCTTCTTCCTCTTCACAATCTATGCAAAATAATTTCTTCTCAGCACACTTATGACCTTTAGTGTATTTGCTATCACAACTATAGCAAAGCCCTTTTGCTCTTTTTTCTTCCAATTTTTGTGGTGTCAACCTTGTAGGTTGTGGAAATCTAGACGTAGCAACACTTCCTTCTTTATAGAATTGAGTGGCAGGCTTCCTTGTCGCCATTATTTTACATTCAACGTTTCTTGCCAACCTGAATGCCTTCTCCAATGAATCCGGTTCCAAAATACGAACTTCATGTTGGATGTTATCCTTTAAAGTGCTTATGAAGAGATCGATCCTATGTTCCTCTGGAATATCAGTTACCCTTATATTCATTATTTGGAAGTACTCAATGTGCTACCCCACTAAACCCTTTTGTTTGAGATTTATCAATTGGCTAAAGAAGGTGTTGCTCTTCGTATCCTCATAATGTGCTATCATTTCCTCCGTAAAAATTGACCAAGTGAAATTTTTTTTACGGGAGCAAAGCCATCGATACCATACAAATGTATTTTGTTCTAAATGTAAAGTTGCAATGCGTACCTTTTGTGTGTTTTGCACGTTATGGAGATCAAAATATTGCTCCATCTGTAGTATCCATGTTGCAGGATCCTTTCCATCAAACTTCCTCATATACATTTTTGGAATATGGTGGTTCTTCCCGCCAACATTAGAGTTTATGAAATCACGATTAACATTTATTTTGTCCTCATCATGAGGTTCTTCTACTATCTTTTCACCATTAGGAAACATTTCTTGTATCAACTTTGTCAAACCTTCGATGTATGTTTTTAGATCATTCTTCATGTTTTCCATCTTAGCTTCCATGCCAGCTTCCATGCCATCCATCTTCGCTTCCACACCTTTCTTCAAAACTTCCATTTCATTTTTTGTTGCTCTTTGCGAGAGTGAAATTTGTTTCACTTGCTCTTGTAATTTTGATAGATCATGTTGCAATTCTTCATCTTCATGAGTCATAGTAGAGCCTTCTGAAGGCTTAATGGGTGTTGAATTATTTTACGGGGCATATTTTAGAACCCAATACTGATATCTATTCTACAATATGCCCTTGGAATCAATTAAAATTGATTCTTCAAACAAGACTTATGCAATTCAGAAAAAAAAAATACACACCTTTTTCTTGCTTTTGAGGAGCTCGATATTGAAATTGGATTATCTATGTGATTGCAACACTTCAATATCTGAATTTTGGTACCGATGTAGCCCTCTGAATTATCCTTCTAATGCCACAGGTATGACCTGATTTGAATTCTCCAAGACAAAGTTGTGTCCAATCTCCCACAATGACCTAATTATGGACTGGTTTAGTAGAGCGAAATTGTACGACTTGCCACGTATCACTATTTCTCCTTTGTCTTTGAAATTGATAGCAAAGAAACTACAGTCTATGTACTTATGACCACTTTTTACTGCACTCCAATTCGATGCCTAGAGAGAGAGTTATTGAACTTTTCCCACGATCACCTCTTTGAGATGCAATTCAGGAGGCTGAAAACGCACTACCTTCCACAGATCATATCTCCAAAAATATTGCGAACCAAGCTACGAGAAATTTTTGAAGAATTTCCCTGAAATTCAGAAAAAGCACTTTCAAAAATACAATTTCCAGATTCGAACCTTAGTAGAAAAAGTTATAGTGAAATTCCACCGATGGCTTTGTTTAGGAGCACGAAACAAGACCCTGCTCCTGAGATCATATCTCAGAAAAAGGCTGAGACAGCTCTCTGAAATTTTAGAAAATCTTCCTCGAGTTTCGACTTTTCACCCTAGAAAATTTCAGCTTCTGAAACTTCGTAGAAAAAAAGTTATAGCGAAAATTCCATGATGACTTGTTTGGAGCAGCGAAACCCTAGAATCCAAAGCTCTGATACCAAATGTTGTGTAACCAGCTCCAAAAATAGAAGAAAAGAGATATCAACGCCTTAGAAATAAGCCACTTCGAGGGGGAAACCTCCAATACATTACATAAATGAACAAATCTTGGATGATCCAATTTACAAAACCTTCTTTTTATATATAGGAGTCCATGGGGCCATAATGTAATCCTAGTGGGCCACAATGTAATCCTAGCCGACCTAACAATAATAAGTTAAGGGCACAATAATAATAAAATGGGTGTTACAAGGGTACAATAATAACAATAAGGGGGTTACACTAACAACAATAAGGGACTATACTAGTAATATAGGGACCTAACATAAAATGAAACTATATTAATTTAAAGAAAACACTAATATTACCTCTCGCATACGATGGCTCATTCTTTGTGAAGAGGATTTTGTTACACCCTCGCCAATCCAAACCGACATACAAATATGGCACCAGAATGAAGGAGTGATCATCAACACTTGATAGAAACTCCAGTGCATCAGGAGATATCCTGGAGGGAAAGTCAGACTGGCCCCTCTTGGGCATCATGTGGCCCCACATCTGAATCCGTACATGCAGTAGTGGTCTATGAGGTTGCCGAAAAAAAGTAGGCCTTGTCTTTGGAAACCTCTCAAAAAATAAGCAAAATAACTCTAAAGCAAAAGGGAAGGTCAACCTCCCACGTCCCTGAGAATTACATCTATATAATGTTGTACAAAACTGTCGGAAAAAAATCACAGACCATCTCACAAGTCGTGGCACCTGGAATAAAGAATAAGCATAAAATAAAAGCATCTAACTAATGCATTTCCCATCATTGGTATAGTTTACAATGGTCATCAAAATTAGTGAGAGGCACCTCACCTCCTCTGCACCAAACGAAGCAATATGTAACTGACCACCAGACACCTGAAAAATTGCAGGAGAAACTATATCATCCCTAATGTATCTCTGGGAGTACACCAACTTACTCCCTGCTGCATAGCCGATGGGGACATCGGGGAACTGGGGAAGATCCCGTCCTCTCCTAGATAGGCCAGTAATAAAATATATTTCCTCCTCAATGGGCGCGTACCACTGGTTAGGACTGACCTGGAAAGACTATCGGTGGGAATTCCACCTGAAGATGAGTTGTCCCAATAACCCACTATGGCCCTTCAAGGATGTAGCCTCCTTATAGAACTTGACGAGGCCTACCTCCCTTAGGAGAAACTGGGTGGTTGTTGTAATAGGGTGAGGGTACATAAGTCTCTCCCTCTCTCATTCCTCCCACATGTAAATCACATTATATTGGTCCTCCATATGTTCTTGTTGTTCCCTTTGTTCGCTCCGTTGATTTTGTTGAATGATTCACATATTAAATACAATTTTTTTATTAAATGAGACATGTATTTCAGAATATATATATATATATATGAATATATATATATATTCTGAAATAATTGTCTCATTTAATAAAAAACTGTATTTAATATGTGAATCATTCAGTGACATATATATATATATATATATATATATATAATTTTTTTTGAAAAAAAAAAAAATCAGTGCGCGCAAAAAAACAGTCACACATCGGTACTGATGCATACTTTTTTATTGTGCACTGCTCTTGGTGCACATGGAAATTGTTCTCGCACTGAAAAAAATAAATTATACTTTTTATGTGGTGCGTTGATGAAACTATCCGCCCCAGGGCAGATAGTTTGGTCAACACGTCACCCAACAATAATTCATGGTCAACGGTGTGGTTGGTTAAATGACTGCATCGTTGACTATGAATTATTATTGGGCGATGCATTGACCTAACTATGCACCCCAGGGCAAATAGTAGGTCAGCGCACTGCCCTCATGACATAAGTACATGGCCAACAGTGTGGTCCTGTAAACGACCGCATCGTTGACAATGTACTGATTTCAGTAGGGTGATGCACTAACCTAACTATCTGCCCTGGGGCGCATATTTTGGTTAATGCACTACCCTCCCAACACTAGTACATAATCAACAGTGTGGTCGTTTAAACGACTGCACTGCCATGTAAGTTTTTTTTAAAAAGCACTATGCATGTTTTCGGTACCGCATCAAACCCCGGTGTGGTTTCTGTTAGCACCATTTGCGGTGCGGCCTATAAATTTACAGGAAACACCGCGAACAGTGTGAGTCGAACAGCTCAAGTACACTACGTAGATTTTTTTTTTTTAATTGGTAAATTTTAAGGTTTTTTACAATATTAATCTGCTAAAATGTTTAGTTATTGAGAAACAAGTAAAATACTTGTACATTTGTGCATCGAGGAGGCATATTTGCTGAGGCATTAGAGAAAAACAATTTCCCACCATTTTCAAAAATTTGAACTCCACAAGGTGGGCAATGGACGATAGTAGTGCGTGCAATGGGAGCACCAATGGCATGGCACCTCACACAAGAGAAATTCGCACTGGTGCTTGAGAGGTCTAGAGCACTGAAGAAGTGAAAATGTGGTATTTTCTACCGGTAATTTTTTTATTATTTAACCCTATTTTGGTGCGCAGGTTTTTGAGACACATCGAGTGGTGTGCAGGTTTTTGAGACACACTGGGTCTGTTTATGCATAGTGCACCAGTGCGCTATAGTGATTAGACGCACCGTGTGGGTTTGTACGAAGAGCATGGTGTCTCGGTGTGCCATTTTTTAGTATGCACTAGTGTGTTGTGATTTATAAGCATTAATGTGGTGTATGATGAGAAACACACCGGACAAAAAACATCTGCAAAAATCTCCACCTGCTAACCTCCTCTCGAGACCTCTGCTACAAACGGATATCTGGGTTATTTTTATAAGGGGTTCCTCAAAAACATCTGTTAGAGGATCTTTTCCCTATAGTCAACTTTGGCATATGATCTTCGTTTGATGCGCAAAATACCTCCTTATAAATATTTATCCGAGAAATAAAAATTATGAGTGAAAAAAATTGGTAAACAAATAATATTCCTCCTCGTTTTCCCAAACAATGTCGTTTTAGGCCTCAAAATGGCTCCAAAAGTTTAGGACCCGAAAAACTGCCAAAAATAGTAAATTGTGCTACAATTAAGGAACTTGAAAAACTGAAAGAAACAATGGTGGGGGTCCAATTGGAATAGGCGGGTGGCCACCAATATCCACCTGGATCAGTCCTCTCCCCTTAGGATGAAATGGTCCCCATTGCATTGATTTCCTCCATGAGATGAGAAAAATTCTGCTGAAATTGGTCCCTGGTGAGCCACTTGCCTTGGTGCAGGAGTTGGCTAGCTTTTACAACCCGATACAATTGGATCTTTTTTTGGAAATTTTTCTTGATCTGTGTGTCCATCATTTGATCAATTGTGGCTTGTTCCATGCAGTCGGGGTTTAGCTCTCTTGGTGTGAGTTGTTCTGAAATGTCTCATATGTCCATTAAAGGTGGCAAGTATACCCAAAGGAGGTCCACATTGAACACCGGGCGCAAGCCAAGGAATGTGGGAATGTTGAGCTCAAAATAATTGTCTCCCAAAACCTTTATAACAATGTAAGGCCCATATCAGAGTGTTTTGAGCTTCCGATGAGCTATGGTTATGCGTTCTTTTTGAAAATGCAACCAAACTTTGTCTCCCACCTAAAATTTGTGTGGCACCCGATGTTGATCATGTCGTTTCTTGTACCTGGCACTGGACTTCTCCAGGATGTCGTGAACCTGTTGGCAGATGTGTTGAATGTGCTCAATGAAGTTGTTCACCTTGTTGGCTTCAGACTAGACATGAGTCGAATCTACCTGAGTAGCTGAAAATGGTATGGCCACATCAATGGGACATAATGGTTGGAATACCAAGCCGCCTAAAAGGGTTTGTGGCTAGTTTAGCTGTGGAGAGCTCGGTTATAGATTTGTTGGAAATAGGGGAGGCTTTCATCCCATGTGCGTGGATGCTTCGAGTTGTACATGTGCAGAATGTGTATGATAATCCTGTTGATGACCTATGTTTGGCCATCAGTTCGGGGGTGGAAAGTTATGGACTTAGTGAGCTTGGTGTCCAACATTGACCAGAGACTTGACCAAAATGGCTTGAGGAACTTTCTATCCTGATCTAAAATAATGGACTGTGGGATCCCATTTTACCCACACTAGTTCAAAGAAGAGTTTAGCAGTGGATTCTATTATGATATTATTCTTCCAGGCCTCCATAACGCAATCGTTTCCATGCTTGGTAGAAGGAAGGCCCGACATGAAATTCGTGGAGATGGATTCCCAAGGTCTACTAGGGGTAGGTTTCAGACTATATAGGCCTTTCTTCTTGATGGTCGGTTTAGACAACGCAGGTAGTGCAGGATTTGATGTACTTCCCAACATCATGTTGACGGTTTGGCTAAAAAAATACTTTTGTAATACTACCACTATTTTCTCGACCCCGAAATGTCTAGTGAAACGACCGTAGTGTGCTTCCAAAATCATCTTATCACGCTTGCTTGAAGAAACACAGAGGTGTCTAGGTGGCATAATATTGCATCCTAGAGGTGAAAATTTGGAACTTTCTTACTGTCCAGGAGCATCTGGTATGTGTTTCCGAATTCTGGATCACTTTGGTAGAGATGCGGCCAACTCGCAGTCTCGTGCCCACAGGAGTCGAGCACAGTGGTTAGCGTCGACTGATGAAATCTAAAATTTTATTGGTGTTTTCATTCTTGTACTTGATGTTCAAATAGAACTGTTGCGGGTATGTGGACCATTTCTAATGGCGATTGTTCTACAATTTCCCTTGTGTTTGTACGAACTTTAGGGTTCTATGATCTGTGTGGATGATCGTTTCCTTCCCCAAAATGTAATGCTTCCATTGTAGGCAGGCCTGCACAATGAAATACATTTCTTTGTCATAGGTGAGATACTTTCAAACTGTGTCTAAAATTTTCTCACTATGATATGTTACTGGATGCCCTTGCTGAGTAAGTGCTTCCCCAATAGCATAGTCAAAGGCATATGTATTGATATCAAATGGTTGTTGCAAGTATGGTAATGTGAACAATGGTGCGGAGCTGAGGCGATGCTTCAACTCTGTGAGTGCCTTCTATTGAGATACAAACCAAAAATAATTTTTCTTTCGCTCCTCCCTTGGTGACTTGACTCAAAGGCCAAGTGATATGAGAGAACCCCAACATGAACCTACAATAGAAATTGGAAAGACCCAGAAATCTATAGAGCTCTATTAGAGTGGTTGGGGTTGGCCAATCTCGAATGACCTAGATCTTGGATGCATCCACATGCACCCCCCTCTCATCAATAATGTAAACCAGATATTGAACCTGGGTCATGGAAAAAGTACATTTCTCCAAATTTTCACAAAACTTGTGTTGTTGCAATGTTTGGAGGACCTGTCAAATGTGGTGGAGGTGCTCTTCCCAAATATGAATGAATATTAGGATTTCATCCAAATACAACACCAAAAATGAGTTGGTGAATGGTCACAAGATTTCATCCATCAGTCTCATGAAGGTTGTGGGAGCATTCGTCAACCCGAAAGGCATGACCAAACATTCAAAAAGGCCCTTCTTGGCTTTGAAAGCAATCTCTGAGGGTTAGGTTTTTGGATGTTTAGGGTTTTCCATTGTTTCTCAATAATACATAGGCCTTTGAGCGTCCTTGTAACACAACTTAGAAGGCACGTAGTTGTCACATATCTTCTAAGAGATAAACTACCATCGCCTGAGCTAGTTAATTTTCATTCTACATGTAAAGAATTTTTAGTAACTTTTTATTAATGAATTGAAGTTTTATTTTCGTTGTATCTTTGTGTTTTTGTTTATATATATATATATATATATATATATATATATATATATATATATTTCAGTTCATTTCTTCATAAATCTGGATCACTTTGCCTTATCTCCCAGTGAAAGGGCTATCTCAGTTCATCTTCCTTATATCTCACAAGCATTCAACATCAATTCTTTGGGCTTGAATTATACACATAACAACACCTAAATGCCTTATATAAATGTTAAAAATGTTACATAGTTTTCTCTCTAAAAATTGGTTGGATTCCACCTCTCCTACGATGAAGAGTGTTATTAAATGCAATGTTGGTTATCAACCATTGGACATACATGAACCAAGGATTATCTCCCTTTCTTCACATCCACATATTCTATCTTTCTCAAAATAATAACATGTTGATTCTTTTCTTTTTCTTTTTTTCTGACCAGGTTAAGTCTAGGCCAATTCCAACCCCATTGTTGGATGGAAGAATTATCTGCCCAACTGTGGGATGTTGCCACTAGGTTTGAACAAGGTCTTGTTGATATTGAATGTCACTTGAGACAATGTTTACCACCCCCCCCCCATCAACCCCTCCCCATGAAGTTTGAGCCTAATACCTAATGAAAATAAACCCACATAAACCAATAATTTTACATATCGTGAATAATTCATTACTAATTATTATAATACACATCATTTCATTTCATTAATATCAAATAATAAAAAATGCTTACAGACAAATGGAAAATAAACTGGCTCAAGCGATGGTAGCTTATCTCTGAGAAAAGATGTGGCAGCTACATGCCTCTAAATTGTGTTACAATGAGGCTCAAAGGCCTATTTATTATTGAGAAGCAATGGAAAGCCCTAAACATCCGTAAACCTAACCCTAGGAGATGAAGCATCACAACTATGGGCCCCGTTTGGGTAAATTGGTAGATCAATTTCCCGGGGACGTAACTTTGGCATATGATATTCGTTTGATGCACACAATACCTCGTTAGAAATATTTATCTAAGGAATACATGACCAAAATTGGTCAAAAATTTGTGTTGCTCCCGTTTTTCCCCAAAAATTTCATTTAGGGCCTCAAAACGGCTCCAAAAGTTTAGCACCCGAAGAACTACAAAAAATAGTAAATTGTGCTACAATTAAGGAACTTGAAAAACTGAAAGAAACAATAGTGGGGGTCCAAGTGGAATAGGAGAGTGGCCACCAATATCCACCTAGATCAATCCTCCCTCCTTAGGATGCAATGGTCCCCATTTCTTTTATTTCCTCCATGAGATGACGAAACTTCTACTGAACTTGGTCCCTGGTGAGCCACTTGCCTTGGTGCAGGAGTTGGCTAGCTTTGACAACCCGATACAACTTGATCTTTTGTTGGCAATTTTTCTTGATATGTGTGTCCATGATCCAATCATTTGTGGCATGTTCCATGAATTCGAGGTTTATCTATGTTGGTGTGATTTTTTCTGCAATGTCTGATATGTCCAGTAATGGTGGAAAGTATGGCCAAAGGAGGTCCACATTGAACACTGGGTGCAGGCCAAGGAATGTGGGAATGTTGAGCTCAAAATAATTTTCTCCCACAACCTTTATAGTGGTGTAAGGCCCATATCGAAGTGTTTTGAGCTTCTTATGAGCTATGGTTAGGTGTTCTTTCTACAAATGCAACCAAACTTTGTCTCCCACCTGAAACTTGTGTGGCACTCAATGTTGATCATGTCGTTTCTTGTACTTGGAATTGGACTTCTCCAGGATGTCGTGAACTTGTTGGCAAATGTGTTGAATGTGCTCAATGAATTTGTTCACCGTGTCAGCATCGGATTGGAAATGAGTAGCTGCAAATGATATTTCCACATCAATGGGACATAGTGGTTGGAATCCCAAGCCCGCCTAAAAGGGGTTGTAGCCAGTTCAATTGTGGAGAGCTCGGTTATACATTTTTTGGACATAGGGGAGGATTTCATCCCATGTGTGTGGATGCTTTGAGTTGTACATGTGCAGAATTTGTACGATCATCCTGTTGATGACCTATGTTTAGCCATCAGTTTGGGGGTGGAAATTTGTGGACTTACTGAGCTTCGTGTCCAACATCTACCAGAGACTTGACCAAAATGTACTAAGGAACTTTCTATCTTGATCTAAGATAACGGAAAATGGGATCCCAAAGTGTACCCACACTCGTTCAAAGAAGAGTTTAGCAGTGGCTTCTACTGTGGTATTCTTATTCCAAGCTGCCACTATGGCAATTTTAGAAAATCTGTTGTCGACCAAAAAAACATAGTCATTTCCATGCTTGGTAGAAGGAAGGCCCTACATGTAATTCAAGGAGATGGATTCCCAAGGTCGACTAGGGGTAGGCAGCAGACAATATAGGCCTTGCTTCTTGGTGGTCATTTTAGACATAACTTAGAAAGTGTAGGATATGATGTAATTCCCAACATCACGTCGAAGGTTTGGTCAATAGAAATACTTATGTAGTACTTCCACTATTTTCTCGACCCCGAATTGTCCAGTGACCCGACCGTAGTGCGCTTCCCAAATCATCTTAGCACTCTCACTTGAAGAAACATAGAGGTGTCCCAAGTGGCATAATAGTGCATCCTAGAGGTGAAATTTTGGAACTTTATGACCCTCCAGGAGCTTCTGGTATGTGTTGCCAAATTCTGGATCACTTTGGTAGAGATGCGGCCAAACCACGTCTCGTGCCCACAGGAATCGAGCACAGTGGTTAGCGCCATGATCATCAATCTGTTGAGGAAATCTGAAACTTTATTAGTGTTGCCCTTATTTTACTTGATGTTTAAATAGAATTTTTGTGGGTATGTAGACCATTTCTGATGGCGATCATTCTACAACTTCCCTTGTGTCTATATGAACTTCAAGGGTCTATGATCTGTGTGGATGATAGTTTCCTTCCCTAAAATGTAATGCTTCCATTTTCGGTAGGCCTGCATAATGGAATACATTTCTTTGTCATAGGTGGGATATTTTCAGATTGTGTCTAGAAGTTTCTCACTATGATATGCCACTGGATGCCCCTGCTGAGTAAGTACTGCCCCAATAGAATCGTCAAAGGCATCTATCTCGATATCAAATGGTTCCTGCAAGTATGGCATTGTGAACACTGGTGCAGAGCTGAGGTGATGCTTCAACTCTGCGAATTCCTTCTATTGAGATACAGACCAAAATAAATTTTCTTTCGCTCCTCCCTTGGTCACTTGACTCAAATTCCAAGTGATATGAGAGAACCCCAACATGAACCTCCATTAGAAATTGGCAAGACGCAGAAATTTGTGAGCTCAATTAGAGTATTTGGGGCTGGCCAATCCCGAATGACCTAGATCTTGGATGCATCCACGTGCATCCCCCTCTCATCAATAATGTAAACCGGATATTGAACCTATGTCATGAAAAAAGTAAATTTCTCCAAATTTGCACACAACTTGTGTTACTGCAGTGTTTGGAGGACATGTCGAATGTGGTGAAGGTGCTCTTCCCAACTTTGGCTGAAGATTAGGATTTCATCAAAATGCAACACCATGAATGAGTTGGTGAATGGTCGCAAGATGTCATCCATCATCCTCATGAAGGTTGCGGGAGCATTCATCAACCCGAAAGGCATGACTAGCCATTCAAAAATGCCATCCTTGGCTTTGAAAGTGGTCTTCCACACATTAGGGGGTTCGATTATTACCTAGTGATACCCGGACTTTAAGTCGATACCTAGACTTTAAGTCGATCTTGCTGAAATATTTGGCCCCCTTGAGTTGGTCCAGAACGTCATCAATCTGCGAGATCGAATACCTATTTCGGATAGTGATCTTGTTCAGCGCACAATAGTCAATACAAAGTCTCCAATTCCCATCCTTATTTTGTACCAACATGAATGGGCTCGCACATGGTGATGAACTCGGCCTGATGTGACCTTCTGCAAACACCCTTGAATCTACATATTGATTTCTTCGTTCTTTATAATAGAGCATCGATAGATTGGTCCATTGGGTAGCAGCGTGCCTGGAGTCAGATCGTTGGAGTGCTTGACCTGACAATGCAGAGGTACCCCTACAGGTGAGGTGAAGGTATCCCCATACTCCTCCATGACCTTGTCCATCTGTTGTTTCCTTGTGGAGGAGCCCTGTCTGGAGGTCATGGCTACAATATTCTTCTTGCCCTGAGGGAGGATCACCAGGAAAAAAAATTCTCGGTTTTGGAAATGATATTCATGCATTGTTTTGCAGTGATCAAATAGATGGTAGTAGGCGGTGCTACCTCTGGTAGCCTGTAAAACTTATTTTCCAAAGTAACAATAACAGCGCGAGGCCTAGACTCATACAAAACATGTCACTTTCACAAGTATATTTGGCCTAATAATACATTGTAAATATCAAGAGGATAAATATCACATAATACCTCATCTGTGAAGGGCTTGATGATGTAGGGAATGTGACACTGTTGGCTGACGCGGAGATCTCGTCCTTGGTGAATTCATCTGATGGTGTATAGTTGTGGGTGTGTAGTGGTCAGTAGGCCTAGCCGCTTCATGACCTTGGCTGAAATGAGATTCTTCTAGCTCCCACAGTCGACAATGAACTGCAATGAGGAATGAACTATAGCAAGCCCACATCTGGGAATGGAAGAGGCGCTCCCCCTCCTCTAGATCTTTGGGTTCATCCTTTTAGATCTTGGTGGTGGCAACAGTGGCGTTGGGATCTGCATCGATAATCTACTTCCGTTTTTCATTCCCCTTGTCACCTTCTGACTCATAGTCGGAACATGCATCTAATTTAGAAGCCTTCAACTCAGCCACTAGTCACTGCTTGGCCCGACACTCACTTTTGTTGTGAATGGAGCTCTTATGGAACTCACACCACTTTCCCATGTCCTTATTTGGCTTTGCGTTGTTTTTATTCGCTTGTGGATTTGGCAGGTTGTCCTAGGTGCCTCACCTTGGCTTTGTCCTTTGTTTTGTGGTTTGAGGACGCCTTTCCCTTGCTTCTGATTCACAAATCCAAAGTCTCGCTTCTTTTGTTTGAATTTCTTCTCACTCTTGGCAGCATACCAGTATGCTGCACCAAGCGAGGAGATGTCGAGGAAGTCCATTTCCTCCTTAATGTATCCATGCAGAAAATGGCGATACTTTAGCACCAAATACTTCTCTGAATCTTTGATACCCAACTTTGTGTGCAGGGTATGGAACAGATTCGTCAGCACATGCACATCTTGATCCCTTTGCTTCCCTAGCGTAGTCCATTGTATGTACTTGTCCTCATATCTCCCCACGATATAATATTGTTCCTTGATGGCGTCTTGGAAATAATTCTAAGTGGGCACGACCAAGAATAGGGAGGTTTCCCTCTCATCCTTTTGCTCATAGTAGGTTTCCTGCTAGTCCTTAATATGGGGGGAGGCTTTGAGGAGTGAAAAAGTAATATTTTCTTGATTGGAAAAGTCATGAACCAATAAATACCCTTCTAATAGATTCAACCATCTATATATGGCGTCTGCATCTATTTTTCCCTCAAATATGGGAATTTCAAAGTTTACTTGTACCTTAAAAGGAGTGGCACCTCCAGAGTGGTTGTTAGATGAAGGTGTGCCATCAGTGGGTAGCCATTGAATGGTTTGGGAAACATTATCCATCATTGTGTTCTTTTTTTTTCTCAAGGACCTCCTCGAGAAATATTTTGATAGGATATCCTACTCCTTCATATTTTGATAGGATCTCCTACTCCTTTGTTTTTCTTTTCTTCCGCCATGGGAGGTCATCGGGGTTTGCGAGGCTAATCTTGAAAAGGTTCAACCAGATCGAGCCCTAACTCCTTATACCCTGACCTCATTTGGGATGTGTAAAGAAAGATAGAGAAAGAGCAGAAAACTCTGATTTCCCTATTCTAGACTTATGCAAGAATGCAATAAAATACATAAATAAACATCTATGCAAAGATGTAGCAGGAAAAACATTTCTTTTCATTAATATCAAATATTGAAAAATTCTTACAGACAGAATGGAAAATAAGCTAGCTCTTATGATGGTAGCTTATCTCTGAGAAGAGATGTGGCGGCTACATGCCTATGAACTATGTTACAATGAGGCTCGAAGGCATATTCATTATTGAGAAATAATGGAAAACCCTAAACATCCAAAAACCTAACCCTAGGAGATGAAGCGACAAAACAATGGGCCTCGTTTGGGTGAATAGGTACATCAACTTCCCATAGACGTAATTTTGGCACACGATCTATGTTTGATGCACACAATGCCTCATTATAAATATTTATGCAAGGACTACAACTTTCGAGTGACCAACTCGTTTTTCACAAAAAACGTTGTTTAGGGCCTCAAAACAGCTCTGGAATTTCAAAACCCGAAAAACTACCAAAATAGTAAACTGTGCTACAATTAAGGAAACTGAAAAAATGAAAGAAATAATGGTGGGGGTACAAGTGGAATAGGTGGGTGGCCACCAATATCCACTTGGATCATAGTGATTCAAGGTAATTATAACACTCAAGTCATATTTTACATTTTACCTTACTAAATTGTTATAATAATTTTCTCATGTTTAAAAGAAGTCTCTTAAATTTAATTTATTAGCATACACTTTTGAAGCACATTAAGTGTGGGGATCAAATATATTCTATCTTATATAAAATGTGGAAACATGATTTGGATGGGGATTAGGAATCACTACAAATAACTAGGTAGACATATTAGTTGCATAAATAGGACTCTAGGTTCTTAAAAATCATGGAGTAAGGAAATTGGTTGTTGTAGATGACCTATTCATAATTATTGATTTCCTTTGTCACTCATCGTCATCTAAGAAATCTCTCTTATATTTTCTCATATCTTGCTAATCCAAAACGAATGCTAGATGGTTTATTATTATTATTTTTAATTCATTGTTTTAGATTCTTATAACTATGTTTTTAGTAAATAAAAAATCAACATTTAAAGAGTATAAAGTGAATGAAAAACATTAAAAATACTTGACAAATTGAATTGATATCACCCTCATGTGTTACCTCTTTGCATCCACTTTAATTAACAATTCAATTCATTCGTAAGGATGAAAAGTACATCATTTCACCTCTACACATTAGAATAATGGCCTCATTCCACATAAACTATGTTTGATGTCACCTAGGAATATAATAATGGTTTGTTCTTGCAAATGAACACAGACTTTGTCTTATTCTCCCAATGAATGGGTTATCTCAGTTCATCTTCCTTTTATCTCACAAGCACTCAACATTAGTTCTTTGGGCTTTAATTATACATCTAACAACACCTAACTGCCTTAGATGAATGTGTAAAATGCTACATAGTTTTCTCTCTAAAAACTGTTTGGACTCCACCTCTCCTATAATGAAGAGTGTTATTCAATGCAATGTTGGTGATAAACCATTGGACATACATGAACCAATGATTATCTCCCTTTCTTCACATCCACACATTCTATCTTTCTAAAAATAATTACATGTTGATTCATTGTTTATTTTTACCGGCTAGGTTAATTCTAGGCCAATTCCAACCCCATTGTTGGATGCAAGAATTATCTGCCCAACTGTGGGATGTTGTCACTAGGTTTGAACAAGGTTCCGTTGATATTGAATGCCTCTTGAGACAATGTTTACCACCACCATCAACCCCTCCCCATCAAGTTTGAACCTAAGACCTAATGAAAATAAACCCACATAAACCAATAAGTTTACATCTCGTGAATAAATTCATTAATAATGATTATAACACACGAATAAAGTTATATTTCCATTTATATTTTTATCTAACATGAACATATATTATTTTCGTATCATTTTAATCCATAATCTTTATCGCCTATAATATCATGTCATTTTAACTTTTTTATTATAAATCTTCATTAGATGTAATATTTGAGGGCATATCCACATTCTTATCATGAAATTTTTGTTATAGTATCCATATTCTAAATATCTAATTCTAATTAGTTTCTCATGTAATCAATCCTTTTTTTTGAATTCTTTAAATAATTTATACATTTTTATAATTTGGATTAAAAAAATAATAATAAATATATGTTATATAAAATTATTTATTAATTTAATATAAATTATCTTTAATAAAATAATTTCATTATTATAAAATTTTAATCAAATAAATTTATTTATCTTAATAATTTACCTATTAAAAACTCTTTCGTCTATGTAAACAAGTCACATACAACATCTTAGTTATTTAAATTAATTGTAATATTAAGGTTATATTTGACATTTTACTTTATCCAATTGATGATATTACTTTTCTTAATTTTGAAAGAAGCAAATAAAAAACAAATCTTTTATAATTTACTTGCACTATTACATAATTTTTTTTAAATTTACTTACACAATTACATTAGGGGTGGTAGGTGTGGTGGATAGATCATGTTCAATCCCAAAGGAATTGTGAAAGAAAAATTAACATGGGTTAGGATTCATTAAGGTAGAGACAAAGTTGCACACAAATAACTCTAGGTTCTCTAAGATCATGAAGTAAGTAAAGTAGTGTTGGTGGAAGATTTGTTTGTAAATATTCAACTCTTTTGTCACACATCATCATCTAACAACTCTCACTTTTATTATTTTGTATCTTGCATTAAAGGTGAAGATAAAAAGGTAAAAGAAATAAATAAAAAATTCAAGTTCTATGCATTCACAATAACAAGGCAGAATACTTGGATAATGAAGTAGGCATGAAAAAAGATTGGATTTAAGAAAAAGGTGGGGTGCCGTTTTCGTCACCCTTCCCATGATAAAATTACTCATTTAAGCTTTGCCACACACATGTTGGCACATTGAGTTATTACCTATAACTTTTTTTATTTCTCAATGCTTCCCTTCCTAAATGTTAAGGTATTTCAACTCTGAGATGACATGGCCATATTTTGCATGTGGTTTCTTGGAAATAAAGGGTAGTTTCATGCTTGGGAAAAGGTTGCCTAAGGGTTTCCTTTATTTGTGGTGTTTTAATTTGTGTTAGTTGCTCACCCTTTATGGGAACATTCATGGCTCATGAGAATAGATGTGTAAGGTGTGATCCCATTAATGTGAAATGTAGTGAATTAAAATATTTGAGCATGGAATAATCGAAAGAAAGCACAAATGATTGTAATAAATTTTCATTTTCAATAAAAAAAAATATAAATATGTGATGGGTACCAAGATCAAATTTTGAATTTCAAAAAAAAAATGTGATTAGTATCCAAATTAAATTTAATTGAACAAGACAGAAGAGTAAATTGAACCAGATAGAAGAGTAAAAAGGAAAAAATGTGAGCTTTTAAGCATGTTAAAATTGGAAATTTTTTGAAGTTCGATAAAAAAGTAGATTAAATATTTTATTGGTTAGTCAACACTTTCAATTATCACATTTTCTGTGCAGTCTCAAAGCCCTGCAAATGAAAATAACACTAAATTGACCACCCAAAAAAATAAATACAGTACACCATGATGTAGTAGAGGAGAACACAAAAGTGGTTTTCTTATAGCCGGTAGTAGTTGGATATTTTCTGTGAAGTTTTGTAGAGAATTCCTACATCAATTCTTCACCTGATTGGTCTTTTCTATCTTCTTCTTTGGAACCCATCTTCTTCCAGAGTTGTTTGTACTGTATGGAGCTTATTTGGTTGTTTTTTGTTGAAGGAGGATCCGAGTCTCTTAGTGAACAATGAGGGAGAAAATAAAAGCCCCATGTCATTGAGAGAGAATGGAATCCCCTACAACATAGAATATTATCCCTCCTACCCACCCCCAAAATCTAGGACATGGACAAGTATCACTAATATTACAATAACCAATTAGCTACCAGGCCTTCTCCATCTTTCCAATCACATGACAATTTCTGGCTTGAGAATGTTGGACTTGATTTCTTTGAGGAAGGACCACACCTCCATTACTGTATACCTCATCAAAACCATGGAAATCCTCCCCCAATATTTTCATTTTTTCAACGCGAGCCCATTGACCAACAATAGAGTTCCAACCAATGATACTTCCAAAAACACAAGTGTGTTTCTTGATGCGCACTCCACGTAGAATGGTGCACAGTGACAGTCTTACTCCTGCCTCAATCACACAACCTGGGCCAATGGCCACATTTGGCCCAATCAAGCAACCCTCACCAATCTGTGTAGTGCTGTCAACTATCACATTTCCAACAATGTTAACCCCAGTTGCTAATTTATCTGAGGTGTTTCTTCGAAGAGAATCTAAGTAGAGCCTTAGGCCTGAAATATAGTCTCTGGGTTGCCCAATATCCATCCAGAAACCAAGTAAAACCATAGCATAGATTTGCTTCTCCTGTGCAATTTTTGGGAACACTCCTTTTTCAATGGATGTTGGTCTCAGCTCAATTCGGTCCAAAACACTTGGGTTCAGAAGGAAGATTCCTGCAATGAGCTTGTTACCAAAAAATACCTTAGGCTTCTCAATGAGCCTCCCTACCTTTCAAGTCTCCTCGTCAAGAATAACAATACCATACTTTGAGGGTTCATCAACCTAGTTCAAGAGATTAGTTCTTTAGTGTTTACCTTAGAAACCATGAAAAATTTGAACTAGGAGACAGTTTACATAATAAAATTATGAATACTAATTCCCTATTCCCTTGCAATTTATCTTTTGCAAAGACATACCCTGCAAAAAACAAACCAAGGAAATGATTCCATGTGAGAAGGGATTTTGAGGTAGGAAAACCAACTGTACCTTTGTCACCATGATGGATGCCTCTCCTCCATGTTTTGTATGGAAATCAATCATTTAATTTAATGGCTATACACTGATGACATCACTGTTGAGAACAAAAAATGGCTCCCCAAATCCATCTATCAGTTTGTCCCTTGCAAGAGCTAAAGGCCCAGTAGTTCCCATGGGATCTGTTTCTTGAGAACATGTAATATTAATCCCAAGCTTCATTTCAAATGCCTTCAAGAAGCTCAGCATAACCTGCATCAAATAAAATGACATAAGAAATATCCTAGTGTCTTCCATGAACTTGGTTTTTAGGGGAAGAAATTAAATGTAAGTACATATGAGAATAAGCATGTAACTTACCTCAGGTTGATAATTAATAGCTAGCTCAACTTCATCAACACCGATAGTTTTGAGTTCTTCAATCTGCTCAGAAATTGAAATCCAATTTGTATAATTTTCCATACAAGAAACAGATAACCTCCTTCATCACTACTACTTTTACAATTTTATTAGCTTTACCTAATGCAAAATCATTGACTTATTTGCAAAGTCAACTAGAGGCTTACAGACGCTCAGTGTCAAAGGGCACAGCCTGGTTCCGAAACCATCGACCAATATGAGGGCCTTCATGGTGTCTTGTCACTTCTCCTAGCTGTTTTGACCTCCTAGAAAGCAGACAATCTGTGAAATACAGAGTTATAAACTTCCCTTCCATCTAATGCATAGAAATACAATTGCATTGGGCATCCATATTGTTACTAGCTTAGTAATGAATGAAGGTAAATTAATTTTTTGGGTTAAGATCCAAATACACAATTTATCAATCTACTATGATCACAATCATAAGCAGATGGACCTTCAAAAAATGTTAACTATGACATATTTGCTTACTGTAAACAGTCTTTGTATTACCATGTCCTCAGGAAATACAATGTCTCCTCTTCATCTAGACCCCTTTACACTATTAAGAATTCTCTCGGATCTGTTAAGGATCCTATAGACCCAATGGACTTGAAAGGGGTTTATATGATTCCTTGCTCTTGTGGTACGCTTTATATTAGTGAAACTGGTCAATCCATTAAGGTGAGAATCTAGGAGCATGCTGCAGACATTAGGCACAATTGATCCCACACTTCTTCTCTTGAAAAACATGCAGAGAAATCGTGCCACCATGTATGCATTAAAGACTCCAAATTCGTCACTAAGGTAGATCATTTCCATCATAGGAAGTTGATGGAGGCTATAGAAATTGAAAGGCATCCTAAGAATCTCAACAGAAATGATGGATGGAAACTAAGTAACAGTTGGACTCCGACCCTCTACAGGTGTTTTCTCCCCCATGCGATGGTTTTCTCTCGTTTTTTTTTTCTTTTTGCTTTTCTCTGCGATTTTATTTCTAGCCCTTTGTTTGTAAAGTTTCCCTTTTTTTTCTTTTTCCTTTTCTCTTTGTCTTGGCTTATTGATTTTTATAATTTTCTTTCTATTTCTTTATATTAGAATTCCATTTCTCTTTCCTTTTTTTTTTCCAAAAATAAAATATTATATATATATATATATATATATATATATATATATATATATATATATATATATATATATATATATATATATATATATATACACACACACTCCATTTCTCCTCCTATTATAATTAAATTATTAAAAGCTTTAGGATTATCCCCCTTTTTATTATTTGTCCCTTTCATCACTTTATTAACTATAATTTAATCATTTTAATTAATTATTTAATTCTAAATTATTTTTAATAATCATCCTTAAAATCTTAAACTTTTAATACTATATACTATTAACTAGATAGTCAAATAATGGATTTGAAGTTTATTCCCCCCTTTTTATTTACCCCTTCCCTTATTATAATAAGGGAATTTAATTAATTTGTTAAATTATTAAATTATAAATTATTATTTAACTATTTTTCTTAAAATTTTAAAAAATTTTAATATCACATCTTATTAACTAACTAGTCAAATAATGACTAGTTTCTAACGGCTAGTTTTAACAGCTATTACCGGGCAATGACACATCCTTACTATTTATTCAATGAGATTGGTTTATTTCTTCACCTTGTCTTAAAGATGAACCACATTAGTTCGTTCAAAACGTCGATCAAATCCTGATAATGTGATTAATCAGAAAGATATCTATCTACATTATGGATCACAAAAGTCTTAGATCTATAACACACACACACACACATATATATATTATAATTTATATATATAATTTGAATAGAAAACTATAATTTAACTAAATCTTATTCTATTATTTAAAAATAAAAAGATAAATTATAATTTAAAATTGTATAATTTTATTTTAAAATAATTTTTATAGTGATTATAAAGAATATTGACTTTGTTATAAATATTAGTTGTGTTAAAATTACTTAAAATTTGAAATAAGATTTTAAAAAATTCATTTTTAAAAAATTATAAAAAGTCATAAATATACAATCATAAGTGAAAGTTTATTTTTTCTTCTAAGTAAATATAACTAAATAATGATCACCTTTAATGTGAATTTACAATTAAATTATAATAAATTTTATGGATTTTGATAAAATAAATAAATAAGCTATGTATAATATTTATACATAAAAAAATTTAAATTTTATAATCATGGATAACATTAATTTCATCATCCCTTGATCGGGGTGCCTAGTGTCAAACACAATGCGACAGGTGGAGGAGGGAAGACAACTGGAGGCACGTGATGACGACGTGGCCCAAACTGTCATCATTCATTAAGTCTGCAGTGAGAAAAGGATGGTACTCCGCATACCAGTTCATAATGGCAACAAAGGAATGCCAACTAACCATGTCAGAGTGACATTGGAAAAAGCGGGAGAGGAGTTTAAGGAAAGATGAAAAGGCTTGAAGGAAGAACATTCTTCCTGGCAGGAGAATTTGCAGAGGATTGGAAGGACTTGTTGCAGGTCATGCCTCACCAACACTGCAATAGTCACACTCTCAAGTTCAATGGTATGTAATGGTTCTGATCCCCATCCTTGTTAATTTATCCACCAGTTTCTGTATAGGCAGGGTAGAAGGCATGTATCTGAGTAGTGGTGGAAAGGGTAGGATAAAATATTGCTCTGCTCTCAAGAATTTGCATGTAATCTTTGGAATTTGTTTCGCCTGTAGCATGTTTAAAAACCAGAACTTGCTCATCCCTCTGAAGGCCATTCAGCCCTATTTCAGAACACCTTGTAGGATTTGGATTTTGCGGCTGCTCATTCAAAATTTCTTGGCTTATTTTCTTCATGCCCCTATGATAAGTCATGGTTGGGTGTCTCAATTTTATGAAGTCTCATGTATGCAACACCATGACAAAATGAAAGGTGTCTGTCAGGGTTTTAAAACCCGTAATTTTCGTAATTGGGTCAGTCATTATCCTAAATCTATTTTCCTTTAAGTCAAGTGGGTAAATACTATCTGCGGTAAAGTAGATAGGAATATTTATACTTGTACTGATAAATTTGGTCAGTTGCATTTGTGAACCTATCTCTATAAAATGATATGCATGCATATCTCCTTGGTTTACTCCATTGTGGTGGGGGGGACCCATTGCATTTCCTGGGTTCTCAATTACTAATTTACCACCTTCTATAGGCCCTCTGACAATATCCACAAGTTTAGTTCAGCAGCTGTTTGAGCCCAGCCCGATTATAAAAATGGTGAAAGGGAAATCTGCAAAGCGTCAGGCTAGGGATAAAAGAAAGCAGAAGCTTTGAAAAAACATGGTCGAGCCAAGGAAGCGAGGCAAAAAGATGAAGAAAGAGATAATGGAGATTCTCTTAGAATTTTACTCTGTATGCAATCCTCCATAGATTCGAAATGTAATTCAGGGATGGGAGAGAGAAAGTAACAGTAACGAAGAAGATATAGAGGCCCAAGAGGAAATATGGATTTTTTCCTTGATCCTGGGAATACAAGAGGATGTATCTCTCTCTTTCATCAATCCATCCACACATATTGGACTCTGAAATGTGTGTTGGCCAAAGCACTGCAAAGATTACAACCAAGTGAAGGCAGTCCTGAAGCGATCTCAATACTTTAGGAAATTAAAAAAAAATCCAAGATATTAGGGTGTCACAGTATCATGCAATAGCTCGAATTGGCAGAATCAAAAGGCAGCTTCAACAGATGCAACAAGTCAAAATGCCTGGCTCAACAGCAAAATATCCGACACCGATTGACTCTTCAGATGGTTAAAGTATCATGCTCTAAGTTTTTATGATTTTTGCGGATAGATTTTATGCTTCATGTTGTCAAATAGACTTCGTTTCAAATAGTAAAATGGTCATAGTGGCTAGTAGACGAAAGAAACAATTTCAATTTTGGATGGCATTTAATGCTTTAAGGTGGCCAACAGACTGTTGGGAAAAATACTGAGAGGGGGGGTGAATCAGTATTTAGGACTTTATCAAACTTTCTACCTTTTCACTCTCTAAAACCCATACGCTACTTTGCTGAAGCCAACTAGCGTATACACGCGGATATCCTTCATAAAACTCGCGTATACACAGAGATCTAATTATGCCATTAATTCTTCACTTATATCATTCCATCATTCATTCATTAGATGTTCAACAAACAGTAAACATGTGCAGTAAAAATAGTATAAACCATCACACATAAGCATCACACATGAACACCAGGATTTTAGGTAGAAACCCAAGTCAGGAGAAAACCACCGCTGTAGTTGCTTAGCCTTCAATATTTTATTATAGAGAAAACATCTTACAACATATGTGCTGGCGCAGCCTCCTACCAGCACGCAGGCACCCACCTGCGCTCGTTTGCCAGCCTCTCCTAGAAGGGAGCTACGACCCCCTGCTCTCGTTTACCAGCCTCTCCTGGAAGGGAGCTACGACCCCCTGATCTCGTTTACCAGCCTCACCTGGAAGGGAGCTACGACCCCCTGACTGAAGGCTACAACCCTCAGCACCTCTATGGACCACGTTTCATCAATTTTCACACTGGATCCAACAACTCAAATAGAGTACAACTTGTAGGCCTCGTTTCATAATATTTTCAGACTGGACCCACTCTACACATTTAAGCTTAATAATACAACCAAACTGATACAGACAACTCAGAACTGTAGAATACAGATAGCAGTAACACAGCAGAACAGATAAGACATTTCATACCCCATGCTTCAGCAAACCCTAGTTTGCATACGCGCTTTCCTATCACTGATCCCGCGTATATACGCGCCTTCTACCATACAAACCCGCGTATACTTCTGTACATATTACAGAGCTAATTTCACTGCGCATACACACTTTCTCTTCAGCGAAGCCGCGTAGATACGCGCTTCTTCTGCAGCAAACTAGCATATGGTTCTTCAGACATTTAGGTCATTGCAATTCTTCAAAACAGACACATCACACAGATTTTACCCTTTACATCAGACAGATGTTTGCCTCCTCTCAGATCTAATCATTCCATAAACAGATGTAGCAAATAAAAATACATTTCAGATCTAGATTCCCTTCTTCATAATTTTCTTCATAGGTGCTTCATGCATTCAGATCTATCATTCAACTGTAACCCTTTCCATTCAGATATACTTCAGAGAGAAGTATTCATTCAAGCTCAGACATCTTGCTCCCACACTCATGATTTTCACAATGAATTTCTTCTCTTTATATAGGTTTACCCTTTTTCAATACCATGAGCCAAAACCACATTACTTCCGATGGTATTCCTGGACGGGGTCATTTAGACGAATCATTACCCAATACAATGGGTCAATACCATAGTGGTTACCCCTGGTTTTGCACTTTAAGAGCGCTTTTGCCCATACGCGACTTGAGCAATTATTACCGTGTGCATCACCCATGACTCTCCTAGACAAAACAGCATGTTCAGCGAGACACCACTCTCTTTTCATCATAGATCTAGCACATATTGAATTCCTTTCTTCATTACCTTCTGTACTCTCTGTAGATACATCAGATTTACATCATTTAACAAGTTCATCAAGTAGGTTTCCATCATCTTCATCAAGTGGGTTGCCATTCAAGGACAACACTCTGTCAAGTGGGTTGCCATCAAGGACAACACTCTGCATCATATTTCCAACAATCTCCCCCTTTGGACTTGATGGCAACCACGATGGTGTTTGATCATTACGACAGATAGATACAATAAGACACAATGACACCATGTCACTCTCCTCATTCTTTGACACCATTCTTTTCCTTTATTCAAACACCATATCACTCTCCCCCTTTGACATCAAGGGCAAAGGGCAGATCAAAACCAGCACAAGGTTTTTCTCCTCATGTAGAAGGAAGCGTTCTGTAGATCTGATGTACACTGAAGTGACCAAGCTCCCCCTGAGCTCATGCTGAATCTTCAATCATATTTTTCAATGAAGTACATGAATCTATGACCTTCCTATCACCAAAGACTCATACTTACATCAAAGATCCAACCAAGTGGATTTACATAGGAGACTCAAGTACCCAACCAAGTGGGTTTACATATTTTGACTCAACTACCCAACAAAGTGGGTTTACAAAATGAACAAGTCCTTACATGACTGAATATTACAATTTTACACCATAGGTCTCAACATGACCTTTTCATCAAATTACAAATATGACTTGTCATGACCAATACCAAAAAGACCTCAAGAGAGTTCATATATCAGAACCATCATAATGCCAACAATGCATTATACTCAGCAAGACTAGGGCTCCCCCTGAAAATGTGCATCCAAACATCCTTTCCATATGACCAAGGCTCCTCCTTAGCTTGTGCAACCTGAGCAAGTCATCGACAACAATCTCTGCATGATCTGTCCTTATCTCTGAATTATAATACTTTCATCTCAGCAACGAATATTCTTCATCAAAAAAAGCAAACAAAACTCATCCATAATCTTCAACATAAGAAACCATGTACCATTTCATTAGCATGAGTATAACCAGAATAATGCTAACAGTACAATCATTAGCAGTCAGACTGATGCTCCCCCTGAACCTCTGCTCCTGATCTTCACCTGTCATCCCAATTCTCTTATCATTAATGCATATGCGACTGTGTCTCATGGAACTCGCGTGTATACATGACTTTTGTTCATTGAACCCGCGTATGGAAAGTGAAGCATAGAAACTTTCACATTTCTTCATCTCCCCCTGAATTTGTCCTTCCTGTACCTGTCTTCTTCATATCAGATGCTCTGTCAGAAATACATATAACTAGAATGACCAAACAGTACTGAAAAAAATGCTGACCCTCAACCAAAAATTGTCAGCAATTATCCATACGCGGATGTATGTTAATATTCTCGCGTATATACGCGACTGTGTTTCATCAAAACCACGTATTCAATTTAATCTTCTGAATTTAAGCAGATTTGTTCTTTTGACTGGCAGAGACTACTCCCAGTTTCTGTCTTAGATACTCGAACGCTTCCCTGGGCAGAGGTTTGGTAAAGATATCAACAACTTGTTCCTTGGAAGGAACATACTCCAACTTCACCTTTTGTTCAAGCACTTGTTCACGTAAGAAGTGATACTTGATGGGAATGTGCTTGGTCTTCGAATACATAACAGGATTCTTTGAGATACTGATGGCACTTGTATTATCACACTTAATGGGGACAGGAGGTGTACATTTGATTTGAAAATCTTGTAAGGTTTGCATCATCCAAAGGAGTTGAGTGCAACAAGATGCGGCGTACATGATGCAGTCTGCGTAGATAAGGCAATATAGGTACTTATTCTGCCTTTGAGGAACAAGATACTAGCAAGGCTCATATGGTATGCACCACCACTTGGATTCAGGATTCTTTAGATCATCTTCTTCCATTAATGCATCGTTTCCAAGCATAGAAGAAGTAGATGTTGCTGCTTGCAGATGCCATAGATTAAAGTCTATAGTTCTTATAGAATACGAATATTCTTTTGTGACACAGAAGGTGAGACTCTTCTTTTGGGTTAGTTTGGAATCGTCCAACAATCCCAGCTGCCATATAATGTCTGAATTCTAGTCCCAGTGAGATAAAGTAGACTTCCTATCATTGATCTGTATTCTGGTTGATTCACCGTGGGAGAATCATCATGAGAACTAAGATTGCATCCGGTTATCATTGGTGTACTTACAGGTTTGCATTCTTCCATGCCATACTTCTTCAGAATTTGCTTAAGATATTCTGCTTGTGATAGGAATATACCATCTGCAGTTTGATGCACTTGCAAGCCAAGAAAGAATGTTAGTTCCCCAAGTAAGGACATTTCAAATTCTTGTTGCATGACAGAAGCAAATTTTTGACTCATAGATTCTTCGTTACTCCCAAAAATAATATCATCAACATATACAACCACAATCAATAGTTTATCATTTTCAATTTTTGTGTATAAGTTGCTATCAGCAGACCCCTTTGAAAATCCTTGTTGATGAAGATATTTGTCAAGGCGATAATACCATGCCCTTGGAGCTTGTTTGAGACCATATAGAGCCTTTTTAAGTCTACAAACAATATTTTCATCATTTCCCAAAATGAATCCTTTTGGTTGTTCTATATAAACTTCTTCTTCTAGATCACCATCGAGAAATGCAGATTTAACATCCATTTGATAAACTTTGATTTGTTGAAAACTTGAAAAAGCAAGAAACATTCTTATAGCTTCAAGTCTAGCTACAGGAACAAAAGTTTCTTCAAAGTCTAGCATCTTATTGAAGTATCTTCTTTACAAATATTCAATCTAGCTTTGTTTCTTTACTTTTATTCTGCTTCAACATTCTTGAAGATCCATTTAGTTCCAATGACATTTTTATCATGAGGTCTTGGTACCAAATCCCATGTGTCATTCTTTTCAATTTGCTCAATTTCTTCATCCATGGCATTATTCCAACATTCATATTTGCTAGCTTCATTGACATTGTGTGGTTCAATTATGGATAGAAGTGCCAAATTACTAGAAGATCCCGCAAGAGTTCTCCTTGTTCGTACACCTGATTCCTTGTCTCCCAAAATTTGAGATTCAGGATGATTCTTTTGAACATATATGGATGGAGCTTTTTCAGATAGATCATTTTCAGGTTCTTCATTGGATCCACTGTCTATATCATTTCTATTTGATGTAGAAGGACAAAAGTCACCATCATCTTCTTTTGTTGTTTGTTTTTCTTCTTTAGGAGCTGCAGAAGACTCATCAATAACAACATCAATACATTCAACAATCTTTCGAAGCCTTTTATTGTAACATTTGTATGCTTTGCTTGTAGATGAGTAACCAAGAAATATCCCTTCATTTGATCTAGGTTCAAACTTCCCAAGCTTTTCATCATTATTTTTGATAAAGCATTTACTTCCAAAAACTCTAAAATGCTTCACAGAGGGAGAATTACCATACCAGAGTTCATATGGAGTTTTGTCACTATTTACCGAACATGAGCCTTGTTGAGAATGTTAGCTGCTGTATGTGCTGCTTCACCCCAGAACATGTCAGGAGTTCCAGAATCATCAAGCATAGCTCTAGCCATTTGTTGAATTGTTCTATTCATTCTTTCTGCTACGCCATTTTGTTGTGGAGTGCCTGCTACAGAGAACTATCTCTTTATGCCATGTTGTTCACAAAATTCAAAGAATTCATTTGATGTATATTCTCCTCCTCGATCAGATCTAAGACACTTGATTTTTAGATCTAATTCATTTTCAACCAGCACTTTGAAGATCTGAAATTTTTCAAATGCTTCATCTTTGTGTTTGATCAACCCAATCCAACACATTCTAGAGAAATCATCAATGAATAAGATATAGTATTCTTCACCACGTGGTGACTTTTCCTCATAGGTCCACATATGTCAGTATGAATGAGTTCAAGAGGCTTACTTGACGATCCTTCCTTGGCATTGAATCGTACTGCAGTGCAGCAAGATTGACAAGTTTATATGATACTTCTGAGTAGTTAATATTAGGAAGACCCACGACAACTTGAAAATGCCTTGCTTTGTTGGGTTGAGAGAAGCTACAGATGACCTTACATGCATAGCCAATTTTACGAAAATTGCTCAAAGTAACATTGATCTTTGTAGCCCTTTAGTATATACAGGTTGCTTGGATTTCTTTTTCCTTTTATAATAATTTTACCTGTATCAAGATCATGAACCACACATTCTTTTGAACTAAAAACAACTTCTGTTCCTTGATCACACATTTGACTTACACTTAACAGGTTATGCCTTAATCCATCCACATACATGACATCATTAGCCTTCACCTTTTCTTTTAGAAATATTGACCCTTTTCCTTTAATTACAGCAGGAGTATCATTTCCAAATGTAACTTTCTTTTCCTTTTCTAGAGCATTATATGTAAGGAGTTTGCTTTTGTCACCTGTCATGTGTCTTGAGCACCCATTATCAATGTACCATTGATTTTCTTCACCTTCTGCAAATAACGCTATCCCACAATTTTCAACCGGTATTTCTTTCTTTTTCCACACTTTAGAGCTTGAGGGAACATGTTCTTTTGGTTGGACCTTGCTCCTGCATTCAGATTCTTCATGACCAAAGTTATTGCAATAAGTACATTCAACTTTGTTTTGAAGAGGAGAAAAGTTGTTATAGGTTTTCCTCTTTGGTTCAATATTTATTCTTTTCTTTCTTGCTTCTCTTGTCATGATGGTTTTATATGCAACACATTGAACAGCTTTATGACCAAAATTGTGACATGAGAAACATTGTCCATTGAAGTAGAAATTTATGCGATCATGAAATCTTCTATTTGAATTTACCTGTTGGTTGTAGCCCTTTTGAAAGATCTCCCTGTTAGTGTTCCTTGAATTGAGATGATCATGCTTTACGTGGAAAGATCCTTTGTTCCCTTGCTGAGTGGCTGAATGTAGTGAACCAGCTGTGGATGCTTTCAGATAATCTGGTGCTGAAGTCTGGGAAGATTCCCCAATATATCCAAGACTTGTTTTTATAAGAGGAGACCGTTGTATCTTGATAATCTCATCTAAGGTTTCTGAACCTTTAGCAAATCTAAGATTGAGAGTTTTTACTTTCTCATTATCTTTTCTTAGACTTACTACTTCACACTCCAATTCCTCAATGCGTTTTTCCTTTGCTTCAAGCTGATTTTCAAGAGTCTCTATGATTATGTTCTTTTCTTCTAGGCTTACTTTGAGTTGATTGTTTTCTTCAAGAAAATCATTGTCTTCCAGTGCATCCACAAAAGTATCCTTTTCTTCTCTAGATTCTTTTGCCATGAGTAGTTTAATATCTTGTTCACATTCTTCCTCACTATCAGATAACCCATCACTGTCTTCATTAATATAGTAACTTTTTCTTGTGCTAGATCGATTCTTATTCCTTCTTGCTACTTCTTTTCCTTTAGCAGATGTTTCTTTATAAGGACACTTTTCAGCATAATGACCAAATCTTCCACAATCAAAACATTTGAAAGGAAGCTTACCTTTGAACCTTCTGGTTCCTAGTTGGAGTCTTCTTACAAAATTTGCTTCTTCTTCTTCTTCAGATATATAGCTGGATTCCTTGACAACTTCTTTTTCTTTTCCTTTTGCAGACGCCTTAAAAGCAGCTTCTTTGATTTGAGAAGGACCTCCTTGTCTCATTTCAAAAGCAGTCAGAATACCATGTAATTGAACAATAGTAAGAGTTTGCAGATCTTGCCTTTCTTAAATAGCTGAAACTTTAGAGTCAAATTTTGAAGTCAAGGATCTTAAGACTTTTTCCACTAGAGTAGTATCGGCCATGGTTTCACCCAAATTTCTCATTCGATTTACAATATCATCTAGACGTAAAAAGAAACTGGCAATACTTTCATCACTATGCATCCTTAAATTTTCATATTCAATTCTGAGAGTTTGGAGTTTTTCACTTTTTACCTTTGTATCTCCTTCATAACTCAGAATGATTTTGTCCCATATTTCTTTTGCTGAATTTAGCTGCATCACTTTAGCAAATTCTGGTTCAGACATGCTTCCTAATAAGACATTCACTTCTTTGGCATTGATTTCATACTTCTTTCTTTCAGCCGCATCAGTAGGAATACTTGCCGGATATTGATAGCCTTCTTCCACGATTGCCCATACTTCTGCACCAAGACTTTGCAGATATGCTTTTGTTCATACCTTCCAGAATATCAGATTGCTTCCATTGAATAGAGGTGGTTTTAGAGACATTACTCCTTCATGACTTCCCATTGCGACGGATCTCCTTCAAGCGATCAAGCTTCTGCAGAAAGACCTGCTCTGATACCAATTGTTGGGAAAAATACTGAGAGGGGGGGGTGAATCAGTATTTAGAACTTTATCAAATTTTTTACTTTTTCACTTTCTAAAACCCATACGCTACTTTTCTGAAGCCAACTAGCGTATACACGCGGATATACTTCATAAAACTCGTGTATACACAGAGATCTAATTATGCCATTAATTCTTCACTTATATCATTCCATCATTCATTCATTAGATGTTCAACAAAAAGTAAACATGTGTAGTAAAAACAGTATAAACCATCACACATAAGCATCACACATGAACACCAGGATTTTAGGTGGAAACCCAAGTCGGGAGAAAACCACCGCTGCATTTTCTCAGCCTTCAATATTTTATTATAGAGAAAACATCTTACAACATGTGTGCTGGCGCAACCTCCTACCAGCACGTAGGCACCCACCTGCGCTCGTTTACCAGCCTCTCCTGGAAGGGAGCTACGACCCCCTGCTCTCGTTTATCAGCCTCTCCTGGAAGGGAGCTACGACCCCCTGATCTCGTTTACCAGCCTCACCTGGAAGGGAGCTATGACCCCCTGACTGAAGGCTACAACCCTCAGCACCTCTATGGACCACGTTTCATCAATTTTCACACTGGATCCAACAACTCAAATAGAGTACAACTTGTAGGCCTCGTTTCATAATATTTTCAGACTGGACCCACTCTACACATTTAAGCTTAATCATACAACCAAACTGATACAGACAACTCAGAACTGTAGAATACAGATAGCAGTAACACAACAGAACAGATCAGACATTTCATACCCCATTCTTCAGCAAACCCTAGTTTACATACGCGCTTTCCTATCACTGATCCCGCGTATATACGCACCTTCTACCATACAAACCCGCGTATACTTATGTACATATTACAAAGCTAATTTCACTGCGCATACGCGCTTTCTCTTCAACGAAGCTGCGTAGATACGCGCTTCTTCTACGGCAAACTAGCGTATGGTTCTTCAGACATTTAGGTCATTGCAATTCTTCAGAATAGACACATCACACAGATTTTACCCTTTACGTCAGACAGATGTTCGCCTCCTCTCAGATCTAATCATTCCATAAACAGATGTAGCAAATACAAATACATTTCAGATCTAGATTCCCTTCTTCATCATTTTCTTCATAGGTGCTTCATGCATTCAGAGCTATCATTCAACTGTAACCCTTTCCATTCAGATATACTTCAGAGAGAAGTATTCATTCAAGCTCAGACATCTTGCACCCACACTCATGATTTGCACAATGAATTTATTCTCCTTATATAGGTTTACCCTTTTTCAATACCATGAGCCAAACCACATTACTTCCGATGGTATTCCTCGACGGGGTCATTTAGGCAGATCATTACCTAATACAATGGGTCAATACCATGGTGGTTACCCTGATTTTGCACTTTATGAGCGCTTTTGCCCATACGTGACTTGGAACATTATTGCCACGTGCATACGCGACTTCTCCTAGACAAAACCGCGTATTCCTTGAGACATACTCTTTTCATCATAGATCTAGCACATATTGAATTCCTTTCTTCATTACCTTCTGTACTCTTTGTAGATACATCAGATTTACATCATTTAACAAGTTCATCAAGTAGGTTTCCATCATCTTCATCAAGTGGGTTGTCATTCAAGGACAACACTTTGTCAAGTGGGTTGCCATCAAGGACAACACTCTGCATCATATAGCCAACACAGACCTTGTTTCCTCCGGGAAGGTTGAGGCCACCAAATATGCATATGTTTCAACCTACCCTCTCTTTTTGATAAATAGAAAATGGTAAGGAACTACTAAATCTACAAAAAAAAAAACATTAATTTCATCATAATCTCTTCAACATAGCTTATATAGTCAAGCATAAAACATGTTATAAGAATTTCATGTAAATTATGAGATTCTTTTCTAAATTCCATAATTATAAAATTTATGTGTGAGTTTTAAGAGATGAAGTGATTATAAGGATAAGTGTTGTGAAAAATAATAAAAAATTAAAAAAAATTAAAAAAAAAAAAAACTTCACATGGAAATGCAACGAGTTAGAAATTTTTTATACAAATTACCCACGAGTAACTATCAAAATCACTATTCAACATTCCTCACTAATCATTAACGAGTAACTATCGAAATCACTATTCAATATTCCTCAGCAATCATTAGATAAAATGTTCATCAGTTCATAGAGTAACTTTAGTAGAGGAATAGTAAGTTGCATAACCATTAACAACCATTTTTGTGGTCTATTAACATAAACTGTATGATGTAACCTTTCATTCATTTCATGATTCATTTACAAAGTTTTATTAATCACATACTTGACATTATCAACATCACATCATGCAAGGAATATACATAATCAAAATGACATAATAAGTAGTCACATCATTGAACATCGTTATACCCTGGAAACCTCGTAGGGTGAAAACCAACAAACGTTTAATTTTATTATTAAACGCTCTCAATGGTTTATAAGGGAGACCATCCCTTAACCATTGTTATAAATATTACAAGGAAATGTCGTTTGAATACAAATATCTAGCTTAATGCCATTACAATTATTATGATAACATTTACCCACTAATCTTCAATCTTCATACCTTGGTGGCATGGTTGTTCCTACAATGGACCATCCTACACCTCGCACTCATCTGCATGAATCATTAATCATTTACCTGCCACCATGTTAAACATAATATATCCTTTGCACAAGTTACCACCTAATGTTGTCTTCAACATACATTGATGTCAGGATTCGTAAAGTATTAATAAACACATTCACAAATATATACTAGTGATGCTTCTCCATCTATTCAAGTACATTCATGACATGCAAGTAAAATATCGGTACATGCCTCCTTTAACAACACTACATATGCGCTAGTTATAAGCAATCACATTAACTAATATTTCCTTGGCATAAACACACATTCTTGCAATACAAATAGCTACAACTACCAAACATTTCTTTAAAAGAAAATAATACATTAGTTACAATCTTCTTGCATCCGAATTACAATATTTATGCATGCAAGAGCTTATCACAATAGCTCTTCTTTAATGTACGTAACACATATTCCCTTCTTGGAATTACACCATCATTAACTATTCTTTTCATGTAAACAAAAACATAATTATTTCTCAAAAAGAAGTTAATATAGCCTAGTTTCTTTGTCTTACTACATGCAAGTTTGGCATGCTTCTCTTTCAAGAAATTATCATAGATAATCATCCTTTATGCATAAAACTAGAAAACTATAACAAGGTTAACTTAAAATTTTATACACCCAAACCAAAAAATGGACACAATTCATCAAGCCATGCAATCATCTCAAAAGATTATTCTTCTTAAGAAAATTAACATAGTAAATTTCCCCATATATATATATATATATATATATATATATATAATCTAAGTTACATATCTTTACTGTTGTAGATAGATATATTTTCTTTCTAAAATGTTACCATAATTATTATCTTTATCTACATACAATAAAATATCTTTCTTTACTAAGAAAATAGCATAAGTTCTCTATATCCACAAAAATTCAAGAATTATTTTCCCAGAAAAAGCATTAACTTATCTTTGAACCCACTACACATTTTCAAGTATTAAAATACTTAACTCTGTTGAGATTCAACAAGAAATTTTAGCACCCATGCCTAGTGTGGGACCATGAGGTCCAGCAGCACCTACACTAGGGTGGGACCACAGAGCTAAATTTGGTGCATATCTAAATTAGTTATCCCTTAATTAAGATGGACAATAAAATGTAATATAATCTCAAAATAACTTGTAATAGTTAACTGAGTGTGATAAACTCAATTGACTCATGAATTTCAAGTTAGAGGTAGTTGGTGAGGCATGCAGAGTAATTCTAGTTGTAACAGAGATCGAAGTGCAGTGATGCATTAGTTAATGCAGCTTGTAATCAGCTTAACTCAGTTAAGTGAGTTAAACTCAGTTGTGCTAGTTGTAACTGTTAGATACACTAGTGAGAGAATTGTGAATTAAATATTAATTAATTCACAATCAATGATCTCACATGAAACTGAGGATTTACTATTATTAGTTGCATGCATGTCAGATCCAGTGGAGACCCAGTTGAGATCTAGGTTAAAGGGAAGTTGACTATCAGTTGTAGGATTATTGGGTTGCACCCATGCGACCAAACACCCATTGGAGTGCCCATGATACTTGCGCAGTCAAGGAAGGCCAAAATTCCTAAATAATAGTGATTGCATTCATCAAGGATTGCACAATCAAGGCAGGTTATCTAGAGGTAGTAAATTGGCTAAGTATTGATCAGTTTTATCCAAGACAGTGTGAGACAATTAGCTGAGTATAGGAGGGCTCTTGTGAGAAGATTTTTATGTAATTGTTTCATGATTCCATGCTAAATATACAATAGAAGATAGTGGGGTTTTTAGCAGCAAGCTTTCCCCGGGAAATTATCTATGTTGCGGCTTGATTGATTATTCTTTGTTTCATATGATTAGCTATTGTGTTTTTAATTCTGCAATTGATTTGTAGAAGTGATTCAGTATTAAACTTTAGTACATTGTTAGATCAGATTGAATCCATGATATACATTCTTGTTGTATAATTTCTACAAACTCTTCCCTAAAAACATACTATGAGTGATTATCCACTATCGAGATAACTATGTAAAACTTTAAGAAAATTAATGTGATAACTTATCTTTCCAAAACATAAGTTCTTGGCCACATTTTTAGCGCAAATATTTCTTGCAGAAAGTGGTCAGCTTTGTTTGTCACTCTCTTTGTTTGTGTAGTCTCTTTCACTGCTGCAAAAACCTACATGTTGTAGTCAGTGTTTTCCTTAGCATTCTTTGCATCTGTCGACCATAAGGAAAGAAAAAAACCATCCTTCTCTTCAAAAATTAGTGCTACTGTAATAACAATCAGTAACAATTTTCCTCCCATTGATGTCTACTACGCTTCCAAAGGTTATAAGAGAATCCAAGGTTTGCATGGAGGGAAGGAAGGACTGTCATCTAGCATGTTCATAGAACTACAATGGTGTGATGACCACTATATATCATTGCTTAAAAACCATCATAGAGGCTTATATATTGGAGTTTGCAGTGGAGACAAGCCAAGACATTCTATGCACATACCAGAGGACTAGTAAATTGGGGGGGTTGGACAATAGCTCCCTAAAATGCATGTACTGAGAAAAAAAAAAAAACAAACATACATTCGAACGAAGGATTAAGCAGTTTCGTATCTTGACAGAGAAAAAATGCATGAGTTTTCCTCCTCCGTAAGATTTCATTTCTATCAGTTAAGAGCTTAGCAATTGAGCTTGGCAGTTGCAAGTGCACCCAACCCTAACGAACTCATGATTCAATGTCTTGACAACCAATTCTTTAAAATATTTAACTTAGTAAATATATTAAGCTTTTATGGTATGCATGTTACAAGTCATTATAAATTATTTAAAAAATATATAAAGTTATTTTAAAAAATTGGTAATAGATAACATCGATGCCTTTGAACATTCATTTTAAATTATTTTAGGAATATAGATATAGGCATAATTAAACTTGAGAAGAGAAAAAATTACTTTTTTCAAAACATTTTTTCTAGTAAATTTTAATCAAAATTTAGTAGAGATTTTTAAAAATATGAGTTTAAGTTGTTTAATATTTAGTATTGATTTCTTTACATATTTACTATAAACTATTTTATAATAAATAATAATGAAAAAATATATATATTTAATATAATATGTTTGGAAAATTTAGTATTTTTTTAATTATATAAAAAATAAATTCAAATAAAAATATAAGAAAAAAAAATTATTCGTTGATTTTAATTTTCAAACATTTATTATTGATTTAATTAAATTATTACTTCTTAAAATGTATCATTTTAATTTGTTTTTAAAATAATTTATTTTAAAAAATTAAAATTATTTTAAATTAAATATGAATATATATAATAATAAATAAATAAATTATTATTATTAATTGACTTTCAAAATAATTAATTTATAAAATTAATTATGAACATTCACTTCAACCATCATTTACGAGTGATTCGTTTAGGTTATTTTGAATATTGTCCATTAAGAATTTAAAGTGAGCATGCTCGACACCCTTAAATATGATGCGAGAGAAATCAAGTATTTTGAGTATTGTATTGTGGCAATTTATTCTGTGTGGGGTATGGTATTTTGAGTTTTTTTCAATCTAGTTTTGATAGAGTTTTTGTTAAGTTCTTAAATGTCTATTACATTTTTTTTTATGTATCGTGTGTTCGTTATATCTTAGTTGTGTTTTTATGGATCTATTATATTTAGTGGTTTTGGTGTAGGGAGGTTTTTTAATTTGTTTTGTAGGTTTATTTTTGCTATGGTTCCAAGGCTTCGAGTATCATATCATTGAGGAGGCTCTTTAGTGCTTTTTTTCTTGTGGTATAGGAGATTATTAGGTTGAGAATAGTTGCAATTGTTTTCAATGCGATAGTTTTGGAGGTGCGCAAATAAATTCTTTAACTCGAAGTCAAAGAATTTTGAGATCAAGAGTATTTCTCAAATTCTGATATCAGAGACAATAGACTCAAATTGACTCTGGACTCGAGAAAATTTCATATAAGAAGGTTGCACTTCTTACATTCTATCACTCCTCACTGCCAATTGGAGACCCTTATGAGTATGGTCATCAGAGATAAGCATGTTGACAACTATAAACTTTTCTCAGGCCAGGAAGACATTAAACACATTCTCAGAGACATCAAATACAATTTAGACCACATAGTGGCTCGGTTATCTAGCATTGACTGCTATATAGTCTCAAACTCAGATATTGAATCAAATGAGAACTTAGAAAGACCTAGAGTCATCAATGTATAAGCACAAGCCTCCCCTCAAAAAAATTCAACTGCTTCATCACTGGTAATCATTTTGGATTAAGGAGTTCAACTAGAGGCTTTGATCAGCTAGACTATCAAAAGGAAAACTCAGTTTTGGTTTTTTGTTCTCATATATATCAGTCATATCTACTGTGTCAAAGGCTAATAACCTATATTTGTTCTCTTGTTGCTTGTCGTCTTATTCTCTAGTTTTTCATCTCAGTGTTTTGTGTTTTTGTAATTGACTAGCTACATGTCGAAGCCAACTTATGCTTTGAATACTCCTTAGTTTTTACATAGTCCTTGGCATGTAAATCCAAAGAAATACCATGGCTCCCAAAGGAGATAAATCTAGAATTGTAATTTTGTAAAAGGTAAACTTTTACTATTAATAGATATCCAGAATGAAATTAAAAAAAAAAAACGCTCCTCCCTTAAATATGATGTGAGAGAAAGTAGAACATGTTTTGTTTCAACATCTTGTGATAGTGACACCTTGAAGTTAAGATGTCCCCCTCTTAGATAAGGTGTTGCTTTAAAGAAGAGTGAGATATGTGAGTTAAATAAATATGATATTGAAATTTGGAAAAGAAATATGATTATTAAAATTTGGGAAAGAAAAATAAAAGAAAAAATAATAATTACATTATTTATTTCAAATAAAAATAAAAATAAAAATAAATAAATATGACCATTGAAAATCAAGAAAGAAAAATAAATTGAAAATTTAAAGTGAACTGAACAAGATCATATGATTATTGAAATCTGGGAAAGGAAAATCAAGAAAGAAAAACAAACATTAAATTTAAAGTGAACTAAATAAGATCATATGATTATTGAAATTTGGGAAAGAAAAATGAAAGGAAAAAGAAGATCATATGGTTATTTGGGAAAGAAAAATCAAAGGAAAGACAAGGTTATATGATTATTGAAATTTGTTTAAGAAAAATGAAAGGAAAGAGAAAATCATATGGTTATTTGGGAAAGAAAAATAAAAAGAAAAGAAGAGTTAGGTTGTTTATTTTAAAAAATTAAAATAAATAAATAAAATTATTAATTTTAAAATTGATTTAAAAAAAAAATTAAAATAATAATTTTTTTATTAACAATTATTAATTTTAAAATGGATAAAAAATATAATTTTAAAATAATAAAAGTCTATGAATGTCTTTCGGATTAATCACATCATTAGGATTTGGTTGAATTTTCGAACCAAAGAACTAGTTGATCAAAATAAATTAATTGATTTATGATGATGGAAATTAACTAAGAGTTGGATTGGGCTCTTGCTAGGTAAATTAATTATTATTATTTTATTTTATTTTACTCCATCTTCATTAACATGTCCAGATACATCACTACAATCAGGGAAGGGAATTGAACTTATGATGAGTGCTATAATAGCCCGCCTCATCACCGTTTAACCAAGACCCCATTTTGTTTTATTTTTATTTAGTATCTCCCTAAATAATTTAAATAAAATTTTTTAATAAATTTTACCCTTCACTAATTCCTATTATATTTAATTAAATATTATTTATTAAACTCTTTATTTTACTTAATAATAATTTATATAAAAATATTAACCGCCTTTTTAATGTAATTTCTAAATTTTTTTTTTCTATTATATTAATCAATTTTTTATTTTATAATTAATTAATATTAATTCGTAACTATAAAAAAAATTAATAATTAATTTTCTAACGGCTACGGCTAGTTTTAACAGAGTCTTAATAGCTAGTTGTTAACAACTAGTTCTTAATGGCTATTTCCTTAGCTTTTCCACCTTGTCCAAAAGATGAATAAAAAGCAATGTAAATTTAAAAATAAATTTATTAAACATAGAAAATAATTAAATTTCATTTTTTTAATATCATTTAAATTTATATCAAGTATTAATTCTTTCATTTTAAATGATTAAAATTTTACATTTTAAAAAATCTTGACTGTGGAGTCAAATAATCTTGATCTATAAAGAATTTAAACCTTGAATCTCATAGTGTACACACTACTTTATAACACAATGAATGCCAATTAAGTAAGCGTTTTCTTTTTTCTATTTCACTACTAATTTATAATAAAAAATAAATTGCTATTATTATTATTGACATATACCAAAATTAACATTTTAAAAAAAAATTCCTATGGGGTATAGTTCAATCGCTAATCACCTTGTTCCGATATTATTGTAAAGCAAGAGATTCAATGTTCAATTCCCCATGGGTTAGATCAACAAAAAAAGCATTTGTTTTTTAATTTTAATTGAAAAACATAAATTTAAATTAATTTTGAAAAATATAATTTTTAATTATAAAAATCATTGTATATTTCTTATATTTTTAATTATAAAATCATTCTATATGGTTTTTTAAAATAAAATTTAGTTAGTGTTAATAATATATAGTATGAAAGTGTCCTCTTCACATGTTGATCCTGCTTTGAGATATTCCATCTAGCCAAAAATTGCCCAAAAGTCTCCCAGAAAAATTCTGTTAGAAAGAATCACCATAGATTTACATGGTGGGAAGGAGCACAAAAGGAACATTACACTGTCATCAAGGAAGAATATTGTCTAGAAAACTCTGAATCACAAGAAATCAAACAAGATAGAAACAACCCTAGAGACAAGCAGGGGAAAAGCTCGTCCAACAACAACAAAAAAACGAACTCGACAGCCCCTCAAGAATCAACAATTATGAGGATTCAATTACCACGTAAAAGAAATATTCATTTAGCAGCAAAGCAGATCTCCCAAATCCCGAAGATAAGACACCAATGTCCCAAGAATCAGAAGAGATGAAGGAGGTGCAAGATAAAGGAAGTTGGAAGACCGTAGAGAAGAAAAAGAAAGTTGCAACACCAATCTCGCCAAGAAAGACGAGAAGCGAGACAATTAAGAACTAAGAAAATTATAGGTCCGATAGACCAAAGTTCGGTCTCAATGGACGTTAACCATCATCATCATCATCATCATCATCAGTAAAAATTCCGGGATGCGAGTGATTAATTGGACCACGAAGGTGGCAGGCCCAATGCGCGCCACTTGGCCAGGCCACATGGCCACGTAGAGGGCCTATCCTGTAGCATTTAACACCCACAGCTATGCGCATCAATCATTCCCTTCTCCCACACTTGGCCTTAACTCTTTCTCTATTAATCGTCCTGCAACTCCTTTAATGGTGTCACGTCCATCATCTTTGTCATTTTCTGTCCGCAGACATTCTGTAACACTCCTAGTTTTATGTTTTTTTTTTTTCAAGCTAGACATTTGAACTCCAATCCAAAAGGGAGTGGACCCCAATGGATAAGTATTGTGTGAATGTAATTAATTATTTAATTATGAAAAATAAATAAAATAATTTTGTGCATATTGACCAAATGAGAATTATGAGATCACTTGCCAAATCCATGAGGTATGGAAGAGGCTAAGACTTTCCCCAAAAATATTTCAAAAATCCTTGAAAGAATTTATTTCTAATTTAGATTTTTGAGGAAAAATCTAGATTTCCCCAATGAGGTGGAGAGTAGTTGGGAAGAGGTAAAAAGATAGAAAAGCATAAAGCAACTTTAAAAATCCCTAAATAAGGCAAGCCTAGGAAAACAGGAAGAAAAGCATCCTGTAATTCTGGACGCAGAATTAGAAACAGGCTTTGGAGAGCATAATCTTAAATAAGCTACTCCAGAACAGATTGGGGTTGGTCTGTTCTAGGAGATGATCTCAGCTCAAGGATGAGTTCTTGAGACAGAGGAACTCTAAGGTTGGGAGGACTGGTCATTTGCAAAAGTGGTATGCCCATAGTGTTTATGAATGGTTGAATTACTTGTTACTGTGTAGGGTGATTAATGACTGTAAATGTTATTTTACTTTAAAATTCTGAAACTTGTTTTCCATACATTTACAGAATTGTTTAGAATAATTTAATCCTCTCAATTTTGCATAGTTGTAGGAACAGGAATTATGGGGAAAATCATCCAGAAGCTCTAAACATGCTATTGGTTTAAATCTTGAGATTTATACTACTCCCATAATTCATTAAAGTGTAACTTTAATCTGCTTCAGTGAAAGCATAAATCTAATTATGTATGAGCTAGGAAACTAGACTTGGAAGATGAAAAAAAAAAAACATCTATGAATTTGGAGGAATTTATAGACATTAGGTATTGTATAAACATTGTAGATATAGATTTTCTGAAGTGCATTCCTATATGTATTGTAACCTTCTACAACAAGGAAAGATCTGAGCTAAAAAGGAAATAAGTTCAGTTACCAGAATTAGATATATCCAACCAGAAAGGAGTTGGTTTAATTGCACTATAAATGAACCTGTAAATAATTCTGTTTTATGAAATAAACATGAACTATGGTATTGATGATATCCTCTGCTTATAAAATGTTCAGTTTTAAATAATCAACAGGAAAACACATAAGGAAATTCAGACAAAATTCAGACAGAACTCATAAGCTGCTTGGAATAATAGAGATACCCTAGCAAAGCATTAATAAATTCTGGTTAGAGGTGCTTATTAGAACTAGAATTATTGTCTATCTTATATCAATTCAGTTAAAAAATCCAGAGCCTCCTATTGCTGATATAAAGTAAATAAATATGAAAATTCTAAACTGAGATATAGAACGAGAATTTGTACTTCTGGAGTATTAAAATATACATGGGTAAGTAGATAGAATGAAAAGTGAGTCCGCATAACCCTAAAGAAATACATGAGAAAGTATCCATAGTTGAAAACCTGTATCTTGAAGAGGAGGGATTATGCAGAACTACATATAATAATACAAATTAATGATACACAAATATTAGGAAAAAGGAGTTTATGTAAACTCATTTAGTAGTTATATATATATATATATTACTACAAAAAGGAAATAACAGAAGGGTGAGCTATGACTGGTAAAATTATCAATTCCAGTGTATAAAATAAAGTAGGAAGTTACAGTAGGGAGAAATTATGATATGTATATTAACCTTAAATCGAGATCTGAGGATAAACAGAGTTTATCATAAATCTATTGACATGAACCAGAAACTGTATATGTATGCTTCCGAAACTAAACTAAGTAAACAAGAATATACTGTGCAAAATTATACATACAGAAACCCTTATAACCTGAATTTATACAAACAGGATTTATAATCCAACTGAGTCTCTGTCAAAAATTCCATTATTACAATTAATAATTCTATGACAATAAGATCGGAATTGTCAGTATGACTTATAAACTAAACATGTGAAAGACTGTTTATGCTCCGATGAAGATAATGTTGACATCGACCTGAAAATTTAAAATGGGGAAATGAAGTTAACTTCGAACGAAATAAAGGTCATCCAAATACAATTCCGAATTATCTCGGAAGAAGATTCGAGAATTACCTGAGATAAGACAAGCACGAAGTAAGAATTATGTTATAAATAGTAAGAATAGATTTACAGGAAGGTAGTACTAATTCTAACACAGGTCAATAACAAAAAAAATTTACCTCATAAGATGAAACCCTCATTCCTAATCAAGAAACGAACAAATTGATTGCAGGGGTGTAAATACAACTTCCGAAGATCATGAATTCAAAGCGAAACGATGGAAAAAATGGTTAAAAATAAAACTTGAGATGAGGGGTATACCTATAGTGTAGATTACCGCGTGAAGTGAGGCTCCTAGAGCTCAGCACAACTTGGCTCGAGACAATATGAGAAGAGTCACAGAAAACCCCATGAGGTACTCCTATCAGAAATCGATTCAAGCATTAAAAAAAAAAAAATTTATAGAGGAGGTTCTAAATGAAATAAGAGAGGTTAACTATGTGAATTTAAAACAAATGGAACGACCTCTTTCCCTTTACATGAAGGGCGTATCTCTACTTACAGAGACTGAGCTTAAATATCAAATACAACAAAGCCCATTTAAATATGGAAATCATAAAAAACAGGCCGCGACAAGCTTAAGAGTTTTACGAAATTCTTATATAAAATCGAAATCATGTGAATGACTGAATAGAAGGTATATATCGCCGAGGGAAGCGAATACATGAGTTTACTCACAGAAATCAAATTATCAATGCCAAACAATGGAAACGTCAAAGTGTATGTACCTGGAAGTGAATCATAAGAAATTAGTGGTATCGCCGAAAGGCTTGGAATGCATAGCTCGTAACTCCACTGGAATGAGTAGCATCTCAATCTTCAGGAGGCAATGATGACAATGAAAGGCCAAAGAAAAATTCACAAACTGTTTCAGAGATTATATATGACTTGATACAAGAACCCTAATTGGTCTTGGATTATCCCAATCATCCATGTGTCCACCGATTGATGGTGTAGATGAGGATCGGTTTGGGGAAATTGAGACTACAATGTTACCTCCTAAAAACTTTAATGTGAATCCATAAAAATCTAATTGCAAAGTACCCGAACGTATCATATGGTCAGTCATCATAAATGACAAGGTATACGTTGCAGAATAAAAAAAATATAAATCAAGACCCTTGCGTATAAAATCAATTTGAGTTCTCTGTCGCGAAATCAAATCAACTTAAAACACCAGTGGTCCATCAAACCAAGTACCACGGAAGATACAATTTTATTTCCAAGTCACAAAAACATTAATTCAAACTTGCCAGCAAAGCACAAGAAGTACAACCACGTCGATACCTCTTACTCCAACCAACGTTCATTCCAGTTAGATGTACGTTGCATATTCATGATTTGTACGAAAACCAAATTTCATGCAAGCGTTGAATCGAATGGTTCAAGGATATAATCAAATCGTCGGGAAGGAATAATGATTCCGTGTAGGAAGAGAACCACTTTATAACTTTATTATACATAGGAAACTTTATATGATATCATGACAATTGGAACGTGTTAAGATATCAAAGGAATCGAATTAGGTGTTACCATTGACCACACAAAACCAAAATATATATATATATAGGGATATATGGTCTTAAGACAAAGGTACCATATAGCATTAAGGGTCGAATGAATGTTGTGAACGAATGTGGTAAATTTTATATATGGGGAAGGGTGTGGAATATATTTATAGTATATATATGAGGATGAGACATACGAAATCTCATGAAAAACAAAACCATAAGTGTTATCAAATTATATATGTGAGTATTTTGAATCAACATAAAAACCATGTCTAATAGAATTATATTAAATAAGAGATTTCCAAGGTAGATCTGAATATCTATGGTTGATAAATTATCAGAGGTAGTCTTACAAAAAAAAAAATTTGTGGTGGAAAGGAAGAGACATTACAAATGGTATCAAAGCCAGGTTAGAAAAACTAGGCTGTTGTTGTGCTCACTGTATAAATTATTTCTTGTTCAAATTTTTTTTCTGTTACTGATATGTGTCTTTTAGTGTACAGTGGTACTGAAACAGAAAAGTCAATGGCTGAAGGTGATGAAATTTATGTTGATCTGCGTGATGAAGATAACACGCCAGATCCCAACGCTCCTTTGATGGCTATGTTACACAAGTTGCAACGGGAGATGGCTGAGCTAAGAAGCTAGAATGACAAGTTGTCATTAGCCAGTGAGGAGCAAGAAAAGCTCATCAGAGAATTGACTTCGCGGAACAGCCAGGAAGGTGAAGGTTCTGGAAAGAGGAAGAAAGGAAAGTTCTCTGATGATTCTGAGGAAGATGACACTACTAGACATCAGTATAAATAGAGAAAGGAATTATAGGGGGAATTCCGAAAGATCAAACCTCCCTCCTATGATGGGGAGAAGGAGGAAGATGTTGAGGCTTGGTTGTTGAATATGATTAAGTATTTCCAGGTCTATGAATATGAAAGCAACCTGAAGGCTAGATTAGTTGTTTACTAGTTAAAGGGTAAGGCTACCTTGTGGTGAGAGGAGACGAAAATGGTCCATGCCATTGATGAAAAAACAGTGACTTGGGAAGATTTCCAACTGAAATTTAAAAAGCGCTATTTGAACGAACATTATTATTAAAAATAAATAAAATAATTTTCTGCATATTGACCAAATGAGAATTATGAGATCACTTTCCAAATCCATGAGGTATGAAAAGAGGCTAAGACTTTCCCCAAAAATATTTTAAAAATCCTTGAAAGAATTTATTTCTAATTTAGATTTTTGAGGAAAAATCTAGATTTCCCCAATGAGGTGGAGAGTAGTTGGGAAGAGGTAAAAAGCTGGAAAAGCAGAAAGCAGCTGTAAAAATCCCTAAATAAGGGAAGCCTAGGTAAACAGGAAGAAAAGCGTCCTGAAATTTTGGACGCAGAATTAGAAACAGGCTTTGAGGAGCATAAGCTTAAATAATCTACTCCCGAACAGATTAGGGTTGGTCTATTCTAGGAGATGATCTCAGCTCGGGGGTGAGTTCTGGAGACAGAGGAACTGTAAGGTTGGGAGGACTGGCCATTTGCATAAGTGGTATGCCCATAGTGTTTATGAATGGTTGAATTACTTGTTACTGTGTAGTATGATTAATGACTATAAATGTTATTTTACTTTAAAATTCTGAAACTTGTTTTACATACATTTATAGAATTGTTTAGAAGAATTTAATCCTCTCAATTATGCATAGTTGTAGGAACAGGAATTATGGGGAAAATCATCCAGAAGCTCTAAACCTGCTATTGTTTTAAATCTAGAGATTTATACTACTCCCATAATTCATTAAAGTGTAACTTTAATCTGCTTCTGTGAAAGTATAAATCTAATTATGTATGAGCTAGGAAAACAGACTTGGAAGATGAAAAAAAAAACATCTATGAATTTGGAGGAATTTATAGACATTAGGTACTGTATAAACATTGCAGACATAGATTTTCTGAAGTGCATGTCTATATATATATTGTAACCTTCTACAACAAGGAAATATCTGAGCTAAAAAGGAAATAAGTTCAGTTACCAGAACTAGATATATCCAACCAGAAAGGAGTTGGTTTAATTGCACTATAAATGAACCTGGAAATAATTATGTTTTGTGAAATAAACATGAACTATGGTATTGATGATATCCTCTGCTTATAACATGTTCATTTTTAAATAATCAACAGGAAAACACAGATAAGGAAATTAAGACAAAATTTAGACAGAACTCATAAGCTGCTTGGAATAACAGAGATACCCTAGCAAAGCATTAATAAATTTTGGTTAGAGGTGCTTATTAGAACTAGAATTACTTTCTATCTTATATAAATTCTTTTAAAAACTCCAGAGCCTCCTATTGCTGATATAAAGTAAATAAATATGACAATTCTAAACTGAGATATAGAATGAGAATTTATACTTCTGGAGTATTAAAATATACATGGGTAAGTAGATAGAATGAAAAGTGAGTCCCCATAACCCCAAAGAAATACATGAGAAAGTATCCATAGTTGAAAACTTGTATCTTGAAGAGGAGGGATTATGCAGAACTACATATAATAATACAAATTAATGATACACAACTATTAGGAAAAAGGAGTTTATGTAAACTCATTTAGTAGTTATATATATATATATATATATATATATATATATATATATATATATATATATATTACTACAAAAAGGAAATAACAGAAGGGTAAGCTATGACTGGTAAAATTATCAATTCCAGTGTATAAAATAAAGTAGGAAGTTACAGCAGGGAGAAATTATGATATGTATATTAACCTTAAATCGAGCCCTGAGGATAAATAGAGTTTATCATAAATCTATTGACATGAACCAGAAACTGTATATGTATGCTTCCGAAACTAAACTAAGTAAACGAGAATATACTGTGCAAAATTATACATACAGAAACCCTTATAACCTGAATTTATACAAACAGGATTTATAATCCAACTGAGTCTCTATTAAAAAGTCCATTATTACAATTAATAATTCTATGACAATAAGATCGGAATTGTCAGTATGACTTATAAACTAAACATGTGAAAGATTGGTTATGCTCTGACAAAGATAATGTTGATACCGACTTGAAAATTTAAAATGAGGAAACGAAGTTAACTTCAAACGAAAGACATGTCATCCAAATACAATTCCGAATTAGCTCGAAAGCAGATTTGAGATTTACCTGAGATAAGACAAGCACGAAGTAAGAGTTATGTTATAAATAGTAAGAATAGATTTACAGGAAGGTAGTACTAATTCTAACACAGGTCAATAACAAAAAAAAAATTACCTCGTAAGATGAAACCCTCGTTCCCAATCAAGCTACGAACAAATTGATTGCGGGGGTATAAATGCAACTTCCGAAGATCATGAAGTCAAAGCGAAACGATGGAAACAATGGTTAAAAACAAAACTCAAGATGAGGAGTATACCTATAGTGTAGATAGAATTACAGGATGCTTTTCTTCATGTTTGCCTAGGCTTCCCTTATTTAGGTATTTTTAAAGCTGCTTTCTGCTTTTCCAGCTTTTTACCTCTTCCCAACTACTCTCCACCTCATTGGGGAAATCTAGATTTTTCCTCAAAAATCTAAATCAGAAATAAATTCTTTCAAGGATTTTTGAAAGTTTTTTGGGGAAAGTCTTAGCCTCTTTCCATACCTCATGGATTTGGCAAGTGATCTCATAATTCTCATTTGGTCAATATGCACAGAATTATTTTATTTATTTTTCATAATTAAATAATTAATTACATTCACACAATACTTATCCATTGGGGTCCACTCCCTTTTGGATTGGATTTCAAATGTCTAGCTTGAAAAAAAAACATAAAACTAGGGGTGTTACATATTCCCCCGCTGAAAACAAACACTGTCCTCAGTGTTGACAACTAACTACCAGAGTTCATTTTGAAAATAGATATGGATATTTTTCCATCATTTCAGCTTCTCTTTCCCATGTAGCTTCTTCAGCAGTAAAGTGCTTCCACTGCACCTTTACTCTTGCTATTGTTTGGTTTCTCAATTCAATTTCTTCCCGCTCCAATATTTGAAGCGGCTCTGGAAGGAACTCCCCTTTTGGTTCCACCTGTATCACATTCCAATCAACAATGTGAGAAGCATCATGTACATATATTTTTAATAAAGAAACATGAAACACATCATGAACTTTAACATGGGGTGGTAGGGCCAGCTTATAAGCCACTGGTCCCACCCTTTCTAACACCTCAAAAGGCCCACAATATCTAGGAGCCAATTTTTCACAACTTCCAGCATAAAGTGTGATCTTTTTGGGTTTAATACGTAGGTACACATGATCACCCACTTTGAAATCTCGATGTACCCTCTTCTTATCAACATAGTTTTTCTGTCGATCTTGTGTTGTCTTGAAGTTTCTTTGTATTTGTTTGACAATCCTTTCCATTTCTTGTAAAGTATCTGGTCCCAATACTAGCTTATCTTCCGGTTGGCTCCAACTTAATGGCGTGCGACACTTCCTTCCATAGAGTGCTTCAAATGGACTCATTTTGATGGAGGATTGATAGCTGTTGTTATAAGAAAATTCAGCTAAATGCAAGTAGTCTTCCCATTTTGATGGCCTATCCATCACATACATTCTCATCATATCTTCCAAGATCTAATTTGTTCTCTCTATTTGACCATCCATCTGAGGGTGATATGCGGTACTAAAATTCAATTTAGTGCCCATGCACCCAAACAGACCTTTCCAAAAGGCAGCTGTGAACTTAGCGTCTCTATCTGAAATAATGATCTTTGGGACCCCATGTAGCCTTACTATCTCTTTTAGGAACACCTCTGCTACTTGGGCTATCCCAAAAGTAAATTTTATAGGTATGAAGTGTGCAGCTTTTGTTAAAGTGTCCACCACAACCATCACTGATTCATGCTGGTACTTTGTTCTGGGTAACCCGGTTATGAAATCTATAGAAACAGTGTCATATTTCCATTCTGCAATTGGAAAGGGATTTAAAAGACCAGCTGGATGTTGTTGTACAACTTTGACTAGTTGACATTCCATGCACCGAGCTAAATATTCTGCTACATCCTTTTCCATTCCTGGCCAAAACAACTTCTTTTTCAAAGCTGTTAGCATTTTCTGATATCCAGGATGTCCCGAATATGGCTGTCTATGATACTCATCTAGGATCTCTTTTTTCAAAGACTCTACATTGGGGATATACAATCTGTTTTTATAGCAGATCAACCCTTTTTTATTTTGGGTGTATTCAGCCATTTATTTCTTTGACATTTTCACTTGTAGCTCCTCATAATTTGGATCTTGATCTGCTACCTTTTTAACTAGTCCTTCCAAATCAAAACTAGCACTACTCCCAATGCTGCTTATGTATTGGCAAGAATTTCTGCTTAGTGCATTAGCAATTTTGTTTTCTTTCCCTTTGATATGTTTTATGTCCATATCAAATTCACTCAGAAAAGACAGCCATATGGCTTGTCGAGCATTCAAATCTGTTTGAGAAAAGAAATACTTGAGACTAATATGATCAGTCATCAATGTAATTTTTTTTCCAAGAAGATAGTGTCGCCACATCTTACGAGCATGAATTACAACAGCCAATTCTAAATCATATGCACTGTAGTTCTGTTCATGTATCTTAAGTTTCCTAGACTCATACGCAATAACGGAATTTTCCTGTAACAGAACTCCTCCCAATCCCTCTCTGCATGCATCAGTGAATACAACAAACTCTTTGTCAGGATCTGCAATTTTCAGTATAGGGGCTGTAGTGAGTTTTAGTTTTAGTTGTTCAAAGCTGTTTTGGAATTTTTCAGTCCACTCAAATTTGGTGCCTTTTCTCTATAATGAAGTTATGGGTTATGCTATTGCAGAAAATCTTTCCACAAACCTTCTATAATAACCTTCATTCCCCATAAATTACCTTACTGCTAAAACATCAGTGGGCACTGGCCATTCTCTAATAGCCTTTATTTTTTCAAGGTCCATAGCCAATCCTTGTTCCCCAAGTATTGAATATTGTCTTTATAAAATTCACATTTACTGAACTTGGCATATAACTGGTTTTCTTTAAAGGTTTGCAAAACTATCCTTAAGTGTTCTTTGAGTTCTTCCTCACTTTTTGAATAAACCAGAATATCGTCTATGAACACTAGTATGAATTTATCCAAGTACTTGTTCAAAATGATGTTCATTAAGCACATAAAAGTGGCAGGGGAATTTTTCAAACCAAAAGGTAGGACTACAAATTCGTAGTGACCATACCTGGTTCGAAAAGCTGTTTTAATAATGTCTTCCTCCCTAATTCTGAGTTGGTGATAACCAGTCCTCAGATCAATCTTAGAAAATACAGAAGCCCCTCTTACCTGATCAAAAAGGTCATCAATTTTGGGCAATGGGTATCTCTTTTTGATTGTCAACTTATTCAGTTGACGGTAGTCAATGCACATTCTAAAGGTTCCATCCTTATTTTTCACGAACAGCACTGGTGCTCCCCAAGGAGACACACTCAATATGATATAACCTTTATCCAACAATTCTTGCAACTGCATTTTTAGTTCCATGAGTTCGGGGGGGCTCATCCGATAAGGGGCTCTGGAAACAGGTGTTGCTCTAGGCACCAAATCGATTGAAAATTCAAACTCTATTTTGGGGGGGGAGATGAGGAATCTCATCTGGAAAAACTTCCTTAAACTCTCTTACCACTGGCAGAGTGTCCAACAGATTTTCTTCAGGTTGCTGTCCTAATTCTTCAACATGTATAGCATATACTTGATATCCCTTCCTAGCTGTTCTTTTTAATTGCAGAGCTAATATTTGTATTACAAAAATTGGTTTTGGTTTTCCTTTGAGTATAAAGGGTCTCCCTTCCTCATCTATGCAATGCAGAGTTTTATCCCAACAGTTCATCATAGACTTTCTCTTTTCTAACTAGTCCATTCCTATCAGCAAGTCATATGAGCCTAAGGGCAGAATGTTTAAGTTTACTTTTGTCTGAAAATCATTCAATTTAATTTCTGTTTAAGGTAACTTATGAGTTACCTTTCGCTTGGTGCCAGTGGATAGCTGGACCAACCAAGACTGCTGAAATTTTTCAATTTTGAGATTGCATTTCTCTACCACTCGTGGACTAATGTAACTCAAAGAAGCCCCTGGATCAATTAAAACTGTAACATATTGGTCAGCAATCTTACCTTCCATCTCAACCATGGTAGCCTTGTTTTCTGCTTGTCGGTTCTCCAAGGCTACACTGATAGTGGGTATGTTTCTGGCTATATCATTCATTGTGGTAGCTTCTCGATCCCTCATAATCATCTGAATGTTTCGGTGTGGAAAATATCTCAACAGATGAGGTTCTCCACAAAGCCAACATTTCAAAGGTTCCCGCATTTTGACTGCCCCCTCCTTCTTATTATCTCCATCTATTTGTTTTGAACCAACTTGGGACTGAGCAGTTTGACTTTCCTTGGGTTTGTTAAATTTCTTCCGCTGATGGTCCCTGCCAAAGTTCTTCAAGTAAGCTGGTTTCTGTTTCTTTCCTTTGAATTCACCCTTGTTTACCCAGCCTTTCCCATGCTCACCCTTTCCTTTAAACTGCTGGTAGCATAATCTAGCTTTCCTCACCGCTTTGTCCATAGTTTTTGGATTATCGAATTCTATTTTCTCCTTGTACATAGCAGGCAAACAGTTCAAAAACCTTTGCACCTTTTCCTTCTCTTCACGAATATAAGGAACATACCTTAGCAGATTTGTAAACTTGGTGACAAAATCATCGATTGTGAGCTGTCCCAACTTGAGTTCGTGGAACTCCTTTTCTTTATCATCATAATAACGTTCGTTCAAATAGCGGTTTTTAAATTTGACTTGGAAATCTTCCCAAGTCACTGTTTTTTCATCAATGGCATGGACCATTTTCGTCTCCTCTCACCACAAGGTAACCTTACCCTGTAATTGGTAAACAGCTAATGTAGCCTTCAGGTTGCTTTCATATTCATAGACCTGGAAATAATTAATCATTTTCAACAATCAAGCCTCAACATCTTCCTCCTTCTCCCCATCATAGGAGGGAGGTTTGATCTTTCGAAACTCCCCCTGTAATTCCTTTCTCTGTTTAGACTGATGTCTAGTAGTGTCATCTTCCTCAGAATCATCAGAGAACTTGCCTTTCTTCCTCTTTCCGGAACCTTCACCTTCCTAGCTATTCCGTGAAGTCAATTCTCTGATGAGCTTTTCCTGCTCCTCACTAGCTAATGACAGCCTGTCATTCTGGCTTCTTAGCTTAGCCATCTCCCATTGCAACCTGTGCAACATAGCCATCAAAGGAGCATTGGGATCTGGCGTGTTATCTTCATCACACAGATCAACATAAATTTCATCACCTTCAGCCATTGACTTTTCTGTTTCAGTACCACTGTACACTAAAAAACACATATCAGTAACAGAAAAAAAAAATTCAACAAGAAATAATTTATACAGTGAGCACAACAAAAACCCAGTTTTTCTAACCTGGCTTTGATACCATTTGTAATGTCTCTTCTTTTCCACCACAAAAAAAAAAAATTCTAAGACTACCTCTGATAATTTATCAACCATAGATATTTAGATCTACCTTGGAAATCTCTTATTTAATATAATTCTATTAAACATAGTTTTTATGTCGATTCAAAATACTCACATATATAATTTTATAACCCTTATGGTTTTGTTTTTCATGAGATTTCGTATGTCTCATCCTCATATATATACTATACATATATTCCACACCCTTCCCCATATATAAAATTTACCACATTCGTTCACAACATTCATTCGACCCTTAATGCTATATGGTACCTTTCTCTTAACACCATATATCCCCATATATATATCTGGTTTTGTGTGGTCAATGGTAACACCTAATTCGATTCCTTTGATATCTTAACACATTCCAATTTTCATGATATCATATAACGTTTCCTATGCATAATAAAGTTATAAAGTGGTGCTCTTCCTACACGGAATCGTTATTCCTTCCCGACGATTTGATTATATCCTTGAACCATTCGATTCAATGCTTGCATGAAATTTGGTTTTCGTACAAACCATGAATATGCAACGTACATCTAACTGGAATGAACGTTGGTTGGAGTAAGAGGTATCGACGTGGTTGTACTTCTTTTTCTTTGTTGGAAAGTTCAAATTAATGTTTTTGTGACTTGGAAATCAAATAGTATCTTCCGTGGTAACTTGGTTTGATGGACCACTGGTGTTTTAAGTTGATTTTATTTCGCAACAGAGAACCCAGATTGATTTTATACACAAGGGTCTTGATTTATATTTTTTTTATTCTGCAACGTATACCTTGTCATTTATGATGACTGACCATATGATACGTTCAGGTACTTTGCAATTAGATTTTTATGGATTCACATTAAATTTTTTAGGCGGTAACATTGTAGTCTCGATTTCCCCAAACCGATCCTCGTCTGCACCACCGATCGGTGGACACATGGACGATTGGGATAATCTGAGACCAATTAGGGTTCTTGTATCAAGTCTTATTTAATCTCTAAACTAGTTCGTGGATTATTCTTTGGCCTTTCATTGTCATCGTTGCCTCCTGAAGATTGAGACGCTGCTCATTCCGGTGGAGTTACGAGCTATGTGTTCCAAGCCTTTCGAAAATACGAATAATTTCTTATGATTCACTTCCAGGTACATACAATTTGACGTTTCCATTGTTTAGTATTGATAATTTGATTTCTGTGAGTAAACTCATGTATTCGCTTTCCTTAGCGATATATACCTTCTATTCAGTCGTTCACATGATTTTGATTTTATATAAGAATTTTGTAAAACTCTTAAACCTGTCGCGGTCTGGTTTATATGATTTCCAGAGTTAAATGGGCTCTGTTGTATTTGATATTTAAGTTCAGTCTATGTAATTAGAGATACGCCCTTCATGTAAAGGGAAAGACGTTGTTCCATTTGTTTTAAATTCACGTAGTTAACCTCTCTTATTTCATTTAGAACCTCCTCTATAATTTTTTTTTTTTTTTTAACGCTTGAATCGATTTCTAATAGGAGTACCTCGTGGGGTTTTCTGTGACTCTTCTCATATTGTTTCGGGCCAAGTTGTGTCGAGCTCTAGGAGCCTCACTTCACGCGGAAATCTACACTATAGGTATACCCCTCATCTCGAGTTTTATTTTTAACCATTGTTTCCATCGTTTCGCTTTGACTTCATTATCTTCAGAAGTTGTATTTATACCCCTGCAATCAATTTGTTCGCAGCTTGATTAGGAATGAGGGTTTCATCTTAAGAGGTAAAAAAGAAATTTGTTATTGACCTGTGTTAGAATTAGTACTACCTTCCTATAAATCTATTCTTACTATTTATAACATAATTCTTACTTCGTGCTTGTCTTATCTCAGGTAATTCTCGAATCTGCTTCCGAGCTAATTCGGAATTGTATTTGGATGACATGTCTTTCGTTTGAAGTTAACTTCGTTTCCCCATTTTAAATTTTCAGGTCGGTATCAACATTATCTTCGTCGGAGCATAACCAGTCTTTTGCATGTTTATTTTATAAGTCATATTGACAATTCCGATCTTATTGTCATAGAATTATTAATTGTAATAATGGACTTTTTAACAGAGACTCAGTTGGATTATAAATCCTGTTTGTATAAATTCAGGTTATAAGGGTTTCTGTATGTATAATTTTTCACGGTATATTCTCGTTTACTTAGTTTAGTTTCGGAAGCATACTTATATAGTTTCTTGTTCATGTCAATAGATTTATGATAAACTCTATTTATCCTCAGATCTTGATTTAAGGTTAATATACATAACATAATTTCTCCCTGCTGTAACTTCCTACTTTATTTTATACACTGGAATTGATAATTTTACCAGTCATAGCTTACCCTTCTGTTATTTCCTTTTTGTAGTAATATATATATAACTACTAAATGAGTTTACATAAAATCCTTTTTCCTAATAGTTGTGTATCATTAATTTGTATTATTATATGTAGTTCTGCATAATCTCTCCTCTTCAAGATACAGGTTTTCAACTATGGATACTTTCTCATGTATTTCTTTGGGGTTATGCGGACTCACTTTTCATTCTATCTACTTACCCATGTATATTTTAATACTCCAGAAGTATAAATTCTCGTTCTATATCTCAGTTTAGAATTGTCATATTTATTTACTTTATATCAGCAATAGGAGGCTCTGGAGTTTTTAAAAGAATTAATATAAGATAGACAATAATTCTAGTTCTAATAAAGACCTCTAACCAAAATTTATTAATGCTTTGCTAGGGTATCTCTGTTATTCCAAGCAGCTTATGAGTTCTGTCTGAATTTTGTTTTAATTTCCTTCTCTATGTTTTCCTGTTGATTATTTAAAACTGAACATGTTATAAGCAGAGGATATCATCAATACCATAGTTGATGTTTATTTCACAAAACATAATTATTTCCAGGTTCATTTATAGTGCAATTAAACCAACTCCTTTCTGCTTGGTTATATCTAGTTCTGGTAACTGAACTTATTTCCTTTTTAGCTCAGATCTTTCCTTGTTGTAGAAGGTTACAATATATATAGACATGCACTTCAGAAAATATATATCTGCAATGTTTATACAGTACCTAACGTCTATAAATTCCTCCAAATTCGTAGATGTTTTTTTTTCATCTTCCAAGTCTGTTTTCCTAGCTCATACATAATTAGATTTATACTTTCACAGAAGCAAATTAAAGTTACACTTTAATGAATTATGGGAGTAGTATAAATCTCCAGATTTAAACCAATAGTAGGTTTAGAGCTTCTGGATATATATATATATATATATATATATATATATATATATATATATATATATATTGTGGGACCTCCAAGCAGAGTTTCAGCAAAAGAAATGATTTTAGAGGGTTTAAACAGATCTCCCACAATCAACACTAGCTAAAAATCAGCTAAAGGAGAGAGCTGGTAAATAGAGAAACCCTCCTTCAGGAATTGCGCAGTTTCTGCTAGAAGACACTGGAACTCAGCCATTAGACTCATGTTACAGTATGGCATCAAGAAATCATATCTATAATCAAGTTCCTTTGTAGAAGCATTGGATTTACTTGAAGCAAGAGCAAGAATCCTTTAGAAATAATAGCATAAACAAATAGAAAAGCTGCAGAAAGACTTGACAGCATTTTATATAAGGAGCTTCAGCTGTTGTAGGTTAATATTCAGATCTACAACTGATATATGGCTAAAACATCAAATCCATACTAGATCTGGAACTACTCAGCCTTCTTAACAATATCCCCTTGGGGTTTTATCAAAATAATGCATAAATAAGTGTAGATCTAGCTTTTAATACACTCACTTTTTTATTGCAAATAAATTCAATCATTATAGAATCATGGCCCATATGCAAATAAAAATATTTTCAAAGAATATGGTTACTTATCTCTTGATGCATGCTTGGAATACTCTCTTCCTCTTCCTTGGCTCCATTCTCCATGTATTCTCCCCTTCCTCTCTTCTATTTTCCTCATAGTCTTATAATAAATAGAATTAATAGAATGGAATAGATTTTATAAATCATAAAAGTATTCCAATTTTTTTCTAAATCATAGAAGAATTCCATCTTTTCTAAATCATAAAAGCATTCCAGCTTTTCTAAATCATAAAAGTATTCCAGCTTTTTTCTAAATCATAAAAGAATTCTGTAACCATATTTATATAAATTAGTTTAAATATTTCTTATCGATCGGTGGACACATGGACGATTGGGATAATCTGAGACCAATTAGGGTTCTTGTATCAAGTCATATTTAATCTCTAAACTACTTCGTGGATTATTCTTTGGCCTTTCATTGTCATCGTTGCCTCCTGAAGATTGAGACGCTGCTCATTCCGATGGAGTTACGAGCTATGCGTTCCAAGCCTTTCGGCGATACAACTAATTTCTTATGATTCACTTTCAGGTACATACACTTTGACATTTCCATTGTTTGGTATTGATAATTTGATTTTTGTGAGTAAACTCATGTATTCGCTTTCCTCGATGATATATACCTTCTATTCAGTCGTTCACATGATTTTTATTTTATATAATAATTTCGTAAAACTCTTAAGCCTGTTGCGGCTTGGTTTATATGATTTCCAGAGTTAAATGGGCTCTGTTGTATTTGATATTTAAGCTCAGTCTCTGTAAGTAGAGATACGCCCTTCATGTAAAGGAAAATAGGTCGTTCCATTTGTTTTAAATTCACGTAGTTAACCTCTCTTATTTCATTTAGAACCTCCTCTATAATTTTTTGTTTTTTTAACGCTTGAATCGATTTCTGAGAGGAGTAACTCGTGGGGTTTTCTGTGACTCTTCTCATATTGTTTCGGGCCAAGTTGTGCCAAGCCCTAGGAGCCTCACTTCACACGGCAATCTACACTATAGGTATACCCCTCATCTCCATTTTTGTTTTTAACCATTGTTTCCATCGTTTCGCTTTGACTTCATGATCTTCGGAGGTTGTATTTATACCCCCGCAATCAATTTTTTCGCAGCTTGATTAGGAACGAGGGTTTCATCTTACGAGGTAAATTTTTTTTTTGTTATTGACCTGTGTTAGAATTAGTACTACCTTCCTGTAAATCTATTCTTACTATTTATAACATAATTCTTACTTTGTGCTTGTCTTATCTCAGGTAATTCTCGAATCTGCTTCCGAGCTAATTCGGAATTGTATTTGGATGACATGTCTTTCATTCGAAGTTAACTTCGTTTCCCCATTTAAAATTTTCAGGTCGGTATCAACATTATCTTCGTCGGAGCATAACCAATCTTTCGCATGTTTATTTTATAAGTCATACTGACAATTCCGATCTTATTTTCATAAAATTATTAATTGTAATAATGGTCTTTTTAACAGAGACTCAGATGGATTATAAATCCTGTTTGTATAAATTCAGGTTATAAGGGTTTCTATATGTATAATTTTGGACAATAAATTCTCGTTTACTTAGTTTAGTTTCGGAAGCATACATATACAGTTTCTGGTTCATGTCAATAGATTTATGATAAACTCTGTTTATCCTCGGGTCTCGATTTAAGGTTAATATACATATCATAATTTCTCCCTACTGTAACTTCCTACTTTATTTTATACACTGGAATTGATAATTTTACCTGTCATAGCTTACCCTTATGTTATTTCCTTTTTGTAGTAATATATATATATATATATATATATATATATATATATATATATATATAACTACTAAATGAGTTTACATAAACTCCTTTTTCCTAATAGTTGGGTATCATTAATTTGTATTATTATATGTAGTTCTGCATAATCCCTCCTCTTCAAGATACAGGTTTTCAACCATGGATACTTTCTCATGTATTTCTTTGGGGTTATGCGGACTCACTTTTCATTCTATCTACTTAACCATGTATATTTTAATACTCCAGAAGTATAAATTCTCGTTCTATATCTCAGTTTAGAATTGTCATATTTATTTACTTTATATCAGCAATAGGAGGCTCTGGAGTTTTTAAAAGAATTGATATAAGATAGACAATAATTCTGGTTCTAATAAGCACCTCTAATTAGAATTTATTAATGCTTTGCTAGGGTATCTTTGTTATTCCAAGCAGCTTATGAGCTCTCTCTGAATTTTGTCTTAATTTCCTTATCTGTGTTTTGCTTTTGATTATTTAAAACTGAACATTTTATAAGCAGAGGATATCATCAATACCATAGTTCATGTTTATTTCACAAAACAAAATTATTTCCAGGTTCATTTATAGTGCAATTAAACCAACTCCTTTCTTCTTGGAGATATCTAGTTCTGGTAACTAAACTTATTTCTTTTTTAGCTCAGATCTTTCCTTGTTGTAGAAGGTTACAATATATATAGACATGCACTTCAGAAAATCTATATCTGCAATTTTTATACAGTACCTAATGTCTATAAATTCCTCCAAATTCATAGATGTTTTTTTTTTTCATCTTCCAAGTCTATTTTCCTAGCTCATACATAATTAGATTTATACTTTCACAGAAGCAGATTAAAGTTACACTTTAATGAATTATGGGAGTAGTATAAATCTCCAGATTTAAACCAATAGCAGTTTTAGAGCTTCTAGATGATTTTCCCCATAATTCTTGTTCCTACAACTACGCAGAATTGAGAGGATTAAATTCTTCTAAACAATTCTGTAAATGTATGGAAAACAAGTTTCAGAATTTTAAAGTAAAATAACATTTACAGTCATTAATCACACTACACAGTAACAAGTAATTCAACCATTCATAAACACTATGGGCATACCACTTTTGCAAATGACCAGTCCTCCCAACCTTAGAGTTCCTCTGTCTCCAGAACTCACCCCCGAGCTGAGATCATCTCCTAGAAGAGACCAACCCCAATCTGTTCTGGAGTAGCTTATTTAAGCTTATGCTCCCCAAAGCCTGTTCCTAATTCTGCGTCCAGAATTACAGGATGCTTTTCTTTCTGTTTTCCTAGGCTTCCCTTATTTAGGGATTTTTAAAGCTAATTTATGCTTTTCCAACTTTTTACCTCTTCCCAACTACTCTCCACCTCATTGGGGCAATCTAGCTTTTTCCTCAAAAATCTAAATTAGAAATAAATTCTTTCAAGGATTTTTGAAAGATTTTTGGAGAAAGTCTTAGCCTCTTTCCATACCTCATGGATTTGGCAAGTGATCTCATAATTCTCAATTTGTCAATATGCACAGAATTATTTTATTTATTTTTCATAATTAAATAATTAATTACATTCACACAATACTTATCCATTGGGGTAGCCCATCGAGGTTTGGTCTAGTGGCAAGCGAATGTGCTGCTAAGACGTTCGTGCCATGGTGCAGGTCACGAGTTCAAGTCCCGTCTTACCCGAGGGGCTGTTGTTGCGGGCTTAGCAGTTTCCTCCTAGGAGTATAGGGGTAGCCAGCGGGATTCGACCCCGTGTCACGCGAGTACGATACCGCTGCAGTTGCCAATTCTCCTAGTCACAAAAAAAAAAAAAAAAAAAAAAAACTTATCCATTGGGGTCCACTCCCTTTTGGATTGGAGTTCAAATGTCTAGCTTGAAGAAAAAACATAAAACTAGGGGTGTTACATATTCCCCTGCTGAAAACAAACACCGTCCTCGGTGTTGACAACTAACTACCAGAGTTCATTTTGAAAATAGATTTGGATATTTTTCCATCATCTCAACTTCTCTTTCCCATGTAGCTTCTTCAGCAGTAAAGTGCTTCCACTGCACCTTTACTCTTGCTACTGTTCATTTCCTCAATTCAATTTCTTCCCACTCCAATATTTGAAGCGGCTCTGGAAGGAACTCCCCTTCTGGTTCCACCTGTATCACATTCCAATCAGCAATGTGAGAAGCATCATGTACATATCTTTTTAATAATGAAACATGAAACACATCATGAACTTTAGCATGGGGTGGTAGGGCTAGCTTATAAGCCACTGGTCCCACTCTTTCTAACACCTCAAAAGGCCCACAATATCTAGGAGCCAATTTTGCACAACTTCCAGCATAAATTGTGCTCTTTTTGGATTTAATACGCAGGTACACATGGTCACCCACTTTGAACTCTCGATGTACCCTCTTCTTATCAGCATAGTTTTTCTGTCGATCTTGTGCTGTCTTGATGTTTCTTTGTATTTGTTTGACAATCCTTTCCATTTCTTGTAAAGTATCTGGTCCAAATACTAGCTTATCTTCTGGTTGGCTCCAACTTAACGGAGTGCGACACTTCCTTCCATAGAGTGCTTCAAATGGACTCATTTTGATGGAGGATTGATAGCCGTTGTTATAAGAAAATTTAGCTAAATGCAAGTAGTCTTCCCATTTGATGGCCTATCCATCACATACATTCTCAGCATATCTTCCAAGATATGATTTGTTCTCTCTGTTTGACTATCCGTCTGAGGGTGATATGCGATACTAAAATTCAATTTAGTGCCCATGCCCCCAAACAGAAATTTCCAAAAGGCAGCTATGAACTTAGCATATCTATATGAAATAATCATCTTTGGGACCCCGTGTCGCCTTACTATCTCTTTTACGAACACCTCTTCTACTTGGGCTGTCCCAAAAGTATATTTTACAGGTATGAAGTGTGCAGCTTTTGTTAAAGTGTCCACCACAACCATCACTGAGTCATGCTGGTACTTTCTTCTGGGTAACCCGGTTATGAAATCTATAGAAACAGTGTGCCATTTCCATTCTGCAATTGGAAAGGGATTTAAAAGACCAGCTGGATGTTGATGTTCAACTTTGACTAGTTGACATTCCATGCACCGAGCTAAATAGTCCGCTACATCCTTTTTCATTCTTGGCCAAAAAAACTTCTTTTTCAAAGCTGTTAGCATTTTCTGATATCCAGCATGTCCCGAATATGGCTGTCTATGATACTCATCTAGGATCTCTTTTTTCAAAGACTCTACATTGGTGATATACAACATGTTTTTATAGCAGATCAACCCTTTTTGATTTTGGGTGTATTCAGCCATTTCTTTCTTCGACATTTTCACTTGTAGCTCCTCATAGTTTGGATCTTGATTTGCTACCTTTTTAACTAGTCCTTCTAAATCAAAACTAGCACTACTCCCAATGTTTGTTATGTATTGGCAATCATTTCTGCTTAGTGCATCAACAATTTTGTTTTCTTTCCCTTTGATATGTTTTATGTCCATATCAAATTCACTCAGAAAACACAGCCATCTAGCTTGTCGATCATTCAAATATGTTTGAGAAAAGAAATACTTGAGACTAATATGATCAGTCATCAATGTAAATTTTTTTCCAAGAATATAGTGTCACCACATATTCAAGGCATGAATTACAGCATCCAATTCTAAATCATATACACTGTAGTTCTGTTCATGTTTCTTAAGTTTCCTAAACTCATATGCAATAACAGAATATTCCTGTAACATAACTCCTCCCAATCCCTCTCTGCATGCATCAGTGCATACAACAAACTCTTTGTCAGGATCTGCAATTTTTAGTATAGGGGCTGTAGTGAGTTTTAGTTTTAGCTGTTCAAAGCTGTTTTGGCATTTTTAAGTCCACTCAAATTTGGTGCCTTTTCTCTACAATGAAGTTATGGGATATGCTATTGCAGAAAATCTTTCCACAAACATTCTATAATAACCTGCAATCCCCATAAATGACCTTACTGCTGAAACATCAGTGGGCACTGGCCATTCTCTAATAGCCTTTATTTTCTCAGGGTCCACAGCCAATCCTTGTTCAGAAATAATATACCCCAAGTATTGAATCTTGTCTTTATAAAATTCACATTTACTGAACTTGGCATATAACTGGTTTTCTTTCAAGGTTTGCAAAAATATCCTTAAGTGTTCTTTGTGTTCTTCCTCACTTTTTGAATAAACCAAAATATCGTCTCTGAACACTAGTACAAATTTATCCAAGTACTTGTTCAAAACGTTATTCATTAAGCACATAAAAGTGGCAGGGGAATTTTTCAAACCAAAAGGTAGGACTACAAATTCGTAGTGAACATACCTGGTTCGAAAACTTGTTTTACTAATGTCTTCCTCCCTAATTCTGGGTTGGTGATAACCAGTCCTCAGATCAATCTTATAAAATACATAAGCCCCTCTTACCTAATCAAAAAGGTCATCAATTCTGGGCAATGGGTATCTATTTTTGATTGTCAACTTATTCAGTTGACGGTAGTCAATGCACATTCTAAAGTTTCCATCCTTCTTTTTCATGAACAACACCGGTGCTCCCCAAGGAGACACACTCGGTCTGATATAACCTTTATCCAACAATTCTTGCAACTGCATTTTCAGTTCCATGAGTTCGGGGGGGGGGTTCATCCGATAAGGGGCTCTGGAAACAGGTGTTGTTCCAGGCACCAAATCGATTGAAAAGTAAATCTCTATTTTGGGGGGGAGATGAGGAATCTGATCTGGAAAAACTTCCTTAAACTCTCTTACCACTGGTAGAGTGTCCAACAGATTTTCATCAGGTTGTTGTCCTAATTCTTCAACATGTACAGCATATACTTGATATCCCTTCCTAGCTGTTCTTTTTAATTGCAGAGCCGATATTTGTCTTACAGAAATTGGTTTTGGTTTTCCTTTGAGTATAAAGGTTCTCCCTTCCTCATCTATGCAATGCAGAGTTTTATCCCAACAGTTCATCATAGCCTTTCTCTTTTCTAACCAGTCCATTCCTATCATCAATTCATATGAGCCTAAGGGCATAATTTTTACGTTTACTTCTGTCTAAAAATCATTCAATTTAATTGTTATTTGAGGTAACTTATGAGTTACCTTTCGCTTGGTGCCAATCGCTAGCTGGACCAACCAAGCCTGTTGAAATTTTTTAGTTTTGAGATTTCATTTCTCTACCACTTGTGGACTAATGTAACTCAAAGAAGCCCCTGGATCAATTAAAACTATAACAGATTGGTCAACAGTCTTACCTTCCATCTCGACCATGGTAGCCTGGTGTTTTTCTTGTCGGTTCTCCAAGGCTGCACTGATAGTGGGTATGTTTCTGGCTATATCATTCATTGTGGTAGCTTCTTGATCCCTCATAATCATCTGAATGTTTGGGTGTGGACAATCTCTCAACAGATGAGGTTCTCCACAACCCCAACATTTCAAAGGTTCCCGCATTTTGACTACTCCCTCCTACTTATTATCACCATCTATTTTTTTTCAACCAACTTGGGACTGAGCAGTTTGACTTTCCTTGGGTTTGTTAAATTTCTTCTGTTGATGGTCCCTGCCAAAGTTCTTCAAGTAAGCTAGTTTATGTTTCTTTCCTTTGAATTCACCCTTGTTTACCCAGCTTTTCCCATGCTCACCCTTTCCTTTAAACTGATGGTAGCATAATCTAGCTTTCCTCACTGCTTCGTCCATAGTTTTCGGATTATCGAATTCTATTTTCTCCTTGTACACAACAGGCAAACAGTTCAAAAACATTTGCACCTTTTCCTTCTCTTCACAAATATAAGGAACATACTTTAGCAGATTTGTAAACTTGGTGACAAACTCATTGATAGTGAGTTGTCACAACCTGAGTTCGTGGAACTCCTTTGCTTTATCATCATAATAGCATTTGTTCAAATAGCAGTTTTTAAATTTGACTTGGAAATCTTCCCAAGTCATTGTTTTTTCATCAATGGCATGGACCATTTTCGTCTCCTCCCACCACAAGGTAGCCTTACCCTATAGCTGGTAAACAACTAATCTAGCCTTCAGGTTGCTTTCATATTCATAGACCTAGAAATACTTAATCATATTCAACAACCAAGCCTCAGCATCTTCCTCCTTCTCCCCATCATAGGAGGGAGGTTTTATCTTTTGGAATTCCCCCTATAATTCCTTTCTCTGTTTAGACTAATGTCTAGTAGTGTCATCTTCCTCAGAATCATCAGAGAACTTGACTTTCTTCCTTTTTTCAGAACCTTCATCTTCCTGGCTATTCCGCGAAGTCAATTCTCTGATGAGCTTTTCTTGCTCCTCACTAGCTAATGACAGCCTGTCATTCTGGCTTCTTAGCTCAGCCATCTCCCGTTGCAACCTGTGCAACATAGCCATCAAAGGAGCGTTGGGATCTGGCCTGTTATCTTCGTCATGCACATCAACATAAATTTCATCACCTTTAGCCATTGACTTTTCTGTTTCAGTACCAATGTACACTAAAAAACACATATCAGTAATAGAGAAAAATTTCAACAAGAAATAATTTATACAGTGAGCACAACAACAACCCAGTTTTTCTAACCTGGCTTTGATACCATTTGTAATGTCTCTTCCTTTCCACCACAATTTTTTTTTTTTTCTAAGACTACCTCTAATAATTTATCAACCATAGATATTCAGATCTACCTTAGAAATCTCTTATTTAATATAATTTTATTAAACATGGTTTTTATGTTGATTCAAAATACTCACATATATAATTTGATAACACTTATGGTTTTGTTTTTCATGAGATTTCGTATGTCTCATCCTCATATATATACTATACATATATTCCACACCCTTCCCCATATATAAAATTTACCACATTCATTCACAACATTCATTCGACCCTTAATGCTATATGGTACCTTTCTCTTAACACCATATATCCCCATATATATATTTTGGTTTTGTGTGGTCAATGATAACACCTAATTTGATTCCTTTGATACCTTAACACGTTCCAATTGTCATGATATCATATAACGTTTCCTATGTATAATAAAGTTATAAAGTGGTTCTCTTCCTACACAGAATCGTTATTCCTTCTCGACGATTTGATTATATCCTTAAACCATTCGATTCAACGCTTGCATGAAATTTGGTTTTCGTACAAATCATGAATATGCAACGTACATCTAACTGGAATGAACATTGGTTGGATTAAGAGGTATCGACATGGTTGTACTTCTTGTGCTTTGTTGGCAAGTTCGAATTAATGTTTTTGTGATTTGGAAATAAAATCGTATCTTGCGTGGTAACTTGGTTTGATGGACCACTGGTGTTTTAAGTTGATTTGATTTCGCGACAGAGAACTCAGATTGATTTTATACGCAAGGGTCTTGATTTATATTTTTTTTATTCTGCAACGTATACCTTGTCATTTATGATGACTGACCATATGATACGTTCGGGTACTTTGCAATTATATTTTTATGGATTCACATTAAAGTTTTTAGGTGGTAACATTGTAGTCTCGATTTCCCCAAACCGATCCTCATCTACGCCATTGATTGGTGGACACATGGACGATTGCGATAATTCAAGACCAATTAGGGTTCTTGTATCAAGTCTTATTTAATCTCTAAACTAGTTCGTGGATTATTCTTTGGCCTTTCATTTTCATCGTTGCCTCCTGAAGATTGAGACGTTTCTCATTCCGGTGGAGTTACGAGCTATGCGTTCCAAGCCTTTGGGCGATACGACTAATTTCTTATGATTCACTTCCAGGTACATACACTTTGACGTTTCCATTGTTTGGTATTGATAATTTTATTTCTGTGAGTAAACTCATGTATTCGCTTTCCTCAGCGATATATACCTTCTATTCAGTCGTTCACATGATTTCGATTTTATATAAGAATTTTGTAAAACTCTTAAGCCTGTCATGGCCTAGTTTATATGATTTCCAGAGCTAAATGGGCTCTGTTGTATTTGATATTTAAGCTCAGTCTCTGTAATTAGAGATACACCCTTCATGTAAATGGAAAGAGGTCGTTCCATTTGTTTTAAATTCATGTATTTAACCTCTCTTATTTCATTTAGAACCTCCTCTATAATTTTTTTTTTTTTTAACGCTTGAATTGATTTATGATAGGAGTACTTCATGGGGTTTTCTGTGACTCTTCTCATATTGTTTCGGGAAAATTTGTGTCGAGCTCTAGGAGCCTCACTTCACGCGGCAATCTACACTATAGGTATACCCCTCATCTCGAGTTTTATTTTTAGCCATTGTTTCCATCGTTTCGCTTTGACTTCATGATCTTCGGAAATTGTATTTATACCCCCGCAATCAATTTTTTCGTAGCTTGATTAGGAACGAGGGTTTCATCTTACGAGGTAATTTTTTTTTTTTTTATTAACCTGTGTTAGAATTAGTACTACCTTCCTGTAAATCTATTCTTACTATTTATAACATAATTCTTACTTCATGCTTGTCTTATCTCAGGTAATTCTCGAATATGCTTCCGAGCTAATTAGGAATTGTATTTGTATGACCTGTCTTTCGTTCGAAGTTAACTTCGTTTCCCCATTTTAAATTTTCAGGTCGGTACCAACATTATTTTCATCGGAGCATAACCAGTCTTTCGCATGTTTAGTTTATAAGTTAGACTGACAATTTCGATCTTATTGTCATAGAATTATTAATTGTAATAATGGACTTTTTAACAGAGACTCAGTTGGATTATAAATCCTGTTTGTATAAATTCAGGTTATGAGGGTTTCTGTATGTATAATTTTAATTATATATATAATATATTATTATATTATATTATTTAATAACCATATATATATATATATATATATATATATATATATATATAATAACTTATCATATTTATATTAATATATAATTAATATTATATATTAATTATATTTATATTAATATATAAATATTATATGCTCTAATACCATTTATAACATACCCCAATAACCTCGCACGAAAAATGCATGGAGTTAGGATTTTTTTTTCAACATTTACGAATGTGTAACCTTATAAATTACTTTATATATTTCTGCATTAACCATTTAAATACCCATCATCATCACTTAGAGAAATATTTAGCAAAAATCATAGTGAGTTACACAACCATTAATTGTCCTTGTTGTAGCATATTAACTTAAATTTCCTGCTATAACTATGCATCGATCCCATGATCATTTTAATTCAATTAGTAGATCACCTAATTGATAATATCAACATCACATCATGAAAGAAATTAACATCATGAAAATGACACAATGAACAATCACATAAATAGACACCGATATACCCTGGAAACCCCGTAGGGTGAAAACCAGCAAACGTTTAATTTTATTATTAAATGCTCGTGAGGGTTGTCACCCCTCACTCAATGGTTATAAGGGAGTCCATCCCTTGACCATTGTAATAAAATTTACATATAAAAATAATCTTAAACGAAACATAACTAGCTATAAGTTATTACAATCATCATGATACCATTTACCCACGGATCATCAATCTCTATCTTTGTATTCAGACTGTTTCCTTCAAGGGATCATTGTGCAATTGTAACTACTAAACCTGCATGGACTAACAACTCTTTATCTTTCACAATGTTAAACTTTAAATTTCCTTTTCTCAAGTCATCCTTCTTTCCTGCCATTTCTGTCGTCAGCACACTTGATATCATGATTAGATAAAATATTAATAAACCAATAATCAATCTCTATTTGTGACACTTCAACAAATATTTGTATGCATGTATAAAAAATAACCACATTGACATTAATTTCCTTATTTAACATCATTTCACATGCATTAGTAACAAATAAATCACTATCAAGCATCCTCTTTCTAACAAACACTAACAAAATCTTGCATGCACTTTCATATTATTTCCAAAAGAAAGCTAACACACTATATAATAATATTGTGCATGCAAATGCATAACAAGAGTTCAAGATAACTATCCCAACAAGAAATTTCTCTTTTTGCCTACTCTTATGTTTTCTTTTCAAAATGGATTAATGCAATAGATGTTATACTTATGCATGTGAATACATGTTCTTTTCCAAAAACATATTTTCCACCCAAGATCTATTCATAATGGTTATTATGTATAACAATGCCAACTCTATTTCAAACAAAGTTAACATACAAGTTATAGTTTTCTGCATGCAATAACATATCTTGTTCTTCCTGCATGTAAAACATATATTTCTTTCCAAAAGAAACTAAATAAATATTTCATGGAAAAATAAACACATTTCTTTTCCAAGGGTCAAACGCATACCACTTATTATTTCATGCATGCAAAGTGACATTTCCTTCTCATCCAAAAGATATAACCAATAACTATGCATAATATTCTCCCAAGATAAAGCTAATACCATAGCTAATCCCTTTAGGTTTGAAAAATACATATTTTTTTGCCCAAAAGAGGGCTAACACAATAAATATTATGCAATTTCATCTTTGTTTGCTCTAGAAATCTAATACTCAAAACTATATTTTTCCCATGCATACAAGCATATATGTTTCTCTAAATAATATTACATAATAAATCAAGTGATTACCCTTTTTCCTCTCCAATAATCTAATCCAATAATGCATACAAGGATATATTTTTCTCTTCTATTCATTTTGAAGAGTTTTAACACAATAATTATTTCCTTGCATACAATTATGTAATGTTCCAAATGGGAAAAAATCGGCTCAGTAGGGAATATCTTAAGATATTCCACTATGGAATCACAGCAATATGGAATTACACCAATAGATCTAAACCAAAGATAGACTGGTAGGGCATTTACTGGATACATCACCTTCACAAGGAAGGGAGAAATCCAGAGGCTTCATGGTCCGTTCCAAACTCTATCTATAGAAGAATGGTGAAACACAACAAGTGTGGGAATGACACTCTCCTCTTAGATTTTTCTGCTCTTAGGAACCTTAGATCTATAGATCTAAACAATGGATCCAAAATAGAAGCAAAAACCAACCAAGGAAGAAGCGAAAAATTCCACTCTCAGAAAAATCCGCAATAGGCTCAAGGAGAACGTTGTATAAGCAATCCAATGTGAAAATAATGCAGACCAGGGTTGAGTTCCCTTTTTTTGGGTTTTGTGGGACCTCCAAGTAGATTTTTAGAAAAAAAAAATGAGTTTAGAGGGTTTAAACAGATCTCCCACAATCAACACTAGCTGAAAATCAAGTAAAGGAGAGAGTTGGTAAATAGAGAAACCCTCCTTTAGGAATTGCATAGTTTCTACTAGAAGACACTAGAAATCAGCCCTTAGAATAATGTTATAGTATGGCATCAAGAAATCAGATCTATAATCAATTTCCTTTGTATAAACATTGGATTTACTTGAAGCAAGAGCAAGAATCCTTCAGAAATAATAGCAGAAACAAATGGAAATGCTGCAGAAAGACTTGACAGCATTTTATATGAGGAGCTTCAGCTGTTGTAGGTTAATATTCAGATCTACAAATGATATATGGCTGAAACATCAGATCCATACCAGATCTGGAACTACTCAGCCTTCTTAACAAGATCCCCTTGGGATTTTATCAAAATAGTGCATAAATAAGTGTAGATCTAGTTTTTAATACACTGAAATTTTTATTGCAAATAAATTCAATCTTATAGAATCATGGCCCATATGCAAACAAAAATATTTTCGAATAATATGGTTACTTATCAATTGATGCATGCTTGGAATACTCTCTTCCTCTTCCTTGGCTCCATTCTTCATGTATTCTCCCCTTCCCCTCTTCTATTTTCCTCATAGTCTTATAATAAATAGAATTAATAGAATAGAATAGATTTTATAAATCATAAAAGTATTCCAATTTTTTTCTAAATCATAAAAGAATTCCATCTTTTCTAAATCATAAAATCATTCTAGCTTTTCTAAATCATAAAAGTGTTCCAGCTTTTTTCTAAATCATAAAATAATTCCATCTTTTCTAAATCATAAAATCATTCCATCTTTTCTAACTCACAAAGCAATCCATAAATCTCTCATGCTTTTATTTTTAAAGCTATGTTTGTTTTTTCCTTGTGAGAAAAATATTACTTATCCATACTTTTTCCAAATCTATTACTCATTATTTCTAAACCCAAACTATTACTCATTATTTCTAAAACTCACAAAATATACCAACTTGGAAATATAATTTATTTCCATAGAAGAATTTAAATTATTCTAAATAAAATAATTAAGAAATAATTCTTCCAATATTCTTATAATTAAGAATTACAAGAATATGCTTCATGTAATATCAATATAATAATTAATAATATTTAATTATTTAATAACCCTCATTTTATGAGAGTTTTTACGGTGGCTTACGTGAGGGAAATTACAAACTCCCCCCCTTAAAGAGAACATCGTCCTCGATGTTCTTTTCTTGTTGGAAAATTAGCCTTTAATTTTCATTAGCAATGATTTAGGAAATGTAAAATAATACCTAAATCATAATACTTTCACAAAAACTCAAGGAGCACTTGGCCCTTTAATCATCAGAATGATAAGAAAAACTCTATCAAGTGCACATTACATTTTATTTAGGAGTTACACTAGTCTTTCTTTCCCACTAATGTTTTTGGAAATTACTTTCTTTCTCTCCCACAATAATTTCAATCAAATTCAAACTCATGGTATTTATCTCCAACCATTTCCTTTGCAAATTACTGTCTTTCTCTCCAACAGTAATTTCATTCAAATTCAAACTCATGGCATTAATCTCCAGCCATGTTCCTCTAGTATGTCAGGAATTTAAAGTTCAATAACTCATTATTTTATCTAACATGAGTTATTTCAGTCGCTTATATATTTCAATTAATTTCCTCTATGCATGCATATAGATCAGTCATTTATGACATGTTCATTTGCTCATAAAAACATAACCAACAATCCCTACAGGAGTGTCTAATCAGAAAAATCAACCAAATTATGGATACAAGTCTAAAAATAACTTTTTCTTGGAATCAACATGAGGGTTACATGACCTGAAGGTATGAATACCCATTGATGTTAATATTAATCACATCCAAAACTTCCACTGATGCAATTATTTAAAACAACAAAACTGTGGATCTCAATTACCACTTTTTGTCGAACACATAGAATGCAAACTTTCCTCTACAACTCTAAATGAAGAAAGAGAACCCACAATTATGCTACTATGATTTTTTTTCATTGACTTTAAGTTTACTATGTGAGTTCTACTTCACTCATTGCTTATTTTTAACAACTAAAGAGTTTCGTTCAAATATATATATATATATATATATATATATTGTTTCAACATTCCATTGTCCTCTTCAGGGTCAACCCCAACTTCTATATTATTTAGTTACCACACCAACCATACATGTATTCATTATTTATAGGTAGTGCATGATAACTTTAGACATTTTTTTCCATTTTTTTTTCTTATGCACCTAATCATTTTTCTCATATTATGCATGCAAAGGTTGGTAATTAATATACAATATAACTGGTGAGTGCTCAGGATGGTTCATATGTACAATAGAAGTTTTATTGTCTTTTATCCACATCCATATTCAAATTTAATGAGCACAACTTTTAAAAAAACATTGTAACTTTCTACTCTTTCATGCAGTCATTAATCATGCAACATGCATCTCATGTTAATTGCAGTATACTATACATATATTCCACACCCTTCCCCATATATAAAATTTACCACATTCGTTCACAACATTCATTTGACCCTTAATGCTATATGGTACCTTTCTCTTAACACCATATATCCCAATTATATATATATATATATATATATATATATATATAACTTATAAAGACATTAGTCCACAAGTGGTAGAGAAATATTTATAATATTAATTATATATAATATATTATAGTATATATTAATAGTTATACATAATTAATAATATATATATATATATAATATATATAATTATATTTACATATTATATATATTAATAATTATATATATATATATATATATATATATTATCATATAATTATTATTGATATAATATAATAATATTATATCAAATATTATATATATAATTATATATATATTTGAATGGTAATATATATATTTATATTCCACGAACTCAGGTTGGGATAGTTCACTATCGATGAGTTTGTCACCAAGTTTACAAATCTGCTAAGGTATGTTCCTTATATTCGTGAAGAGAAGGCAAAGGTGCAAAGGTTTTTGAACTATTTTCCTGTTGTGTACAAGGAGAAAATAGAATTCGATAATCCAAAAACAATGGATGAAGCGGTGAGGAAAGCTAGATTATGCTACCAGCAGTTTAAAGAAAAGGGTGAGCATGGGAAAAGCTGGGTAAACAAGGGTGAATTCAAAGGAAAGAAACAGAAACCAGCTTACTTGAAGAAATTTGGCAGGGACCATCAGCAGAAGAAATTTAACAAACCTAAGAAAAGTCAAACTGCTCTGTCCCAAGTTGGTTAAAAAAAAATAGATGGAGATAATAAGAAGGAGGGAGCAGTCAAACTGTGGGAACCTTTGAAATTTTGGGGTTGTGGAGAACCTCATCTATTAAGAGATTTTCCACACCGAAACATTCATATGATTATGAGGGATCGAGAAGCTACCACAGTGAATGATATATCTAGAAACATACCCACTATCAGTGCAACCTTGGAGAACTGACAAGCAGAACACCAGGCTACCATGGTCGAGATGGAAGGTAAGATTTTTGACCAATCTGTTACATTTTTAATTGATCCGGGGGCTTATTTGAGTTACCTTAGTCCACAAGTGTTAGAGAAATGCAATCTCAAAACTGAAAAATTTCAGCAGGCTGGGTTGGTCCAGCTAGCCACTGGCACCAAGCGAAAGGTAACTCATAAGTTACCTCAAACAACAATTAAATTGAATGATTTTCAGACAGAAGTAAACTTAAACATTCTGCCCTTAGGCTCATATGACTTGCTGATAGGAATGGACTGGTTAGAAAAGAGAAAGGCTATGATGAATATATATAATTAATAATATAAATTTATATATATACCATTTGTAATGTCTCTTCCTTTCCACCACAAATTTTTTTTTTTTCTAAGACTACCTCTGATAATTTATCAACCATAAATATTCAGATCTACCTTGGAAATCTCTTATTTAATATAATTCTATTAAACATGGTTTTTATGTTGATTCAAAATACTCACATATATAATTTGATAACACTTATGGTTTTGTTTTTCATGAGATTTCGTATGTATCATCCTCATATATATACTATACATATATTCCACGCCCTTCCCCGTATACAAAATTTACCACATTTGTTCACAACATTCATTCGGCCCTTAATGCTATATGGTGCCTTTCTCTTAACACCATATATCCCCATATATATATTTTGGTTTTGTGTGGTCAATGGTAACACCTAATTCGATTCCTTTGATATCTTAACATGTTCCAATTGTCATGATATCATATAACATTTCCTACGTATAATAAAGTTATAAAGTGGTTCTCTTGCTACATGGAATCATTATTCCTTCCCGACGATTTGATTATATCCTTGAACCATTCGATTCAACGCTTGCATGAAATTTGGTTTTCATACAAATCATGAATATGCAACGTACATCTAACTGGAATGAACGTTGGTTGGAGTAAGAGGTATCGGCATGGTTGTACTTCTTGTGCTTTGTTGGCAAGTTTGAATTAATGTTTTTGTGACTTGGAAATCAAATCGTATCTTGCGTGGTAACTTGGTTTGATGGACCACTGGTGTTTTAAGTTGATTTGATTTCGCGACAGAGAACTCAGATTGATTTTATATGCAAGGGTCTTGATTTATATTTTTTTTTCTGCAACGTATACCTTTTAATTTATGATGACTGACCATATGATACGTGCGGGTACTTTTCAATTAGATTTTTATGGATTCACATTAAAGTTTTTAGGCGGTAACATTGTAGTCTCAATTTCCCCAAACCGATCCTCGTCTACACCATCGATCGGTGGACACATGGACGATTGGGATAATCTGAGACCAATTAGGGTTCTTGTATCAAGTCATATATAATCTCTAAACTAGTTCGTGGATTATTCATTAGCCTTTCATTGTCATCGTTGCCTCCTGAAGATTGAGACGCTTCTCATTTCGGTGGAGTTACGAGCTATGCGTTCTATAATTTATTTATTTTTAACGCTTGAATCGATTTCTAATAGGAGTACCTCATGAGGTTTTCCACGACTCTTCTCATATTTTTTCGGGCCGAGTTGTGTTGAGCTCTAGGAGCCTCACTTCACACGGAAATCTACACTATAGGTATACCCCTCATCTCAATTTTTATTTTTAACCATTATTTCCATCGTTTCGCTTTGACTTCATGATCTTCGGAAGTTGTATTTATACCCCCGCAATCAATTTGTTCGCAGCTTGATTGGGACCGAGGGTTTCATCTTATGAGGTAAAAAAAAATTTGTTATTGAACTGTGTTAGAATTAGTACTACCTTCCTGTAAATCTATTCTTACTATTTATAACATAATTCTTACTTCCTGCTTCTCTTATCTCAGGTAATTCTCAAGTCTGCTTCCGAGCTAATTCGGAATTGTATTTGGATGACCTGTCTTTCATTCGAAGTTAACTTCATTTCCCCATTTTAATTTTTCAGGTCGGCGTCAACATTATCTTCGTCGAAGCATAACCAGTCTTTCGCATGTTTAGTTTATAAGTCATACTGACAATTCCGATCTTATTTTCATAGAATTATTAATTGTAATAATGGACTTTTTAACAGAGACTCAGTTGGATTATAAATCCTGTTTGTATAAATTCAGGTTATAAGAGTTTCTGTATGTATAATTTTGCACAGTATATTCTCGTTTACTTAGTTTAGTTTCGGAAGCATACATATACAGTTTCTGGTTCATGTCAATAGATTTATGATACACTCTGTTTATCCTCAGATCTCGATTTAAGGTTAATATACATATCATAATTTGTCCCTGCTGTAACTTCCTAATTTATTTTATACACTGGAACTGATAAACTTACCAGTCATAGCTTACCCTTCTGTTATTTCCTTTTTGTAGTAATATATATATATATATATATATATATATATATATATATATATATATATATAACTACTAAATGAGTTTACATAAACTCTCTTTTCTTTAAGCACAGTAACCTAATAGTTGGGTATCATTAATTTTTATTATTACATGTATTTCTGCATAATCCCTCCTCTTCAAGATACAGGTTTTCAACTATGGATACTTTCTCAGGTATTTATTTTGGGTTATGCGGACTCACTTTTCATTCTATCTACTTACCCATATATATTTTAATACTCCAAAAGTATAAATTCTCATTCTATATCTCAGTTTATAATTGTCATATTTATTTACTTTATATCAGCAATAGGAGGCTCTGGAGTTTTTAAAATAATTGATATAAGATAGACAATAATTCTAGTTCTAATAAGCACCTCTAACCAGAATTTATTAATACTTTTCTAGGGTATCTCTGTTATTCCAAGCAGCTTATGTGTTTTGTCTTAATTTTGTCTTAATTTCCTCATCTGTGTTTTCCTGTTGATTATTTAAAACTGAACATGTTATAAGAAGAGGATATCATCAATACCATAGTTCATGTTTATTTCACAAAACATAATTTTTTCCAGGTTCATTTATATTGCAATTAAACCAACTCCTTTCTGCTTGGATATATCTAGTTCTGGTAACTGAACTTATTTCCTTTTTAGCTCAGATCTTTCCTTGTTGTAGAAGGTTACAATATATATAGACATGCACTTCAGAAAATCTATATCTGCAATGTTTATACAGTAACTAATGTCTATAAATTCCTCCAAATTCATAGATGTTTTTTTTTCATCTTCCAAGTTTGTTTTCCTAGCTCATACATAATTAGATTTATACTTTCATAGAAGCAGATTAAAGTTACACTTTAATGAATTATGGGAGTAGTATAAATCTCCATATTTAAACCAATAGCAGGTTTAGAGCTTTTGGATGATTTTCCCCATAATTCCTGTTCCTACAACTATGCAGAATTGAGAGGATTAAATTCTTCTAAACAATTCTGTAAATGTATGGAAAACAAGTTTCAGAATTTTAAAGTAAAATAACATTTACAGTCATTAATCACACTACACAGTAACAAGTAATTCAACCATTCATAAACACTATGGGCATACCATTTCTGAAAATCACCAGTCCTCCCAACCTTAGAGTTCCTTTGTCTCCAGAACTCATCCCCGAGCTGAGATCATCTCCTAGAAGAGACCAACCCCAATCTGTTCTGGAGTAGCTTATTTAAGCTTATGCTCCCCAAAGCATGTTTCTAATTCTGCGTCCAGAATTACAGGATGTTTTTCTTCCTGTTTTCCTGGGCTTCCCTCATTTAGGGATTTTTAAAGCTCCTTTCTGCTTTTCCAGCTTTTTACCTCTTCCCAACTACTCTCCACCTCATTGGGGAAATCTAGATTTTTCCTCAAAAATCTAAATTAGAAATAAATTCTTTCAAGGATTTTTGAAAGATTTTTGGGGAAAGTCTTAGCCTCTTTCCATACCTCATGGATTTGGCAATTGATCTCATAATTCTCATTTGGTCAATATGCACAGAATTATTTTATTTATTTTTCATAATTAAATAATTAATTAGATTCACACAATACTTATCCATTGGGGTCCACTCCCTTTTAGATTGGAGTTCAAATGTCTAGCTTGAAAGAAAAACATAAAACTAGGGGTGTTACATATTCCCCCGCTGAAAACAAACACCATCCTCGGTGTTGAAAACTAACTACCAGAGTTCATTTTGAAAATAGATATGGATATTTTTCCATCATCTCAGCTTCTCTTTCCCATGTAGCTTCTTCAGCAGTAAAGTGCTTCCACTGCACCTTTACTCTTGCTACTGTTCGGTTCCTCAATTCAATTTCTTCTCGCTCCAATATTTGAAGCAGCTCTGGAAGGAACTCCCCTTCTAGTTCCACCTATATCACATTCAAATCAACAATGTGAGAATCATCATGTACATATCTCTTTAATAATGAAACATGAAACACATCATGAACTTTAACATGGGGCGGTAGGGCCAGCTTATAAGCCACTGGTCCCACCCTTTCTAACACCTCAAAAGGCCCACAATATCTAAGAGCCAATTTTGCACAGCTTCCAACATAAAGTGTGCTCTTTTTGGGTTTAATACGCAGGTACACATGTTCACCCACTTTGAACTCTCGATGTACCCTCTTCTTATCAGCATAGTTTTTCTGTCGATCTTGTGTTGTCTTCATGTTTCTTTGTATTTTTTTAACAATCCTTTCCATTTCTTGTAAAGTATCTGGTCCCAATACTAGCTTATCTTCCAGTTGGCTCCAACTTAACGGAGTGTGACACTTTCTTCCATAGAGTGCTTCAAATGGACTCATTTTGATGGAGGATTGATAGCTATTGTTATAAGAAAATTCAGCTAAATGCAAGTAGTCTTCCCATTTTGATGGCCTATCCATCACATACATTCTCAGCATATCTTCCAAAATCTGATTTTTTCTCTCTGTTTTACCATCCGTCTGAGGGTGATATGCAGTACTAAAATTCAATTTAGTGCCCATGCCCCCAAACAGACCTTTTCGAAAGGCATCTGTGAACTTAGCATCTCTATCTAAAATAATCATCTTTGGGACCCCGTGTAGCCTTACTATCTCTTTTAGGAACACCTCTGCTACTTGGGCTGTCCCAAAAGTAGATCTTACAGGTATGAAGTGTGCATCTTTTGTTAAAGTGTCCACCACAACCATCACTGAGTCATGTAGGTACTTTGTTCTGGGTAACCCAATTATGAAATCTATATAAACACTGTCCCATTTCCATTCTGCAATTGGCAAGGGATTTAAAAGACCAACTGGATGCTGATGTTCAACTTTGACTAATTAACATTGCATGCACCGAGCTAAATAGTCTGCTACATCCTTTTTCATTCCTGGCCAAAACAACTTCTTTTTCAAAGCGTTAGCATTTTCTGATATCCAGGATGTCCCGAATATGGCTGTCTATGATACTCATCTAGGATCTCTTTTTTCAAAGACTCTACATTGGGGATATACAATCTGTTTTTATAGCAGATCAGCCCTTTTTTATTTTGGGTGTATTCAGCCATTTCTTTCTTCGACATTTTCACTTGTAGCTCCTCATAGTTTGGATCTTGATCTGCTACCTTTTTAACTAGTCCTTCTAAATCAAAACTAGCACTACTCCCAATGCTTCTTATGTATTGGCAAGCATTTATGCTTAGTGCATCAGCAATTTTGTTTTCTTTCCCTTTGATATGTTTTATGTCCATATCAAATTCACTCAGAAAAGACAGCCATCTGGATTGTGGAGCATTCAAATCTATTTGAGAAAAGAAATACTTGAGACTAATATGATCAGTCATCAATGTAAAATTTTTTTCCAAGAAGATAGTTTCGCCACATCTTCAAGGCATGAATTACAGCAGCCAATTCTAAATCATATACACTGTAGTTATGTTCATGTTTCTTAAGTTTCCTAGACTCATATGCAGTAACAGATTTTTCCTGTAACATAACTCCTCCCAATCCCTCTCTGCATGCATCAATGCATACAACAAACTCTTTGTCAGGATCTGCAATTTTCAGTATAGGGGCTATAGTGAGTTTTATTTTTAGTTTTTCAAAGCTATTTTGGCATTTTTTAGTCCACTCAAATTTGGTGCCTTTTCTCTGTAATGAAGTTATGGGATATGCTATTTCAGAAAATCTTTCCACAAACCTTCTATAATAACCTGCAATCCCCATAAATGACCTTACTGCTGAAACATCAGTGGGCACCGGCCATTCTCTAATAACCTTTATTTTCTCAGGGTCCACAGCCAATCCTTGTTCAGAAATAATATGCCCCAAGTATTGAATCTTGTCTTTATAAAATTCACATTTATTGAACTTGGCATATAACTGGTTTTCTTTCAAGGTTTGCAAAACTATCTTTAAGTGATCTTTGTGTTCCTCCTCACTTTTTGAATAAACCAAAATATCGTCTATGAACACTAGTATGAATTTATCCAGGTTCTTGTTCAAAACATTGTTCCTTAAGCACATAAAAGTGGGTGGGGCATTTTTCAAACCAAAAGGTAAGACTAAAAATTTGTAGTGACCATACCTGGTTCAAAAAGTTGTTTTACTAATGTCTTCCTCCCTAATTCTAAGTTGGTGATAACTAGTCCTTAGATCAATCTTAGAAAATACAGAATCCCCTCTTACCTGATCAAAAAGGTCATCAATTCTGGGTAATGGGTATCTATTTTTTATTTTCAACTTATTCAGTTGACGGTAGTCAATGCACATTCTAAAGGTTCCATCCTTATTTTTCGTGAACAACACTGGTGCTCCCCAAGGAGACACACTTGGTCTGATATAACCTTTATCCAACAATTCTTGCAACTGCATTTTCAGTTCCATCAGTTCGGTGGGGGCTCATCCGATAAGGGGCTCTGGAAATAGGTGTTTCTCCAGGCACCAAATCGATTGAAAATTCAATCTCTCTTTTGGGGGGGAGATGAGGAATCTCATTTGGAAAAACTTCCTTAAACTCTCTTACCACTGGCAGAGTGTCCAGCAGATTTTCTTCAGGTTACTGTCCTAATTCTTCAACATGTACAACATATACTTGATATCCCTTCCTAGCTGTTCTTTTTAATTGCAGAGCTGATATTTGTCTTACAGAAATTGGTTTTGGTTTTCCTTTGAGTATAAAGGGTCTCCCTTCCTTATCTATGCAATGCAGAGTTTTATCCCAATAGTTCATCATAGCCTTTCGCTTTTCTAACCAGTCCATTCCTATCAACAAGTCATATGAGCGTAAGGGCGGAATTTTTAAGTTTACTTCTGTCTGAAAATCATTCAATTTAATTGTTGTTTGAGGTAACTTATGAGTTACCTTTCGCTTGGTGCCAGTGGCTAGCTGGACCAACCAAGACTACTGAAATTTTTCAGTTTTCAGATTGCATTTCTCTACTACTTGTGGACTAATGTAACTCAAAGAAGCCCCCGGATAAATTAAAACTGTAACAGATTGGTCAGGAATCTTACCTTCCATCTCGAACATGGTAGCCTGGTGTTCTGCTTGTTGGTTCTCCAAGGCTGCATTGATAGTGGGTATGTTTCTGGCTATATCATTCACTATGGTAGCTTCTCAATCCATCATAATCATCTGAATGTTTCAGTGTGGAAAATCTCTCAACATATGAGGTTCTCCACAACCCCAACATTTCAAAGGTTCCCGCATTTTGACTGCTCCCTCCTTATTATCTCCATCTATTTGTTTTGAACCAACTTGGGACTGAGTAGTTTGACTTTCCTTGTGTTTGTTAAATTTCTTCCATTGATGGTCCCTGCCAAAGTTCTTCAAGTAAGTTGGTTTTTGTTTCTTTCCTTTGAATTCACCCTTGTTTACCCAGCTTTTCCCATTCTCACCCTTTCCTTTAAACTGCTGGTAGCATAATCTAGCTTTCCTCACCGCTTCGTCCATAGTTTTTAGATTATTGAATTCTATCTTCTCCTTGTACACAGCAGGCAAACAGTTCAAAAACCTTTTCACCTTTGCCTTCTCTTCACGAATATAAGGAACATACCTTAGAAGATTTGTAAACTTGGTGAAAAACTCATCGATAGTGAGCTGTCCCAACCTGAGTTCGTGGAACTCCTTTGCTTTATCATCATAATAACGTTTTTTCAAATAAAAGTTTTTAAATTTGACTTGGAAATCTTCCCAAGTCATTGTTTTTTCATCAATGACATGGACCATTTTCGTCTCCTCCCACCACAAGGTAGCCTTACCCTGTAACTGGTAAGTAGCTAATCTAGCCTTCAGGTTGCTTTCATATTCATAGACCTGGAAATACTTAATCATATTCAACAACCAAGCCTCAGAATCTTCCTCCTTCTCCCCATCATAGGAGGGAGGTTTGATCTTTCAGAATTCCCCCTGTAATTCCTTTTTCTGTTTAGACCGATGTCTAGTAGTGTCATCTTCCTTGGAATCATCAGAGAACTTGCCTTTCTTCCTCTTTCCGGAACATTCACCTTCCTGGCTGTTCCGCGAAGTCAATAATCTGATGAGATTTTCCTGCTCCTCACTGGCTAACGACAGCCTGTGATTCTGGCTTCTTAGCTCAGCCATCTCCCATTGCAACCTGTGCAACATAGCCATCAAAGGAGCATTTGGATCTGACGTGTTATCTTCATCACGCAGATCAACATAAATTTCATCACCTTCAGCCACTGACTTCTCTGTTTCAGTACCACTGTACACTAAAAAACACATATCAGTAACAGAAAAAAAATATAAAAAGTAAAATATAAAAAAAAATAAAAAAATTCAACAAGAAATAATTTATACAGTGAGCACAACAACAGCCCAGTTTTTCTAACCTGGCTTTGATACAATTTGTAATGTCTGTTCCTTTCCACCACAAATTTTTTTTTTTCTAAGACTACCTCTGATAATTTATCAACCATAGATATTCAGATCTACCTTGGAAATTTCTTATTTAATATAATTCTATTAAACATGGTTTTTATGTTGATTCAAAATATTCACATATATAATGTGATAACACTTATGGTTTTGTTTTTCATGAGATTTCATATGTCTCATCCTCATATATATACTATACATATATTCCACGCCCTTCCCCATATACAAAATTTACCACATTCGTTCACAACATTCATTCGGCCCTTAATGTTATATGGTACCTTTCTCTTAACACCATATATCCCCATATATATATTTTGGTTTTGTGTGGTCAATGGTAACACCTAATTCGATTCCTTTGATATCTTAACACGTTCCAATTGTCATGATATCATATAACGTTTCCTATGTATAATAAAGTTATAAAGTGGTTCTCTTCCTACACGGAATCGTTATTCCTTCCTGACGACTTGATTATATCCTTGAACCATTCGATTCAATGCTTGCATGAAATTTGGTTTTCGTACAAATCATGAATATGCAACGTACATCTAACTGGAATGAACATTGGTTGGAGTAAGAGGTATCGACGTGGTTTTACTTTGTGTACTTTGTTGGCAAGTTCGAATTAATGTTTTTGTGACTTGGAAATCAAATCGTATCTTGCGTGGTAACTTGGTTTGATGGACCACTGGTGTTTTAAGTTGATTTGATTTCGCGACAGAGAACTCAGATTGATTTTATACGCAAGGGTCTTGATTTATATTTTTTTTTTCTGCAACGTATACCTTGTCATTTATGATGACTGACCATATGATATGTTCGGGTACTTTGCAATTAGATTTTTATGGATTCACATTAAATTTTTTAGGCGGTAACATTGTAGTCTCAATTTCCCCAAACCGATCCTCATCTACACCATCGATTGGTGGACACGTGGACGATTGGGATAATCCGAGACCAATTAGGGTTCTTGTATCAAGTCATATATAATCTCTAAACTAGTTCATGGATTATTCTTTGGCCTTTCATTGTCATCGTTGCCTCCTGAAGATTGAGACATTGCTCATTCCGGTGGAGTTACGAGCTATGCGTTCTAAGCCTTTTGGCGATACGACTAATTTATTATGATTCACTTCCAAGTACATACACTTTGACGTTTCCATTGTTTGGTATTGATAATTTGATTTCTGTGAGTAAACTCATGTATTCTCTTTCCTCGGCGATATATACCTTCTATTCAGTCATTCACATGATTTCGATTTTATATAAGAATTTCATAAAACTCTTAAGACTGTCGCGGCCTGGTTTATACGATTTCCAGAGTTAAATGGGCTCTGTTGTATTTGATATTTAAGCTCAGTATCTGTAAGTAGAGATACACCCTTCATGTAAAGGGAAAGAGGTTGTTCCATTTGTTTTAAATTCATGTAGTTAACCTCTCTTATTTCATTTAGAACCTCCTCTATAATTTTTTTTTTTTTAACGCTTGAATCGATTTCTGATAGGAGTACCTCGTGGGGTTTTCTGTGACTCTTCTCATATTGTTTCGAGCTGAGTTGTGCCAAGCTCTAGGAGCCTCACTTCACACGGCAATCTACACTATAGGTATACCCCTCATCTCGAGTTTTATTTTTAACTATTGTTTCCATCATTTCGCTTTGACTTCATGATCTTCGGAAGTTGTATTTATACCCCCGCAATCAATTTGTTTGCAGCTTGATTGGGAACGAGGGTTTCATCTTACGAGGTAAAAAAAAAATTGTTATTGACCTGTGTTAGAATTAGTACTACCTTCCTGTAAATCTATTCTTACTATTTATAACATAATTCTTACTTCATGCTTGTCTTATCTCAGGTAATTCTCGAATCTGCTTCCAAGCTAATTCGGAATTGTATTTGGATGATTTTTCTTTCGTTCGAAGTTAACTTCGTTTCCCCATTTTAAATTTTCAGGTCGATGTCAACATTATCTTCGTCGGAGCATAACCAGTCTTTCGCATGTTTAGTTTGTAAGTCATACTGACAATTCCAATCTTATTTTCATAGAATTATTAATTTTAATAATGGACTTTTTAACATAGACTCCATTGGATTATAAATCCTATTTGTATAAATTCAGGTTATAAGGGTTTATGTATGTATAATTTTTCACAGTATATTCTCGTTTACTTAGTTTAGTTTCGGAAGCATACATATACAGTTTCTGGTTCATGTCAATAGATTTATGATAAACTCTGTTTATCCTCGGATCTCGATTTAAGATTAATATACATATCATAATTTCTCCCTGCTGTAACTTCCTACTTTATTTTATACACTGGAATTGATAATTTTACCAGTCATAGCTTACCCTTCTGTTATTTCCTTTTTGTAGTAATATATATATATATATATATATATATATATATATATATATATATATATATATAACTACTAAATGAGTTTACATAAACTCCTTTTTTCTAATATTTGTGTATCATTAATTTGTATTATTATATGTAGTTCTGCATAATCCCTCCTCTTCAAGATACAAGTTTTCAACTATGGATACTTTCTCATGTATTTCTTTGGGCTTATGCGGACTCACTTTTCATTCTATCTACTTACCCATGTATATTTTAATACTCCAGAAGTATAAATTCTCATTCTATATCTCAGTTTAGAATTGTCATATTTATTTACTTTATATCGACAATAGGAGGCTCTGGAGTTTTTAAAAGAATTGATATAAGATAGACAATAATTCTAGTTCTAATAAGCACCTCTAACCAGAATTTATTAATGCTTTGCTAAGGTACCTCTATTATTCCAAGCAGCTTATGAGTTCTGTCTGAATTTTGTCTTAATTTCCTTATCTGTGTTTTCCTGTTGATTATTTAAAACTGAACATGTTATAAGCAGAGGATATCATCAATACCATAGTTCATGTTTATTTCACAAAACAAAATTTATATTTATATATTTATGTAAACTCATTTAGTAGTTATATATATATATTTACATTTCCTAAATCATTGCTAATGAAAATTAAAGTCTATTGTTCCAACAAGAAAAGAACATCGAGGACGATGTTCTCTTTAAGGGGGGGAGTTTTTAATATCCCTCACGTAAGCCACCGTAAAAACTCTCATAAAATGAGGGTTATTAAATAATTAAATATTATTAATTATTATATTGATATTACATGAATAATATTCTTGTAATTCTTAATTATAAGAATATTGGAAGAATTATTTCTTAATTATTTTATTTAGAATAATTTAAATTCTTCTATGGAAATAAATTATATTTCCAAGTTGGTATATTTTATGAGTTTTAGAAATAATGAGTAATAGTTTGGTTTTAGAAATAATGAGTAATAGATTTGGAAAAAGTATGGATAAGTGATATTTTTCTCACAAGGAAAAAAACAAATATAGCTTTAAAAATAAAAGCATGAGAGATTTATAGAGTGCTTTTGTGAGTTAGAAAAGCTGGAATGCTTTTATGATTTAGAAAAATTGGAATTCTTTTATGATTTACAAAAAAACTGGAATATTTTTATGATTTTTAAAATCTATTCCATTCTATTAATTCTATTTTATTATAAGACTATGAGGAAAATAGAATAGGGGAAGTGGAGAATACATGGAGAATGGAGCCAAGGAAGAGGAAGAGAGTATTCCAAGCATGCATCAAGAGATAAGTAACCATATTCTTTGAAAATATTTTTATTTGCATATGGGTCATGATTCTATAATGATCGAATTTATTTGCAATAAAAATTTTAGTGTATTAAAAGCTAGATCTACACTTATTTATGCATTATTTTGATAAAACCCCAAGGGGATCTTGTTAAGAAGGCTGAGTAGTTCCAGATCTAGTATGAATCTGATGTTTCAGCCATATATCAGTTGTAGATCTGAATATTAACCTACAGCAGCTGAAGCTCCTCATATAAAATGTTGTCAAGTCTTTCTGCAGCTTTTCTATTTGTTTCTACTATTATTTCTGAAGGATTCTTGCTCTTGCTTCAAGTAAATACAATGCTTCTACAAAGGAACTTGATTAGAGATTTGATTTCTTGATGCCGTACTGTAACATGAGTCTAATGGCATATTTCTAGTGTCTTCCAACAGAAGCTGTGCAATTCCTGAAGGAGAGTTTCTTTATTTACCAGCTATCTCCTTTAGTTTATTTTCAGCTAGTGTTGATTGTGGGAGATCTATTTAAACCCTCTAAACTCATTTATTTTTGCTAAAAATATGCTTGAAGGTCCCACATATTCTAAAATAATGGAAACCAACCCTGTTCTATGTTATTTGCATATTGGCTTGCTTATACCTCATCCTCTTTGAGCCTATTTCATATTTTCCTGAGAGTGGAATTTCCCGTTTCTTTCTGGGTTGGTTTTTGCTTCCCTTTTGTATCCATTGTTTAGATCTGTAGATCTAAGGTTCCTAAGAGCAGAAAAATCTAAGAGGAGTGTTTCATTCCCACACTTGCTGTGTTTCACCATTCTTCTATAGACAGAGTCTGGAACGGGCCAGGAAGCCTCTGGACTTCACCCTTCCTTATGAAGGTGATGCATCTAGTAAATGCCCTACTAGTCTATCTCTAGTTTAGATCTATTGGTGTAATTCCATATTGCTGTGATTCCATAGTGGAATATCTTAAGATATTCCCTACTGAGCCTATTTTTTCCGATTTGGAACATTACATAATTGTATGCAAAGAAATAATTATTGTGTTAAAACTCTTCAAAATGAATAGAAGAGAAAAATATATCCTTGTATGCATTATTGGATTAGATTCTTGGAGAGGAAAAAGGGTAATCACATGCTTTATTATGTAAGATTATTTAGAGAAACATATATACTTGTATGCATGGGAAAAATCTAGTTTTGAGTATTAGATTTCTAGAGAAAACAAAGATGAAATCACATAATATTTATTGTGTTAGCCTTATTTTGTGAAAAATAATATGTATTTTGCAAACCTAAAGGGATTAGCTATGGTATTAGCTTTATTTTGGAGAATATTATGCATAGTTATTGCTTATATCTTTTGGATGAGAGGGAAATGTCACTTTGCATGCATGAAATAATAAGTGGTATGCGTTTGACCCTTGGAAAAGAAATATGTTTATTTTTCCATGAAATATTTATTTATTTTCTTTTGGAAAGAAATATATGTTTTACATGCAAGAAGAACAAGATATGTTATTGTATGCACAAAACTATAACTTGTATGTTAACTTTGTTTGAAATAGAGTTGGCATTGTTATACATAATAACCATTATGAATAGATCTTGGGTGGAAAAGATGTTTTTGGAAAAGAATATGTATTCACATGCATAAGTATGACATCTATTGCATTAATCCATTTTGAAAAGAAAATATAAGAGTAGGCAAAAAGAGAAATTTCTTGTTGGGATAGTTATCTTGAAATCTTGTTCTGCATTTTCATGCACAATATTATTATATAGTATGTTAGCTTTCTTTTGGAAATAATATGAAAGTGCATGCAAGATTTTGTTAGTGTTTGTTAGAAAGAGGATGCTTGATACTGATTTATTTGCTACTAATGCATGTGAAATGATGTTAAATAACGAAATTAATGTCAATGCAGTTATGTTTTATACATGCATACAAGTATTTTTTGAAGTGTCACAAATAGAGATTGATTATTGGTTTATTAATATTTCATCTAATCATGATATCAAGTGTGCTGACGACAGCAATGGCAGGAAAAAAGGATGACTTGAGAAAAGGAATTTTCAAGTTTAACATTGTGTAAGATAAAGAGTTGTTAGTCCATGCAGGTTTAGTAGTTCCAATTTCACGATGATCCCCTGAAAGAAACAGTCTGACTACAAAGACAGAGATTGATGATTCGTGGGTAAATGGTATCATGATGATTATAATAGCTTATAGCTAGTTATGTTTCATTTAAGATTATTTTTCTATGTAAATTTGATGACAATGGTCAAGGGATGGACTCCCTTATAACCATTGAGTGAGGGGTGACAACCCTCACGAGCGTTTAATAATAAAATTAAACGTTTGCTGGTTTTCACCCTACGTAGTTTCCAGAGTATATCGGTGTCTAATGATGTGATTGTTCATTGCGTCATTTTCATGATGTTAATTTCTTTCATGATGTGATTTTTATATTATCAATTAGATGATGTACTAATTAAATTAAAATGATCATGGGATCGATACATAGTTATAACAGGAAATTTAAGTTAATATTCTACAACAAGGACAATTAATGGTTGTGTAAGTCACTATGATTTTTACTAAATTATATTTCTCCAAGTGATGATCATGGTTATTCACATGGTTAATGTGGAAATATAGAATGTAATTTATAAGGTTACATATTCATAAATGTTGAAAAAATTTCCTAACTCCATGCATATTCCTGCAAGGTTATCGAGGTATGTTACAAATAGTATCAGAGACTAATAGTAATATATATTAGAAATCTTTACCATATATTTATATATAAAGATTAATGCATAAATTTATATATATATATATATTTCAATATTATATATATATATATATATATATATATATATATATGAGATATATATACAAATATATATATCTTTCAATGCTTTTATATGCTTTTATATTTCTCTTAACACCATATATCCCCATATATATATTTTGGTTTTGTGTGGTCAATGGTAACACCTAATTCGATTCCTTTGATACCTTAACACATTCCAATTGTCATGATATCATATAACGTTTCATATGTATAATAAAGTTATAAAGTGGTTCTCTTCCTACACAGAATCGTTATTCCTTCCTGACGATTTGATTATATAAATTATATATATTATATAATTTAAAAGATATATATATAGTTTATATATAAATATATGTGGTATATATATATATATATATATATATATTATAATTATAATAATTATATATATTAATTATATAATATATATAATAATTATTATATATTTATTTATTTATTATATATATATATATATATATTAAAGAAATATATTTTATATGTATATTAATAATATACATAATATATATATATATATATATATATATATATATATATATATATTAATATATTTATATATTAATTTATATAAAATCATCCTCATATATATACTATACATATATTCCACACATTTTCTCATATATAAAATTTACCACATTCGTTCACAACATTCATTCGACCCTTAATGCTATATGGTACCTTTCTCTTAACACCATATATCCCCATATATATAATTTGGTTTTGTGTGGTCAATGGTAACACCTAATTCGATTCCTTTGATACCTTAACACGTTCCAATTGTCATGATATCATATAATGTTTCCTATGTATAATAAAGTTATAAAGTGGTTCTCTTTCTACACGGAATCGTTATTCCTTCCCGACAATTTGATTATATCCTTGAACCATTCGATTTAAGTTGATTTGATTTCACGACAGAGAACTCAGATTGATTTTATACGCAAGGGTCTTGATTTATATTTTTTTATTCTGCAACGTATACCTTGTCATTTATGATGACTGGCCATATGATACGTTCGGGTACTTTGCAATTAGATTTTTATGGATTCACATTAAATTTTTTAGGCGGTAACATTGTAGTCTCGATTTTCCCAAACCGCTCCTCGTCTACACCATCGATCGGTGGACACATGGACGATTGGCATAATCCGAGACCAATTAGGGTTCTTGTATCAGGTCATATTTAATCTCTAAACTAGTTCATGGATTATTCTTTGGCCTTTCATTGTCATCGTTGCCTCCTAAAGATTGAGACGCTGGTCATTCCGGTGGTGTTACGAGCTATGCGTTCCAAGCCTTTCGGCGATATGACTGATTTCTTATGATTCACTTCCAGGTACATACACTTTGACATTTCCATTGTTTGGTATTGATAATTTGATTTCTGTGAGTAAAATCATGTATTCGCTTTCCTCGGCGATATATACCTTCTATTCAGTCGTTCACATGATTTCGATTTTATATAAGAATTTCGTAAAACTCTTAAGCCTATCGCGGCCTGGTTTATATGATTTCCAGAGTTAAATGGGCTCTGTTGTATTTGATATTTAAGCTCAGTCTCTGTAAGTAGAGATACGTCCTTCATGTAAAGGGAAAGAGGTCGTTCCATTTGTTTTAAATTCACGTAGTTAACTTCTCTTATTTCATTCAGAACCTCCTCTATAAAAAAAAAATTTTAACACTTGAATCGATTTCTGATAGGAGTACCTCGTGGGGTTTTCTGTGACTCTTCTCATATTGTTTTGGGTTGAGTTGTGCCGAGCTCTAGGAGCCTCACTTCACTCGGAAATCTACACTATAGGTATACCCCTCATCTCGAGTTTTATTTTTAACCATTGTTTCCATCATTTCGCTTTGACTTCATGATCTTCGGAAGTTGTATTTATACCCCCACAATCAATTTGTTCGCAGCTTGATTAGGAACGAGGGTTTCATCTTACGAGGTATAAATTTTTTTTGTTATTGACCTGTGTTAGAATTAGTACTACCTTCCTGTAAATCTATTCTTACTATTTATAACATAATTCTTACTTCGTGCTTCTCTTATCTCAGGTAATTCTCGAATCTTCTTCCGAGCTAATTCGGAATTGTATTTGGATGACCTATCTTTCGTTCGAAGTTAACTTCGTTTCCTCATTTTAAATTTTCAGGTTGGTATCAACATTATATTTGTCGGAGCATAACCAGTCTTTCGCATGTTTAGTTTATAAGTCATACTGACAATTCCAATCTTATTGTCATAGAATTATTAATTGTAATAATGGAATTTTTAATAGAGACTCAGTTGGATTATAAATCATGTTTGTATAAATTCAGGTTATAAGGGTTTCTGTATGTATAATTTTGCACAATATATTCTCGTTTACTTAGTTTAGTTTCGGAAGCATACATATACAGTTTCTGGTTCATGTCAATAGATTTATGATACACTCTGTTTATCCTCAGATCTCGATTTAAGGTTAATATACATATCATAATTTCTCCCTGCGGTAACTTCCTACTTTATTTTATACACTGGAATTGATAATTTTACCAGTCATAGCTTACCCTTCTGTTATTTCCTTTTTGTAGTAATATATATATATATATATATATATATATATATATATATATATATATACTAAATGAGTTTACATAAACTCCTTTTTCCTAATAGGTGTGTATCATTAATTTGTATTATTATATGTAGTTCTGCATAATCCCTCCTCTTCAAGATACATGTTTTCAACTATGGATACTTTCTCAGGTATTTCTTTTGGGTTATGCGGACTCACTTTTCATTCTATCTACTTACCCATGTATATTTTAATACTCCAAAAGTATAAATTCTCGTTCTATATCTCAGTTTAGAATTGTCATATTTATTTACTTTATATCAGCAATAGGAGGCTCTGGAGTTTTTAAAAGAATTGATATAAGATAGACAATACTTCTAGTTCTAATAAGCACCTCTAACCAGAATTTATTAATGCTTTGCTAGGGTATCTCTGTTATTCCAAGCAGCTTATGAGTTTTGTCTGAATTTTGTCTTAATTTCCTTATCTGTGTTTCCCTGTTGATTATTTAAAATTGAACATGTTATAAGAAGAGGATATCATCAATACCATAGTTCATATTTATTTCACAAAACATAATTATTTCCAGGTTCATTTATAGTGCAATTAAACCAACTCCTTTCTGCTTGGATATATCTAGTTCTGGTAACTAAACTTATTTCCTTTTTAGCTCAGATCTTTCCTTGTTGTAGAAGGTTACAATATATATAGACATGCACTTCAGAAAATCTATATCTGCAATGTTTATACAGTACCTAATGTCTATAAATTCCTCCAAATTCATAGATGTTTTTTTTTCATCTTCCAAGTCTATTTTCCTAGCTCATACATAATTAGATTTATAATTTCACAGAAGCAGATTAAAGTTACACTTTAATGAATTATGGGAGTAGTATAAATCTCCAGATTTAAACCAATAGCAGGTTTAGAGCTTTTGGATGATTTTCCCCATAATTCTTGTTCCTACAACTATGGAGCATTGAGAGGATTAAATTCTTCTAAACAATTCTGTAAATGTATGGAAAAAATGTTTCAGAATTTTAAAGTAAAATAACATTTATAGTCATTAATCACACTACACAGTAACAAGTAATTAAACCAGTCATAAACACTATGGGCATACCACTTCTGCAAATGACCAGTCCTCCCAACCTTAGAGTTCCTCTGTCTCCAGAACTCACCCCCGAGCTGAGATCATCTCCTAGAATAGACCAACCCCAATCTATTCTAGAGTAGCTTATTTAAGCTTATGCTCCCCAAAGCCTGTTTCTAATTCTACGTCCAGAATTACAGGATGCTTTTCTTCCTATTTGCCTAGGCTTCCCTTATTTAGGAATTTTTAAAGCTGCTTTCTGCTTTTCTAGCTTTTTACCTCTTCCCAACTACTCTCCACCTCATTGGGGAAATCTAGATTTTTCCTCAAAAATCTAAATTAGAAATAAATTATTTCAAGGATTTTTGAAAGATTTTTGGGGAAATTCTTAGCCTCTTTCCATACCTCATGGATTTGGCAAGTGATCTTATAATTCTTATTTGGTCAATATGCACAGAATTATTTTATTTATTTTTCATAATGAAATAATTAATTACATTCACACAATACTTATCCATTGGGGTCCACTCCCTTTTGGATTGGAGTTCAAATGTCTAGCTTGAAAAAAAACGTAAAACTCGGGGTGTTACATTATACTATTATATTATATATATATATAATATATTAATTACATGTATATTAATATATATTTATATATATTTATATATATTATATATAATATTAATATATTATATAATAGAATAATAAATATATTGATATAATAATAATTATTAATATAATCATAAGGGTCGAATGAAATTATTATTATACAAATTAATAATAATGTTGGGTATACGACCAAAGTCCCACATTGACTAGAAGTGGGGAGGATCTTGGGTATATAAGGATGGACAAATATCTCCATTGGTATGAGGCCTTTTGGGGTAAAGCCCATAAGCAAAGCCATGAGGGCTTAGGCCCAAAGTGGACAATATCATACCATTGTGGAGATATGTGGTGTCCAGAATCACAACAAGTGGTATCAGAGCCATGCCCCGAAGTTAGCGAAGTGGATGAATCCTCGAATGCCGAACGAAGGTGGTGGGCCCCGATAATATCATGATGGGATCCATGGATGAGCTCGGTTAGACAGGCGGTATGCTCCGGATTCTTCATGGACGTGTCCTGGTCCCAACACGGTGAAGAGGAGTTGACCTGGGATAGAGCAAGCTCTCGAGGCAGGTGGTGCTCCATGTAAGGCGTGTGCTTCCAACGCATTGGAGCGGAGAATCCTGGTTGGTAGAGAGTGAACGGATGGATAATCGTTTGAGGGGAGGCTCGATGGTCCTTTGTTCGAGGGGAGGATTGTTGGGTATACGACCAAAGTCCCACATTGACTAGAAGTGGGGAGGATCTTGGGTATATAAGGATGGACAAATATCTCCATTGGTATGAGGCCTTTTGGGGTAAAGCCCATAAGCAAAGCCATGAGGGCTTAGGCCCAAAGTGGACAATATCATACCATTGTGGAGATATGTGGTGTCCAGAATCACAACAAATAATAATATATAATTATTAATGATATTTATTAATTAATAATAATAATAATTAATGGATAATAATTAAGAATTCAGGTGATTATTATTAATCAGGATCCAGTAAATGGTATCAAAGCAAAAGCTTGCAACATTGGTGCCTTTTTGGGAATCGTTATGCAAAAAGAAGAAGAAGAAGAAGAAGTAGAGGTATGATGCTAGTGGGCATCATCTTAGGTATGATTTTAATTAAACTTGTAGTATACTACAATTAACATGATATGCATGTTGCATGATTAATGACTGCATGAAAGAGTAGACAGTTATAATGTTTCTTTAAAAGTTGTGCTCATGAAATTTGAATATGGATGTGGATAAAAGACAATTAAACTTCTATTGTACCTATGAACCATCTTGAGCACTCACTGTTTATATTGCAACCTTTTCATGCATAATATGAGAAAAATGATTATGGTGCATAAGAAAAAAAAGTGGAAAAACATGGCTAAAGTTATTATGCACTACCTATAAATAATGAATACATGTATGGTTGGTGTGATAACTAAATAATTCAGAAGTTGGGGTTGACCTTGAAGAGGACAATGGAATGTTGAAATATATATATATATATATATATATATATATATATATATTTGAATGAAACTCCTTAGTTGTTAAAAATAAGCAATGAGTGAAGTAGAACTGACATAGTGAACTTAAAGTCAATGAACAACTCATAGTAGCATAATTGTGGGTTCTCTCTCTCTCTTCATTTAGATTTGTAGAGGAAAGTTGCATTCCATGTGTTCGAAATAAATGAGATCCAAAGTTTTGTTGTTTTAAATAATTGCATCCGTGGAAGTTTTGGATGTGATTCATCTTAACATTAAGGGGTATTCATACCTTGAGATCATGTAACCCTCGTGTTGATACCAAGAAAAATCTATGTTCAGACTTGGATCGATAATTTGGTCGACTTTCCTGATTATACTCTCCTGTAGGGGATTGTTGGTTGTGTTGTTGGTATAAATTTTACCATTGATGATATGAATATGATTCATGCTATTCTATAAATTCTAGTTTTACTATCTCTTTAATAGTTTAAACATATTTATGGAAATTTATTTCATGACCGCTAACTAGTCCCCAATGGCGGTAGATTGTATGCTTGCCAAATATTTGGTAGAATGTTTCATTGATCATATATTTCATGCTTGCAAATTGTTGTTATAATTCCAAGATGGATGTAGATTGCATGCTTGCAAACTGTTTGTTGGAATGTCGAATTGGTTGAAGATTGCATGCTTGCACACTATTTGATAAAAGTCTACAGTGGTTGTAGATTGCATGATTGCAAAACTATTTTCTGAAAATTCTTTAATGTTTGTTGCTTACATGGCTGCAAGCTAATGGTAAGGAAAGAAAAAAATCACATTTTGTGTCCTAGTGTTCAATGGGACTATTAGTTCTCTACAATATTGATGGTTTCTAAGGTGAGACCTTAAATAAAGTATAATGCTATGGTATGCAAGATATGTTAATGTATTTTTTCTAAGTTACATGATTATTATTATGTGGAAATTTGGAATGTATACCACCTATATTACATGTGATGAATTATTGTCAATGTACTTTGACAAATCGTGGGACCCATGTTGAGGTTCAAGTATAGATGCATGGTGTACATAAATGTTCCTTTGCCTTAATGATAATATGCAAATGGAAAATTATGTAAATTACAGTGGATTTGTAGACATTGACTATTTTTAGACATTGAATTTTTATTGGATTCAATGGCTATGGAAGCTATGATGGGATTGATGTAATGAGGTAATATTTTATTTTATTATTGAGTTAATGAATACTTTAGTTGGGGTATTCAGCAAATAACTCTAGAGTTTTAGAAGACTTCTTGCCAGCTTATGGAAAGCTATTGGTGGTTAAGTTCAACATGGACCTTCCCTAAAAGTCTCCTAAAAATCCCTAGGAGAAAATAATAAAGAGGAAATATTAACATAATGGGAGAGAAATATTATGTTAATGACTTAGTTGGAGATAAATACTAAGTGGGGTAAAATAAAGCATAGCGGGAGAGAAAGGCATGCTTTAAAGAAAAAGAAGAGTATCTTTTTCGAAAAATATAAAAACAAAAAGGCCTAGGCAAAAAGGTTGGCAGACCTTAAAGCAGGACGCTACTAAAAATCTGCTGGGAAGAAATCACCAAGGAATCAATGAGGTTGTTGATTCTAATGGCAAGTAGATCTTAGCTCGGTGGGTAACTATTGGTGATAGTTCATGGTTGGGTAGAATATGCTCGGTTCCACAATAATTCCCAGAAATTAACTACGATTAGATGAAATTATGTCTATGCTCAAAATTATCTAAAGATGTTGGATGTTACAGTATAATGTAAATTTCATGTCTCAAAGTTGTTGCATGTGTTATAGTTTTGCATGCATGATATATAAAATTATCTTAGCAACAATTTCAATGAAATAGGTTGTGTTATAGTTTTTTATGAGAAAATGAACATGTCAGAAATGACTTATCTATAGGCATGCATAGAGGAAATAAATTGCTATATATTGGCGACTGAAATAACTCATGTTAGATAAAATAATGAGTTATTGAACTTTAAATTCCTGACACACTAGAGGAAAATGGCTGGAGATTAATGCCATGAGTTTGAATTTGAATGAAATTAATGTGGGATAAAAAGACAGTGATTTGCAATGGAAATGGTTGGAGATAAATACCATGAGTTTGAATTTGAATGAAATTATTGTGGGAGAGAAGAAAGACTAGTGCTCCTAAATAAAAATACAACATGCACTTGATAGAGTGCACATTATCTTTGGATGATTAAGGCTAAATTCACACTGAGTTTTTGGTAGATTATGTGATTCGTATTCTTTTACATTGCCCAAAAAAAAAAAAAAAATGATGACGAAAATTAAGGGAAGTTAATAATTATGAGAAAAGAACATCGAGGACGATGTTCTCTTTAAGGGGGGGAGTTTGTAATATCCCTCGCATAAGCCACCGTAAAAACTCTCATAAATGAGGGTTATTAAATAATTAAATATTATTAATTATTATATTGATATTACATGAAGAATATTCTTTTAATTCTTAATTATAAGAATATTGGAAGGATTATTTCTTAATTATTTTATTTAGAATAATTTAAATTCTTCTATGGAAATCAATTATATTTCCAAGTTGGTATATTTTGTGAGTTTTAGAAATAATGAGTAATAGTTTGGTTTTAGAAATAATGAGTAATAGATTTGGAAAAAGTATGGATAAGTGATATTTTTCTCACAAGGAAAAAAAAATATAGCTTTAAAAATAAAAGCATGAGAGATTTATGGATTGCTTTTGTGAGTTAGAAAAGCTGGAATGCTTTTATGATTTAGAAAAGATGGAATTCTTTTATGATTTACAAAAAAATTGGAATACTTTTATGATTTATAAAAGCTAGAATGATTTTATGATTTAGAAAAGATGGAATTATTTTATGATTTAGAAAAAAGTTGGAATAATTTTATGATTTATCAAAATCTATTCCATTCTATTAATTCTATTTATTATAAGACTATGAAGGAAATAGAAGAGGGAAAGGGGAGAATACATGGAGAATGGAACCAAGGAAGAGGAAGGGAGTATTCCAAGCATGCATCAAGAGATAAGTAACCATATTCTTTGAAAATATTTTTTTTTGCATATGGGCCATGATTCTATAGTGATTTAATTTATTTGCAATAAAAATTTCAATGTATTAAAAGCTAGATCTACACTTATTTATGCATTATTTTGATAAAACCCCAAGGGGATCTTGTTAAGAAGGCTGAGTAGTTCCAGATCTGGTATGGATCTTATGTTTCAGCCATATATCAGTTTTATATCTAAATATTAGCCTACAACAGCTGAAGCTCCTCATATAAAATGCTGTCAAGTCTTTCTGCAGCTTTTCCATTTGTTTCTGCTATTATTTCTGAAGGATTCTTGCTCTTGCTTCAAGTAAATCCAATGCTTCTACAAAGGAACTTCATTATAGATCTGATTTCTTGATGCCATACTGTAACATGAGTCTAATGGCTGATTTCTAGTGTCTTCCAGTAGAAACTGCGCAATTCCTGAAGGAGGGTTTCTCTATTTACCAGCTCTCTCCTTTAGCAAATTTTCAGCTAGTGTTGATTGTGCGAGATCTGTTTAAACCCTCTAAACTCATTTCATTTTGCTGAAACTCTGCTTTGAGGTCCCACACATCCTAAAATAAGGGAACCCAACCCTAGTCTGCATTATTTTCACACTGGCTTGCTTATACAGCGTCCTCTTTGAGCATATTGCAGATTTTCCTAAGAGTGGAATTTCTCGTTTCTTCCTTGGTTGGTTTTTGCTTCTATTTTGGATCCGTTGTTTAGATCTGTAGATCTAAGGTTCCTAAGAGTAGAAAAATCTAAGAGGATTGTGCCATTCCCACACTTGCTGTGTTTCACCATTCTTCTATAGACAGAGTCTGGAATGGGTTAGGAAGCCTCTGGATTTCACCCTTCCTTGTGAAGGTGATGCATCCAGTAAATGTTTAAGAATGTCTAATTAAGCGCATAATGCAGGTCTGTACAATCTAAATGGTTCAAGGATATAATCAAATCGTCAGGAAGGAATAATGATTCCGTGTAAGAAGAGAACAACTTTATAACTTTATTATACATAGGAAACGTTATATGATATCATGACAATTGGAACCTGTTAAGATATCAAAGGAATCGAATTAGGTGTTACCATTGACCACAGAAAACCAAAATATATATATAATCAGACAGAAATACAAATGGTATCAGAGCCAGGTTAAAAAAACTGGGCTGTTGTTGTACTCACTGTATAAATTATTTCTTGTTGAAAATTTTTTTCTGTTACTGATATGTGTTTTTTAGTGTACAGTGGTACTGAAACAGAAAATTCAATGGTTGAAGGTGATGAAATTTATGTTGATCTGTGTGATGAAGATAACACGCTAGATCCCAACGCTCCTTTGATGGCTATGTTGCACAGGTTGCAACGGGAGATGGCTGAGCTAAGAAGCCAGAATGACAGGTTGTCATTAGCCAGTGAGGAACAAGAAAAGCTCATAAGAGAATTGACTTCGTGGAACAGCCAGGAAGGTGAAGGTTCCAGAAAGAGGAATAAAGGCAAGTTCTCTGATGATTCTAAGGAAGATGACACTACTAGACATTAGTCTAAATAGAGAAAGGAATTACAGGGGGAATTCCGAAAGATCAAACCTCCCTCCTATGATAGGGAGAAGGAGGAAGATGCTGAGGCTTGGTTGTTGAATATGATTAAGTATTTCCAGGTCTATGAATATAAAAGAAACCTGAAGGCTAGATTATCTATTTACCAGTTACAGGGTAAGGCTACCTTGTGGTGGGAGGAGACGAAAATGGTCCATGCCATTGATGAAAAAACAGTGACTTGGGAATATTTCCAAGTCAAATTTAAAAACCGTTATTTGAACGAACGTTATTATGATGATAAAGCAAAGGAGTTCCACGAACTCAAGTTGGGACAGCTCACTATCGATGAGTTTTTCACCAAGTTTATAAATCTGCTAAGGTGTGTTCCTTATATTCGTGAAGAGAAGGCAAAGGTGCAAAGGTTTTTGAACTGTTTTCCTACTGTGTACAAGGAGAAAATAGAATTCGATAATCCAAAAAATATGGATGAATCGGTGAGGAAAGCTATATTATGCTACCAGCAGTTTAAAGGAAAGGGTGAGCATGGGAAAAGCTGGGTAAACAAGGGTGAATTCAAAGGAAAGAAACAGAAACCAGCTTACTTGAAGAACTTTGGCAGGGACCATCAGTGGAAGAAATTTAACAAACCCAAGGAAAGTCAAACTTCTTAGTCCCAAGTTGGTTCAAAAAAAATAGATGGAGATAATAAGAAGGAGGGAGAAGTCAAAATGCGGGAACCTTTGAAATGTTTGGGTTGTGGAGAACCTCATCTATTAAGAGATTGTCCACACCGAAACATTCATATGATTATGAGGGATCGAGAAGCTACCACAGTGAATGATATAGCCAGAAACATACCCACTATCAGTGCAGCCTTGGAGAACCGACAAGAAGAACACCAGGCTACCATGGTCGAAATGGAAGGTAAGATTGCTGACCAATCTGTTATAGTTTTAATTGATCCGGGGGATTCTTTGAGTTACATTAGTCCACAAGTGGTAGAGAAATGCAATCTCAAATCTGAAAAATTTCAGCAGTCTTGGTTGGTCCAGCTAGCCACTGGCACCAAGCGAAAGGTAACTCATAAGTTACCTCAAACGGCAATTAAATTGAATGATTTTCAGACAGAAGTAAACTTAAACATTCTGCCCTTAGGCTCATATGACTTGCTGATAGGAATGGACTGGTTAGAAAAGAGAAAGGCTATGATGAACTGTTGGGATAAAACTCTGCATTGCATAGATGAGGAAGGGAGACCCTTTATACTCAAAGGAAAACCAAAACCAATTTCTGTAAGACAAATATCAGCTTTGCAATTAAAAAGAACAGCTAGGAATGGATATCAAGTATATGATGTACATGTTGAAGAATTAGGATAGCAACCTAAAGAAAATCTGTTGGACACTCTGTCAGTGGTAAGAGATTTTAAGGAAGTTTTTCCAAATGAGATTCCTCATCTCCCCCCCAAAAAAGAGATTGACTTTTCAATCGATTTGGTGCCTGAAGCAACACTTATTTCCAGAGCCCCTTATCGGATGAGCCCCCCCCCCCTGAACTCATGGAACTGAAAATTCAGTTGCAAGAATTATTGGATAAAGGTTATATCAAACTGATTGTGTCTCCTTGGGGAGCACCAGCACTGTTCGTGAAAAAGAATGATGGAACCTTTAGAATTTGCATTGACTACCATCAACTGAATAGTTGAAAATCAAAAATAAATACCCATTGCCCAGAATTGATGACATTTTTGATCAGGTAAGAGGGGCTTCTGTATTTTCTAAGATTGATCTGAGGACTGGCTATCACCAACTCAGAATTAGGGAGGAAAAAATTAGTAAAACATATTTTCGAACCAGGTATGGTCACTACGAATTTGTAGTCCTACCTTTTGGTTTGACAAATGCCCTTGCCACTTTTATGTGCTTAATGAAGAGTGTTTTGAACAAGTACTTGGATAAATCTGTACTAGTGTTCATAGACAATATTCTGGTTTATTCAAAAAGTGAGGAAGAACACAAAGAACACTTAAGGATAGTTTTTCAAAACTTGAAAGACAACCATTTATACGCCAAGTTCAGTAACTGTGAATTTTATAAAGACAAGATTCAATACTTGGGGCATATTATTTCTGAACAAGGATTGGCTATGGACCCTCAGAAAATAAAGGCTATAAGAAAATGGTCGGTGCCCACTGATGTTTCATTAGTAAGGTCATTTATGGGGATTGCAGGTTATTATAGAAGTTTTGTGGAAAGGTTTTCTGCAATAGCATATCCCATAACTTCATTACAGAGAAAAGGCACCAAATTTGAGTGGACTGAAAAATGCCAAAACAGCTTTGAACAACTAAAACTAAAACGCACTACGGCCCCTATACTCAAAATTGCAGATCTTAACAAAGAGTTTGTTGTATGCACTGATGCATGCAGAGAGGGATTGGGAGGAGTTCTATTACAGGAAAATTCTGTTATTTCATATGAGTCTAGGAAACTTAAGAAACATGAACAGAACTACAGTGTATATGATTTAGAATTGGCTACTGTAATTCATGCCTTGAAGATGTGGCGACACTATCTTCTTGGAAACAAATTTACATTGATGACTGATCATATTAGTCTCAAGTATTTCTTTTCTCGAATAGATTTGAATGCTCAACAAGCCAGATGGCTGTCTTTTCTGAGTGAATTTGATATGGACATAAAACATATCAAAGGGAAAGAAAACAAAATTTCTGATGCACTAAGAAAAAATGCTTGCCAATACATAAGTAGCATTGGGAGTAGTGCTAGTTTGATTTAGAAGGACTAGTTAAAAAGGTAGCAGATCAAGATCCAAACTATGAGGATCTACAAGTGAAAATGTCGAAGAAATAAATGGCTGAATACACCCAAAATCAAAAAGGGCTGATCTGCTATAAAAACAGATTGTATATCCCCAATGTAGAGTCTTTGAAAAAAGAGATCCTAGATGAGTATCATAGACAGCCATATTCGAGACATCCTGGATATCATAAAATGCTAAAAGCTTTGAAAAAGAAGTTGTTTTGGCCAGGAATGAAAAAGGATGTAGCAGACTATTTAGCTCGGCAAATGGAATGTCAACTAGTCAAAGTTGAACATCAGCATCCAACTGGTCTTTTAAATCCCTTTCCAATTGCAAAATGCAAATGGGACACTGTTTCTATAGATTTCATAACCGGGTTACCCAGAACAAAGTACCAACATGACTCAGTGATGGTTGTGGTGGACACTTTAACAAAAGTTGCACACTTCATACCTGTAAAATCTACTTTTGGGATAGCCCAAGCAGCAGAGGTGTTCCTTAAAGAGATAGTAAGGCTACACGGGGTCCCAAAGATGATTATTTAAGATAGAGACGCTAAGTTCACATCTGCCTTTTGGAAAGGTCTGTTTGGGGGCATGGGTACTAAATTGAATTTTAGTACCGCATATAACCCTCAGACGGATGGTCAAACAGAGAGAACAAATCAAATCTTGGAAGATATGCTGAGAATGTATGTGATGGATAGGCCATCAAAATGGGAAGACTACTTGCATTTAGCTGAATTTGCTTATAACAACAGCTATCAATCCTCCATCAAAATGAGTCCATTTGAAGCACTCTATGGAAGGAAGTGTCGCACTCCGTTAAGTTGGAGAAAACTAGAAGATAAGCTAGTATTGGGACCAGATACTTTACAAGAAATGGAAAGGATTGTCAAACAAATACAAAGAAACATCAAGACAGCACAAGATCGACAGAAAAACTATGCTGATAAGAAGAAGGTGCATCGAGAGTTCAAAGTGGGTGATCATGTGTACCTGCGTATTAAACCAAAAAAGAGCACACTTTATGCTGGTAGTTGTGAAAAATTGGCTCCTAGATATTGTGGGCCTTTTGAAGTATTAGAAAAGGTGGGACCAGTGGCTTATAAGCTGGCCCTCCCGCCCCATGTTAAAGTTCATGATGTTTTTCATGTTTCATTATTAAAAATATATATACATGATGCTTCTCACGTTTTGGATTGGAATGTGATACAGGTGGAACCAGAAGGGGAGTTCCTTCCAGAGCCGCTTCAAATATTGGAGCGGGAAGAAATTGAATTGAGGAACCGAACAGTAGCAAGAGTAAAGGTGCAATGGAAGCACTTTACTGCTGAAGAAGCTACATGGGAAAGAGAAGCTGAGATGATGGAAAAATATCCATATCTATTTTCAAAATGAACTCTGGTAGTTAGTTGTCAACACCGAGGATGGTGTTTGTTTTCAGCGAGGGAATATGTAACACCCATAGTTTTATGCTTTTTTTTCAAGCTAGACATTTGAACTCCAATCCAAAAGGGAGTGGACCCCAATGGATAAGTATTGTGTGAATGTAATTAATTATTTAATTATGAAAAATAAATAAAATAATTATGTGCATATTGACCAAATGATAATTATGAGATCACTTGCCAAATCCATGAGGTATGGAAAGAGGCTAAGACTTTCCCCAAAAATCTTTCAAAAATCCTTGAAAGAATTTATTTCTAATTTAGATTTTTGAGGAAAACTCTAGATTTCCCCAATGAGGTGGAGAGTAGTTGGGAAGAGGTAAAAAGTTGGAAAAGCAGAAAGCAACTTTAAAAATCCCTAAATAAGGGAAGCCTAGGCAAACAGGAAGAAAATCATCTTGTAATTCTGGACACAGAATTAGAAACAGGCTTTGGGGAGCATAAGCTTAAATAAGCTACTCCAGAACAGATTGGGGTTGGTCTGTTCTAGGAGATGATCTCAGCTCGAGGGTGAGTTCTGGAGACAAACAAACTCTAAGGTTGGGAGGACTGGTTATTTGCAGAAGTGGTATGCTCATAGTGTTTATGAATGGTTGAATTACTTGTTACTGTGTAGTGTGATTAATAACTGTAAATGTTATTTTACTTTAAAATTTTGAAACTTGTTTTCCATACATTTACAGAATTGTTTAGAAGAATTTAATCCTCTCAATTCTGCATAGTTGTAGGAACAGGAATTATGGGGAAAATCATCCAGAAGCTCTAAACCTGTTATTGGTTTAAATCTAGAGATTTATACTACTCCCATAATTCATTAAAGTGTAACTTTAATCTGCTTCTGTGAAAGTATAAATCTAATTATGTATGAGCTAGGAAAACAGACTTGGAAGATGAAAAAAAAAAACATCTATGAATTTGGAGGAATTTATAGACATTAGGTACTGTATAAACATTGCAGATATAGATTTTCTAAAGTGCATGTCTATATATATTGTAACCTTCTACAACAAGGAAATATCTGAGCTAAAAAGGAAATAAGTTCAGTTACCAGAACTAGATATATCCAAGAAGAAAGTTGTTGGTTTAATTGCACTATAAATGACCCTGGAAATAATTCTTTTTTGTGAAATAAACATGAACTATGGTATTGATGATATCCTCTGCTTATAACATGTTCAGTTTTAAATAATCAACAGGAAAACACAGATAAGGAAACTAAGACAAAATTCAAACAGAACTCATAAGCTGCTTGGAATAACAGAGATACCCTAGAAAAGCATTAATAAATTCTGGTTAGAGGTGCTTATTAGAACTAGAATTATTGTCTATCATATATCAATTCTTTTAAAAACTCCAGAGCCTCCTATTGCTGATATAAAGTAAATAAATATGAAAATTCTAAACTGAGATATAGAACGATAATCTATACTTCTGGAGTATTAAAATATACATGGGTAAGTAGATAGAATGAAAAGTGAGTCCGCATAACCCCAAAGAAATACATGAGAAAGTATCCATAGTTGAAAACCTGTATCTTGAAGAGGAGGGATTATGTAGAACTACATATAATAATACAAATTAATGATACACAACTATTAGGAAAAAGGAGTTTATGTAAACTCATTTAGTAGCTATATATATATATATATATATATATATATATATATATATATATTACTACAAAAACGAACTAACAGAAGGGTAAGCTATGACTGGTAAAATTATCAATTCCAGTGTATAAAATAAAGTAGGAAGTTACAGCAGGGAGAAATTATGATATGTATATTAACCTTAAATCGAGACCAGAGGATAAACAGAGTTTATCATAAATCTATTGACATGAACCAGAAACTGTATATGTATGCTTCCGAAACTAAACTAAGTAAACGAGAATATACTGTGCATAATTATACATATAGAAACCCTTATAACCTGAATTTATACAAACAGGATTTATAATCCAACTGAGTCTCTGTTAAAAAGTTCATTATTACAATTAATAATTCTATGACAATAAGATCGGAATTGTCAGTATGACATATAAACTAAACATGCGAAAGATTGGTTATGCTCCGACAAAGATAATGTTGATATTGACCTGAAAATTTAAAATGGGGAAACGAAGTTAACTTCAAACGAAATACAGGTCATCCAAATACAATTCCGAATTAGCTCGGAAGCAGATTCGAGAATTACCTAAGATAAGACAAGCACAAAGTAAGAATTATGTTATAAATAGTAAGAATATATTTACAGGAAGGTAGTACTAATTCTAACACAGGTCAATAACAAAAAACAATTTTACCTCGCAAGATGAAACCCTCATTCCTAATCTGTAGGTTTTAACCCTGAACAGAAATTATCTACGCACGAATCTTATAACAGAAAATAAACAATAGTGAGAGCATAAAACTTATGTGAATAACACAAAAGATTTGCACCATATAATCTAGGTGGGACGACTGACTTGATTTTCATTGTAATCCTTTTGATATTTTACAACACATATATATACATCTTTGAGAAGCATACATAAATTGGCCTCCCATTAACCACAGGTGGTATTTGGTATAACATGATTTCCCTTGGCTGGCTATCACCAAAATACTGACCTTGGCAAGTACCCCAAAACCGTGGCAAACTCATGCACAAAAACATGAGGAAGGTCCGCATCACATGATGAGGAACATGCTCTAAAGATGGCCAAGTATTCCCATTGGTTTCCCGAAGCAAGGTCAGGCAAAACCCTATTTGTGCCCGGCGCGTGGGGCTAATCGTGGAAAGAATATAACACATACCCAACATTCTCCCACTTGTTGTTTTCTTTCCACGGGGGGCCACAGGAGAGCTTACTCATTTGGCCAGTTCTTCAACACCCATTGTTTCTCTACACCAAGAGAACTTCTGAGTGCTCACAGACTTCGTCAATGCATCTGCAACATTCTTCAAAGTGTCCACCTTTACCAGCAACACCCTTATAGCCTCAACCATATCTCTAACAAAGTGATATTGAACATCAATGTGCTTTGTCTTTGAATGATAAGCAGGGTTCTTAGCCAAGAAAATTACACTTTGGCTATCACAGTCTATCCTTATAGCTTGCTGTACCAACCCCATACTTGAACACAATCTCTGCAACCAAACTGCTTCCTTGCTTGCATGAGTGGCTACTATGTATTCTACCTCTGTAGTTGAAAGAGCCACTACAGACTGTCTTTTACTCATCCAACTGACTGCGCCTCCAAATAGGCTAAACACATACCCACTTGTAGATCTTCTTTGGTCCAGATCTCCAGGCCAGTCTGCATCAACAAAACCATGAATGTCCAACATTCTTTCTAATTTCTTCCTTGGTAGTGCTGACCATAATCACTAGTGCCACGTAAATATCCCAAAACCCTTCACGCTAGCATCCGATGCTCTTCCTAGGTTTGACATGAAGCACTCAATACTCCCATTTGCACATGTGCAATGTAGTCACAAGTACATACCATTGCATACATCGAATACTAACACACTTGCATATGGAACACGGGACATATCTCTCCCTCTTCTTCTGTGTCTTAGGACCTTATTCGTGGCTTGACTTTTGCACCTAGGGAATAGGAACACTCCTTAGGTTTGCTATCTGCATATTGAACCTATATGACCTTAGTCTCAAGCATTCTCTGATTTATGAGAATACCACTCTTCCAACACGATCTCTCTTAATTTCCATGCCCAAAATATAGTTTGCAGCACCAAGATCCTTCATGTCGAATTTTGAGAACAGTTGGGTCTTCAAATCTTGGATAATTTCTTTGTCATTTCCAAACAACATATCATCCACATAAAAGACCAAATAAATAACACGGTCACCAATTAATTTAAAATAAACACAGTGATCCTCCTTGCTTCTAGTGAAGCCAAGTCCCCGTATATAGGTATCAAATTTCTGATACCACATCCTTGGTGACTGTTTTAACCCATACAGAGACTTCTTCAACCTGCATACCAGTTCTTTCTTACCCTTCACCATGAAGCCTTCAGGTTGCTTCATGTAGATCTCCTCTTCTAGATCCCCGTGAAGAAATGTTGTCTTCACATCCATCTATTCTATCTCAAAATCAAATGCAGCAGCAATAGATAAAAGTAATCTAATAGAAGTAACCTTGGCAACGGGAGAAAAAATATCACCAAAATCAATTCCCGGCACCTGGGAATAACCTTTTGCTACCAACCGAGCTTTGTATTTCTCCACCTTGCCTTCTACATTCATCTTCTTCTTAAACACCCATTTTCTCCTGATGGGCTTCCTTCCAGCTGGCAACTCCACCAGATCCCATGCCTCATTTTTGTGCAAAGATGCCATTTCATCAACCATGGCCTCCTTCCAGAGTTTTCCATCCTCTGAATCTACTGCCTCCCTGACAGTTCTGGGATCATCATCAGTTATAGTTAAGGCAAAACTTGAACAGAAAGCAGATGGACTATACCTTTCTGGTTGCCTTCTTTCCCGAACTGATCTTCTCAAAGCTGGAGTTTGTGGCTCTTCATCTTCTGAGTCTTCTTCTATTGTAGAGTTTGATTCATCCTCCTTTAGCTCAAACTCTATCTTCTCAGGTTCCTTTGGTAGGACTTCATGTGTAACAAAATCTTTCACCTCTCTAAACACCACATCTCGGCTGTACACAACCTTCCTTGTTTCTGGGTTCCAAAGCTTGTAACCCTTTAAACCATCCTTATACCCAATAAAGATGCACCTTTCAGATTTATTATCCAACTTAGTCCTTTTCTCCTTTGGAACATGTACATATGCATCACATCCAAATACCCTTAGATGTGAAATAGAGGGTTTCTTACCAGTCCATACCTCATGTGGGGTCTTATCCTCCAACGTTGATGAAGGTGATATGTTAACTAAGTAACATGCAGTCTCCACTGCCTCTACCCAGAATTCTTGTCCTAACCCGGTACCACTGAGCATGCTTCTTGCCTTTTCCATCAGTGTTCTATTCATTCTTTCTGCAACTCCATTTTGCTGAGGTGTGTATGGAGTAGTCTTTTGTCGTGCTATACCACACTTCTTACAGAACTCTTCAAATTCCTTCTTGCAGAACTCCCCACCATTATCTGTCCTCAACGCCTTATCTTCTTCTCTGTCTGGTTTTCCACCAGAGCCTTAAATTCTTTAAATTTGTCAAAGACTTCAGATTTCTTCCTCAAGAAATATATCCATGTATTCATTGAGAATTCATCTATGAATGAAACATAGTACACGGACTTACCTAGTGATGGAACCGACACAGGTCCAAACACATCCTTGTGCACAAGTTCTAATACTATCTTGTTAGCCTACCCGGCACTAGAAGGAAAACTCATGGGTCACTTCCCATGTACAATGTTCTGATGAAATCAGAGAGCAATTAGACATAGCGTTTACCACCATTGCTGCATATTATCAAAGAGCCCTTCTCTCCAATATCGGCCTTTGTTGTAGCATGGTCTTTTTCTCCGAGCCGGCTAAGGGGTATAGTCACTAGGAACACATAGCCAACACACCCATCAATAACGGTGCTACCCAGCAGCAGCTTGTACAGAGTTCCAGTCCGAACTCCCTGCATTAATACCAGTGCTCCTCGAACCATCTTGCAGGCATCTTTCTCGAACACTGTTTTTACATCTGCATCATCCATCTTGCTTACAGAAATCAGATTTCTGGCCAATGCAGGAATATGCAGAACACCGGGAAGTGTTCTAATCCTTCCACCTTGCAGCTTCAGCTTGACCTTTCCACGTCCGATGATTTTGGCCTTCCTATCATCCCCTAGGAAGACATCACCATCATATTTCTCATACTCGCAGAACCACTCCCTATCGGGAGTGAAGTGAAAGGATGCACCTGAGTCAATCAACCATGACTCATGATCTACATGTGTATTTGAAGAAGAAGCCAAATACACATCCCCACCTTCATCCGAGGTGGTTTTTGCCTCTGCAGAAGGAGCTTCATCAGATCCCTTTCCTTTCTCAGGAGCTTTCGATTTGCATTCCTTTTTGTAGTGTCCTTCCTTTCCGCATTTCCAACACACCTTTACAAACTTTCCAGGAGATTTAGATCTCCCTCTAGATTTAGATCTCCCACTCGAAACCTTATTCTTGTTTCTGTTCTGGGACCTTCCTCGTACAGATAAGGCATCTCCATTCTGACCCTCCATATTTCTCCGTCTCATTTCCTCCGACAGCAAGGCTGAGACAATGTCATCAAAATTCAAGGTAGTTGTGTTGCTACCTATTGCAATATTGATTGTCACGGTAGTCAGTAGAAACCTGAAAACTGATGCATATCTATAAGGATTTTAATATCATGAATAATGGTAAAACACGATGAAGGCGTTCGGATACTCATGTAAGTCTCCATCCTTCATCCTCAGGTTATACATATTTTTCCGCAGGAACAACTTATTTACCAGAGACTTAGATTGGTATAAAGTCCCAAGTTTTTCCCACAAATTCTTCACCGTAGCTTCCCCAGATACATTCAACAATACTGAATCTGAGACACACAACCGTATTGTGCTCTTAGCCTTCCGATCCAGTTTCTTCCAGTCTTCATCTGACATTACCGTTGGTTTAGTACCTGGATCTACCGCGATCCACTGATCTTTATCCACCAGCAGATCCTCCATCTTGAGCTTCCACAACTCAAAACTCTGACCATTAAATTTCTCGATCTCTATCTTTCCGGCGCTCGCCATCTTCTTTCACCGCAAGAATCGATCCTGCAGATCTCCTACTGAACAGGGTCTACCTCGAGGCACAGACAAAAACCCTTAGCGACAAGGCGTCCCTGAAGTCGAAACAACTCGATACCAAATGTGAGGTTTTAACCATGACAAAATTATCTGTGATCTTATAACGGAAAATAAACAATAGCGAGAGCATAAAACATAAAACAGATAAACACAGAGATTTTCCCCTGGATCCCAAATCGGGACGACCAGCTTGATTTTTCATTATATTCATTTTAGTGTTACAACACACATATATATACATGCCGAAGCATACATAAACCCCAATCCATAAACCCTGGATTAGAACATAACCGTAGTTCCCTTGACCGGATCTACAAAATACTAGGGGCCGAAAACCATCGTACCCCAAAACCATGTGCAAACTCATGCACAAAACATGGGTGGGTCCGCATATGGGTGGGTCTGCATAGTCGTGGAAAGAATATAACACATACCCAACATAATCAAGCTGCGAACAAATTGATTGCGGGGGTATAAATACAACTTCCGAAGATCATGAAGTCAAAGCGAAACGATGGAAACAATGGTTAAAAATAAAACTTGAGATGAGGGGTTTACCTATAGTGTAGATTGCCGCGTGAAGTGAGGCTCCTAGAGCTCGGCACAACTTGGCCCGAAACAATATGAGAAGAGTCACAGAAAACCCCATGAGGTACTCCTATCAGAAATCGATTCAAGCGTTAAAAAAAAAAACTTATAAAGGAGGTTCTAAATGAAATAAGAGAGGTTAACTACATGAATTTAAAACAAATGGAACAACCTCTTTCCCTTTACATGAAGGGCGTATCTCAACTTATAGAGATTGAGCTTAAATATCAAATACAACAAAGCCCATTTAACTTTGGAAATCATATAAACCAGGTCGTGACAGGCTTAAGAGTTTTACGAAATTCTTATATAAAATCGAAATCATGTGAATGACTGAATAGAAGGTATATATCGCCGAGGAAAGAAAATACATGAGTTTACTCACAGAAATCAAATTATCAATTCCAAACAATGGAAACGTCAAAGTGTATGTACCTAGAAGTGAATCATAAGAAATTAGTCGTATCGCCAAAAGGCTTGGAACGCATAGCTCGTAACTCCACCGGAATGAGCAGCGTCTCAATCTTCAGGAGGCAATGATGACATTGAAAGGCCAAAGAATAATCCACGAACTAGTTTAGAGATTAAATATGACTTGATACAAGAACCCTAATTGGTCTCGGATTATCCCAATCGTCCATGTGTCCACCGATCAATGGTGTAGACGAGGATCGGTTTGGGGAAATCGAGACTACAATGTTACTGCCTAAAAACTTTAATGTGAATCCATAAAAATCTAATTGCAAAGTACCCGAACGTATCATATGGTCAGTCATCATAAATGACAAGGTATATGTTGTAGAATAAAAAAAATATAAATCAAGACCCTTGCGTATAAAATCAATCTGAGTTCTCTGTCGCGAAATCAAATCAACTTAAAACACCAGTGGTCCATCAAACCAAGTTACCACGGAAGATACGATTTGATTTCCAAGTCACAAAAACATTAATTCGAACTTGCCAACAAAGCACAAGAAGTACAACCAGTCAATACCTCTTACTCGAACCAACGTTCATTCCAGTTAGATGTACGTTGCATATTCATGATTTGTACGAAAACCAAATTTCATGCAAGCGTTGAATCGAATGGTTCAAGGATATAATCAAATCGTCGGGAAGGAATAATGATTCCGTGTAGGAAGAGAACCACTTTATAACTTTGTTATACATAGGAAACATTATATGATATCATGACAATTGGAATGTGTTAAGATATCAAAGGAATCGAATTAGGTGTTACCATTGACCACACAAAACCAAAATATATATATGGGGATATATGGTGTTAAGAGAAAGGTACCATATAGCATTAAGGGTCGAATGAATGTTGTGAAGGAATGTGGTAAATTTTATATATGGGGAAGGGTGTGGAATATATGTATAGTATATATATGAGGATGAGACATACGAAATCTCATGAAAAACAAAACCATAAGTGTTATCAAATTATATATGTGAGTATTTTGAATTAACATAAAAACCATGTTTAATAGAATTATATTAAATAAGAGATTTCCAAGGTAGATCTGAATATCTATGGTTGGTAAATTATCAGAGGCAGTCTTAGAAAAAAAAAAAAAAAATGTGGTGGAAAGGAATAGACATTACACATTCTCTGTAACTCTCGCCTCTGATCGACCTCTGAGCTCCTCAGAGTCGTTGTCAACCTTTGCCTCCTGCTCGCTTCGACGCCCACCTCTGCTGAAAACCAATTGCTCGACCACTATGCTCAATCACTCCCCTCGCCTCGCTCACCCTCTAGCTCCTTTATGTCGAGAAGACACCGCATGCGTTGCAGACACGGGAGAGAAAGAGATGCTGGCTCTCACCCACCTCTCTCCATTCATAATGAGCCTATCTTCTATTTTATTTTATTTTTAAAATAAATAAAATAAAAATAATATTTTTATTATTATTTATTTTCACATAATTTAATATTATGTCACATCTTCCCTTCTAATTAGTAAAAAAAAAAACTGTAAAGGATTTAAATATTCACCGTTCGTTACACCACTGAACTATGTTTAAAATCTTTTAATAAATAAAAATTAAATCAAAATACAATATATTTAAAGTTCCTCCACTTTGTGGGGTACTCCATTGTATGGAGCATGTGTATTTTGGGGAAATTTTCTATTTTAATATCGTTTTGATAAAAGATTGTATAATAATTTGTATAAGACGTAATTATCTTATTTTTACGTGTTTTTACTTTTACTCTGTGCAATCTCTATCACCAATCCTGTCATGCTATGTGATTTGTCTGTACCGAATCTTTCTGGTGACGTGTCATTGAATCTTGTTCGTTACACTATCTCTGTTCTCACCACCCACTTTCTTTTTTCCAATCTATAATTTAATTTAAATTAAATTGTAAATTTGGATTTTCCAAAAATATAATAAATAATTGAAGTTACATATAAGTTAACTTAAGAAATTTGACTAGAGTATTTTACTGTTACACTAATTTTTTCCTATAAGTTAACTAAAAATATTTGACTAATTATTTTAATGTTACACTAATTTACATGGGAATGACTTGTATGCGTGAATATTTATTTACACGATAAATAATTTCGTGGAAAAAAAGTAACATTGCTTTCAGATACTCTTTTACATGTTTATTTACCCGCTAAACAATTTAGTGGGAAAATGTTACATGTTTATTTACACGTAAAACAAATTTAGCCGAAAAGAAACATCGCTTTCGAATATATATATATATATATATATTTTAAATAAATAAATAAAATTATATTAATTTAATAATAGCACTCAATATTATTAAAAATAAATAAAGTGATTAGGATGGGATCAATACCTTATGAATGTCTTAGAAACAACATCAAAACAAACAAAATTAGTGAGCTTTGCAACTACAATGATGCATGTGAAGCATGTCTCTAAAGGGATGGTACGAAACTAGGGTAATGGTAATAATGTTTGCAAGGATGGTAGTAAATGATGGTAATGGTAATAATGTTTGCATGAGGGCATAGTGCAATTGCACTACATAATGTATCCTTGTTGTATGGATGCACCAATGGAACGTATATTGCAGAGTGGTATCTTTGTGGGTTCCAATTCCTCCATGATTATCAAGTATTGGCGATTATAGAGGATTGTTACCCTACTTATAGGACATTGATTGTGGTTTTCTAGGTATGGAAAATCTCTTAGCATACTCTCCATTTGTATAAGATACACTCTCTCTATTTGTCACACTTCCTTTGTAAACAGCTGGGAAAGTCTAGTTAATATGTTTATCAAAAATTTTCTACTTGAGAAGTCAATGCTTATTACTTATTATATATTTTTCCATATGCTAGAGGACCTTGCGAGGATCAATTTGGGCCCTTGGACTATATCCTTACTCCTCAAAAATTACATCTTTTATCTCAAAAGTCCTAGTGATTCCATGTATATTTGTGTCCCTTGTTACAATATGTCACCTTCAGCTTCTAATCTTGTTTTCATTGCCTTCCTGGTTTCTTAATTGACTAAGAGTGCTCGATTGTGCAGACTCCCGCTTATCCTTTTTTTTTATTCCATCCCCTACATGTTCTTAATCCTATGTCTAGAAGTCATGGCAAGAAGAATGGGTGGTTGCATTAATCATGGTAGTCGGAGTAGAGGTGGTAGATGCCAAGAAGGGACTTATGATTTGAGAGTTCAAAAGGTAGCACAGGAGGCTGTTAACATATATTGGGAATAGACACCTCCAAATATATGTGAGCATATCTCCAATGGTGAGGACAAGATCCAACTTCATCATAGGGTGGTGCATGATTGGGACATTAATGATGAAATTGGAAATTGGGTGCCAAATGTAGGTCACTCAAGGGCTAGAGACACGAAATAAGAGACAATTGTTGAATTATACTTACATACAAAATCAATGATATGAAATTTTCTTCAAGACAAGGACAAGGCAAAAGAGGAGGTTCTTCTCTAATTAGATGAGGTGCTACTCTAATTGAAGGACAACAAGGTCATACTGCTAACCTTTTCTTCTCAAACACCAAACCGCTCCACTGCAGCCTATAGAAGCCCCCAAATAATCATTAATGACAAGCTATGCATAATAGATTAGTTTATCATGATTATATCTATGTTTCCATAAACTATATCATAGGGATAAGTAACTTAAATACTTTATAGTTTTTTATGATATAGTTGGTAATTTATTGATTCAAAATCTAGTAGAGACATTATGGATAGACAACTTTATATTTTGTGATTGTTCAAATGTCTTAAGTGACAAACCATCTAAAAAAACATATCATATGTAATGAGATAAATTTTTATATAATCAAATTAATATAATCTAGTCTTTAAAAAAAGCCACAAATTAGCCCTAAAAATAATGGAAATTCCAGCAAGATTATGACAAAATCTTGCAATTTTTTTTGAAAATTTGGGTTACAGCTATCAAAATTTAGGATTTTGGGTGCCCTAGGGGTTCTTGATGGTGTTGAATCTATAATTTCCACCATAAAAATAAACCATCCAAACACTCTAGCGTTCTGATCTTTTGAATTTTTTTTCATTGGATTTCGGCAAGAAAACTGCCATTTGAGCTATTCAATAACGTAGGTAAAAAACGCCAAAAAAACATTATTATAAAAATTAATTAATTGTTTTCATTACAAATTATAAAAATTAACATTAAAAATATGTTAAAATAAAATGTTGCTAATTAATGATTAACAACTTATTCTAGAGTATATTATAATACTATTTTAAAAAAATATGTGATTAAGTTATTAAAAAAATAGATAATGAAATAGAAAAAAAAAAAAGAGGTAGATGATGATGATGATGATGGTTAACGTCCACCGAGACCAATCTTTGGTCTATCGGACCTAAAGAAAAGAGTTATTTAATTTGATTTAAGATTTTATTCCTATGCTCAAAAAGCTTGGAGAGAAGCCTCTGTTGAGATTCAACAAGATGATGAGCTTAGTGAAAAGAGTCGCCTTCATTAAGTGGGTCTGCAGGCTATTTTTGGCGCAAAGTCTATTTTTAGACTATGTCTATTTTTAGACATGTCAATCATATTCTATGAGTTGCAGGATGCTATTTGTGGATGGTTGGTCAAGTTGGAAAAATAGATGGACTTCTATTTTTAGACATATTGGGCGGAATCTATTTTAGATTTCCAGTCTAAAAATAGATATGTCGAATATTATTAGCTCTTAATAATATTTGGACTATAAACATTATCTTATTCTCTTGGAGCACTTCAGTTAAGTGCACAGATGTGGCACAAAAGCTGACAAAAGGAATTACGCTATTCCTGAGGGTTTACTGGAGCTAATGCATGAGGACTTTAGTTAGAACTCATGTGACAGAGTTTGGTGGAGTTATAGAGGTAGTTGGTGGAGTTGTATTCAGTTTAACTCAGTTAGACTCAATTGAGCTAGTTGTATCTAGTCTAACTGATTGATACACTAGTGAGAGTGGTGTGAATTAATTAGTTAATTAATTCACTAAATAATAACTCATTAATCAACTGAAGAATACATCAGTTAACTACGGTGCATGGCAGTTACAGTGGAGACCAGTAGAGAGGTAGGTGAAAGAGAAAGTGTGACTATCAGTTGTGACTATAGTGATGCATTGATTGCATCCAACACTGATCGGAGATGCCAATGAGGATTGCGCGATGCAAGCAAGGTGGATTCGAGTTCATTGAAAGCCATTCTTTAGCAAAGCCATTCTTTAGCGGGGATTGCAGTGAAGCGACTAGCAGAGGGCGAGATCGGTGCATGGATTTTGCAAGATCAGACACGATTAGTGTGTAGCGATTTATCATTATCTTGAGAGCTTCACATGTTCAACTTTGTATGAGGATTGTTACATGATCTCTATGACATATATTATATACGGATAGTTGGGGTTTTTAGCTTCAAGGTGTCCTGTTAAATCACTATGTTAATGTGTGTGAATTTTTATGGTTTCATGTGTGCATTGCAATTGATTTAATTTCCGCATGTGATGATCAATGGTGGAATAGATTCTGTATTGTGCATGAAGTTAAAATAGTGTGTGATCAGGAGAATCTTGGATATATAACATATTAGTTATATAATTTCTACATGGTAACGGACGATTGATCATTGGAAGCTGATTGCAATTATTAGAGGCGTTTGAGTTTTTGATGATGGAATTCGGAATTTGTTGCAGTGTTTTCTTGGTGTCGAAGTTGAGCATTCATTGAAATGTATTTCAATAGATTGCGATTGGAGTATTCCCTTGAGAGCGACAGATTATATTTCATGGAAGGACAGGATGGAGGCGGTGCTGGATGATAATGGGTTGAAGGAGTTCATAGATGCAAAAATTCCAAAACCTGCTTCTAGTGATGCAGCTACACTTGATGCAGGTCAAAAGAAGACAGCAAAATGTCGAAGGATTCCGTTGGAAGGTGTGAAGGATCACATAGTGTCCAGCCTTCATGGTAAAGCTTCTCCATTCTTGATGTGGAAAGATTTGACAGACTTGTTGCAAAGTAGAAGTGACCAACGAAAGTTGGCGTTTAAAGACAAGCTCAGAAAAATAAAAATGGAGAAAGGCGAAAGTATACCCAAGTACCTCACGAAGTTTTTCCAGTGCAGGGATGAGCTGGGAAGTGTGGGGGTTGCTGTAGATGAAGAGGACTTGGTGAGCTTGGCTCTCCTTGGGCTTCCAAAGAGTTGGCATAGCTACGAGGACTCTGTCAATGGTTGGGAGAAACTACCAGGATGGGAGCGACTTTGGTCGGATCTTGTGCAGGAGGAGATAAGGCGGGGTACCAGGGATGGATCTTCATCGAATAATGAAGATGAAGAAAATTGCGCTTTGGCTGCCAAAGCAAGGAAAGGGAAGGGAAAGAAAAATCCTTCTCAATCCGGTGCGAAAGGCAAGAAGCAAGACTTGTCCAAGGTGAAGTGTTTTCACTGTCACCAACACGGACATTACGCCACTAATTATCCACAGAAGAAGAAAAATAAGCAGGCTGCTGGATCTACAGCTAGAGAGGCCTTAGCCTCATAGTTTGAGCTGGATTTTTCGCTGAGCGCATGCTTGGTTTCAAGTGTGATGGGATCAGTGTGGTTTCTTGATAGTGGTGCGTCTTTCCATATGACCAGAGACAAATATTTGTTCAGTGATCTAGATGAAAAGGATCTTGGAGTGCACGTCGAGATGGGAAATGATGGTAGATACAGTGCGACTGGTATCAGAACCATTTCCTTTGAGAGGGATTCTGGTAAACCTTTCATATTGAAGGATGTCATGCATGTTCTAGGATTGAAGAATAATCTGATCTTTGTGGCGATGTTGGAAGATAAGGGATATGATGTTGTCTTTAGCGAGGGAAAGGCTTTCCTGTGCAGTAAGGCAACTGGTGAAACCCAGAGGATAGGGTTCGAGTAAAGAACCTTTATCAATTGCAGGCAGATGGCTACGCAGTAATGACAGGCAAAGCAGAAGCAGTGGTGAGCCGGGATGAGGGCAAATTGTGGCACAGGAGATTGGGCCATCTTCACCATGGTTCTTTGAAAATTTTGCAGCAAATTTCTACTGGGCTTCCCAAGGGTACACTTGCACAGTCAGATCAGTGCAAGGGATGTACTTTGGGAAAATTTGTGAAAGCCACCTTTCATGAGAAGGATAGTCACGTCATGACGATCCTTGAGAGAATTCACACAGACGTATGTGGACCTTTCTTAGTAGCTTCGACAGCAAAGCACAGGTATTATGTGATATTTGTTGATGACTTTTCTCGTAAGTGCTGGATCTTTTTCATGCAAAATAAGAGTGAGACATTCTCAAAGTTCTGTGAGTTCAAGGCGTTGGTTGAGAAAGAGTCGGGGAAGCAGGTGAAGGCTCTAAGGAGCGATAATGGTGGTGAATTCATCTTTGGAGATTTCTAAGACTTTTGCAGCGCAGAAGGAATTCGAAGAGAGCTCATAGCGCCTCATAACCCACAACAGAATGGGGTCGCGAAGAGAAAGAATAGAACGATCGTGGGTGATGCACGGGCGATGTTGCATGATCAAGGCCTTCCCATACACTTGTGGGCAGAAACATGCAACACTATGGTTTATGTGCAAAACCGTTGTCCTCATAGAGTACTTGGCATGAGTACACCCGAAGAGCCGTTTTCTGGTAAGAAGCCTGATATTTCTCATTTGAAGATTTTTGGCTCACCTGTTACATTCATGTGACGAAGGATGCCAGGAAGAGGCTGGAGCTGACCGCAGAGGTTGGGATATTTTTGGGGTACACAGAAACACCCCACAACTATCGTGTGTATTTGCCAGACAGTTGGAAGACTATTGTGCGACGGGATATCAAATTTCATGAGGAGAAAGCCATGAAGTTGTCGCTTGAGAGGGAGCTACACTTGCATGCAGATGAGGAGCTACTTGTTGCTAAGGATGAGCCTCAGGATGTGGATCAGCCACAAGAGGAGGTTCATGGAGTGGAAGAAACCACTCATGCAGCGCCAAATATCAGAGGGCGGAAGCACACTACAGAAGCTAAGCGACTGAATCTTGATGCAGCGCAAAATGTAGGAGCACCTACATCACAGCGTAGACAGAGACAGTCACATGACTGATTTACTGGATACATGGCTCTGATGAGCAAGTGTATCATGACGGAGCCATCCTCTTTCGAGGAAGTTGTGGAGGACCCTGCATGGGTAGATGCCATGGTGGAAGAGTATGATTTGATTGTCAGAAACAGTGCATGCGAGATTGTCCCAAGGCCGGAAGGGAAATCAGTGGTAGGTTCAAGATGGATCTACAAAGTGAAGCAAGCTACTGACAGGAGCATCGAGAAGTACAAGGAAATATTTGTTGCCTGGGGCTTCTCACAGATCGAGGGGATAGACTATGAAGAAACCTTTGCACCTGTTGCAAGGTATTCTTCCTTACAGACCATCCTTGCTCTCTCAACGCAGATGGGTTGGCACACTTATCAGATGGATGTGAAGACTGCGTTCCTCAACGAAGTCATTGAGGAGGAGGTGTACATTGAGCAGCCTGAAGGTTTCGAAATCTTCAGCAGCGAGTCGCATGTGTGCAGGCTCAAAAGATGTTGAGATTGCAACAAGATGATGAGCTTAATGGAAAGAAGTCGCCTTCACTAAGTGGGCCCGCAGGCTATTTTTGGCGCAAAGTCTATTTTTAGACTATGTCTATTTTTAGACATATGGATCATGTTCTATGAGTTGCAGGATGCTATTTGTGGATGGTTGGTCAAGTCGGGAAAAATAGATGGACTTCTATTTTCAGACATACTGGGCGGAATCTATTTTTAGATTGCCAGTCTAAAAATAGATATGTCGAATATTATTAGCTCTTAATAATATTTGGACTATAAACATTATCTTATTCTCTTGGAGCACTTCAGTTAAGTGCACAGATGTGGCACAGGAGCTGACAGAAGGAATTACGCTATTTCTGAGGGTTAAGTGGAGCTATTGCATGGATACTTCAGTTAGAACTCATGTGACAGAGTTTGGTGGAGTTGATTGAGGAAGTTAGTGGAGTTGTATTCAGCTTAACTAATCTAAACATAGTTGAGCTATTTGTATTCAGTTTAACTAATTGATACAATTAGTGAGAGTGGTGTGAATTAATTATTAATTAATTCACTAATTATAAACTCATTAATCAACTAAAGAATGTATCAGTTAACTTCAGTGCATGGACAGTTTCAGTGGAGACCAGTGCAGAGATAGGTGAAAGAGCAGGTTAACTATCAGTTGTGACTATACAGTTGCTATTTGCAACACACAGATAGGTGGAGAAGCCCATGAGGATTGCGCAGTACAAGCCAGGTGGTTTATCTATTTAATGAAGCCATCCCATAGCATTGATTACGCAATAGAGGTTGGCTATCAAGTGGCAAAATATTGGAGCATGTGTTTTGCTAGATCTAGCTTGATAGTGTGTAGCAATTGAGGGTGTGCATGAGAGCTTGTGAGGAGCTTTTGTACTATGATTGTTACATGATCTCCATGACATATAATATACATATAGTTAGGGTTTTAGGCTTTAAGCTTTCCCATTAAATACTGTGTTCATATGTGTGATTGTTTGTGGTTTTAATGTGTGCATGCAATTGATTTTATTTCCGCATGTGATGATCAATAGTAGAAGAGATTATGTATTATGCATGAAGCTAAAATAGTGTGATCGTGGAGAACTTTGAATGTTTGATAATGTTATCGCTAGCCTTTACAAGGATATGATGAAACAAGCACCTCGTGCTTGGTACACACAGATAGACAATTATTTCACCGGACTTGGATTCACCAAGAGTGAGGCAGATCCGAACCTATACCAGATTTTGGTGGATGGTAAGTTGCTGATCATTGTACTTTATGTAGATGATTTGATACTAACAGGTGATGAAATGTTGATACACTCATGCAAGGCTGATCTTGCAAAGGAGTTTGAAATGAAGGACTTGGGCCTCCTTCATTATTTCCTGGGATTGAGAATTTGGCAGCAGAAGGGTGGACTGTTTGTGTCTCAAGGTAATTATGCCCGAGAGATACTGGAGAAGTTCAACATGCAAGGCTGCAAGCCTATCGACACTCCACTTCCTGGTGGTTGAAGGAAAGAGGATGCTACATCGGCAGAGGTAGTGGATGCCACTGTTTATCGACAGTTGGTTGGTTTGCTCATGTATTTGGTCAATACACGACCAAACATATGCTATGCTGTTAACCAGCTTTCACAAGCTATGGTTAAGCCTACCAAGCTCTTTTGGAAGGCAGGCAAGCATGTCCTGAGGTATCTCAGGGGCACATCGGGATATGGATTATGGTACAAATAGTCGGATGAGTTGAAGCTGCATGGCTTCACGGATGCAGATTAGGCAGGGAGCCCAACGGACAGAAAGAGCACACTTGGAGGGATTTTCAATATCGGGTCTACAGCAGTTTCTTGGTACAGTAGGAAACAGAGATCCGTGGCACTCAGTTCAGCGGAGGCCGAGCACGTGGCAGCAAGTTTGGCTGCATGCGAGGCTATATGGATGAGGAAGATCCTGGTTGGGTTTTTCGGTTCACACTTAGATCCTACTGTGATATATTTTGATAATCAGAGTTGCATTAAACTCTCAGTTAATCCAATATTTCATGATAGATCTAAACATATTGACATCCGGTACCATCATATCAGAGATTGTGTGCAGTGGAAGATCATGTTACTATCTTCCATTCCTACGGAGGATCAGGATGCTGATATTCTGACGAAGGCGATCACCAGGAGAAAATTTGAATACCATAGACATAGGATCGGGGTGTCGGATAATCCCTATCTTGTTGAGAGGGAGTGTTGAGATTCAACAAGATGATGAGCTTAGTGAAAAGATTCGCCTTCACGAAGTGGGCCCGTAGGCTATTTTTGGCGCAAAGTCTATTTTTAGACTATGTCTATTTTTAGACATGTCGATCATATTCTATGAGTTGCAGGATGCTATTTGTGGATGGCTGGTCAAGTTGGAAAAATATATGGACTTCTATTTTTAGACATATTGGGCGGAATCTATTTTTAGATTGCCAGTCTAAAAATAGATATGTCAAATATTATTAGCTCTTAATAATATTTGGACTCTAAGCATTATCTTATTCTCTTGGAGCACTTCAGTTAAGTGCACAAATGTGGCACAACAGCTGACAGAAGGAATTACGCTATTCCTGAGGGTTTACTATAGTTAATGCATGAGGACTTCAGTTAGAACTCATGTGACAAATTTTGGTGGAGTTATAGAGGTAGTTGGTGAAGTTGTATTTAGTTTAACTCAGTTAGACTCGGTTGAGCTAGTTGTATCTAGTCTAATTGATTGATACACTAGTGAGAGTGGTGTGAATTAATTAGTTAATTAATTCACTAAATAATAACTCATTAATCAACTTAATAATACATCAACAAGAATTAATGGTGACGGGGCCATGGAGACCATGGAGAGGCAACACAGAAGTATCATCATTCGCCATAATTAGGAAAGATGTACGATTGTATCCAAACTGTCATGAGATGCCAATGAGGATTGCGCAGTGCAAGCCAGGTGGATTTGAGTTCATTCAGAGCCATTCTTTAGCAGGGATTGCACAGTAGAGGCAGGCTAGTAGGTGGCAAAGATCGGTGCATGGATTTGCTAAATCGGACTTGATTAGTGTGTAGCGATTGTATTGTACTGAGAGCTTGACATGTTCAGCCTTGTATGAGGATTGTTACATGATCTTTATGCCATATATTATATACAGATAGTTGAGGTTTTTAGCTTCAGGCTTTCCCGTTAAATCACTGTGTTAATGTGTGTGAATATTCATTGTTTCATGTGTGCATTGTAATCTTGTTTAATTTCCGCATGTGATGATCAATGGTGGAATAGATTCTATATTGTGCATGAAGTTAAAATAGTGTGTGATCAAGAGAATCTTGGATATATAACACATAAGTCATATAATTTCCACAGCCTCCCGAGCTCACTATAATTTTCACATATTAAAAGGCTAGGAAAGTCAGTATTGCAACAAAGATTATGAAATTAAAGTCTAATGTGATTAAGATAATAAAATAGGAATATGTTGTTAATTATAGTTTAAAAAAATTACTATATTCAAAATGTATATTCTTCTGAATATTTTTAATTTTAATATGAATGAAGATTAACTTGATTATTTTGAAAGAATATATTATTATCTTTTTATTTATTTGAAATTTTATTTATAATATATTTATTTTTTCAATTAAAAAATAAATTTATTTGATTAAAAATCATTTTTAGAAACATATATATTATTTGATTAAAAAAATTAATTTTTAATTATATATTTTTTCTCTCTTCAATTCACTTTTGGCATTGCAAAATTTTAAAACAACGAGTCATAATACAATATATATTTTGTAATGAAAATCTCGTATTATTAATATTAAATACAAATTATTACAATATTAAATGCAAATGTTCAATTTATATCAACGTTAAATACAAAAACATCGTTCAATTATAATTTTGAAGAACAACACATATACATTGAACAAACTTGAATTGAGGGTGATCGGTCTTTCTTCACATTCATACAATTTAACATTTTGTTTTTCATAAAATATCTAATGTATTAAAATAATTATTATATCAATTTATAATTATTATATTATATTAATAAATTCTATTTTTATTTATAAATTTATTTAATATAAACTATTTTATTTTTATATTTTTTAATTTTTAATTAAAATTATTTTAATTATTATTAATATCACGCCATATACATTTTATTCTTATTATTAATATTAAATACAAATACATATAAATTTTATTCTTATTATTAATATGAAATACAAATATATTAACAAATTAAGAATGAAATCTTTGATAAATCATATCTCAAAATTTAAAGTCAATGTGTTTGGAACCACTGAATGTGATTCATCATAAGGCCCTGTGTGAATGTTCTCACCTAAACAAGTTGATATATACTATAGATATACAAACTGCCACGAAATGACTTATGTGAATGTTCTCACCTAGACAAGTTGATATATAGATCAAAAATGAAAGTTAGAAGAAAAATTCATAAAATAACTTATGTTGAAAATTTTAAATAATTTAATAAACAATAAAATATTGTTAATCTAGTTAGAAGGAAACTTTACTTGAATTAATTATAAGTCAAAAACTATTTTCTATATTATTTTAAGAAGTTTATTTACTCATACAAATTCTTTCATTATTATTATAATCCTATAATCTTAGGGATTAATATATATGAATAAATAATAATTAATAAATAAGATAAGAAAAACAATAAAAATAAAAATAAACTAATAAAAATTTAAAATATACAATAATTAATAACTAGAACAATTTTTAAAAATAAATATATAAAACTAAATAATTTGATAATACAACTAAATGGGTACAAAATGAAATTGATTAAAGGAATTAAAAAGTCAAACAAATAAAAATACTAGATAAAATTAATAAAGATGGAATATGATTAATGAAAAATAAATAAATCAATAAATAAATTTACGAAAAAAGGACGAGATCCAAAAATTGCAAATTTTCCATCTTTTATCTTGATTTAAGATATGAAATTTTTTCTTGATTTTGATGGCCTCCCTAAACTTGTGGTGATGGAAATGATCAACTCTAGCAATGATTCGAGATTATTCGAGACAAATGTGGTGTTCTGTCTTCTCAGCATGCTCAACAAGAATTGAGGAGCTTTCCCTACAATGCCTGATGTCAGCCACATGCTCTTGAATCTTTTGATTAATAGAGGGACATGTTTTTCCAACGTAGGGGCCGCCGCAAGAGCAGGGGATCAAAGACACCTTTCATGCTCTTTGGGTCCAACGTGTCCTTAATAGATCTGAGGGAACTACGAATGGTGTTCAAAGGCTTAAAGGTCGGGGATATCTTATGTTTCTTCAAAATACGAGCAATCTTGTCAGTGTTACCCTAGATAAAGGGAAGTTGCACATTGTTAACCTAATCACCAAGGTCTTTCTTAAATGTCAGACCTTTGCTCACATTTAAGAAAGCTTTGAGACCTTGGAGCTTACTATAACCATTATTCTCAAATACTTTAAGGAGATTTGTTTCTTCATTAACCAGGTGTTCATCATCAGAAACCCTTAGAGCCGAAGTGGCTAGTGTGTTGAGAACACCAATCTTTTGAGCCGAAAATTGATGAGAGCTAGCATGAAGATACTGCTCCTTATGGGTTTTCTTCTGAAAGACCTCGTGAGAGAAAGAGCCATATTATTTCTTGGAGATAATAACGTCAATAAAAGGAAGGTTTCCATTAACTTCAGTCTCCATTGTGAACTTAATGGAGCTAGACCAATCATCAAAGTGTTAGAGGAAAATATCTAACTTTTCGTGACCATGAGGACAGTTGATGAAGGTATCATCTACAACCCTCTTCCAAAGCTTACGCTTGAAAGAAGCAGAAGCCAAGGCTTTGGATTCAAAATCCTCCATAAAAAGGTTTTCAACCATAGGGGAGAGCGGGGAACCCATGGAAACCCCGCAAGCTTTCTCATAGAACTCCCCTTCAAAGCCAAAATGGGTAGAGGTAAGGAAAACCTATACCAATCTAGTTGTATCTGGATCAGTGATGCAATTGATTACTTCAATAACCTCATTGTTAGGGATATTGTTATAAAGGGAGACAATATCAAAGCTACCAAAAGTATCATTGGGTTCAAATTTTAAACCCTTTAACTCATTGACAACAAAGGATGAATCCTTCACAAAAGAGTCAGAAAGGCCAACAAGGGGCTTAAGCTTATGTGCTAAGTACTTCGCTAGGAGACAAGTAGGCCCACCAATGTATTAACAATGGGTCTAAGGGGTTTCCCATCCTTATGAATCTTGGGAATGCCATAAATCCTAGGCGTGATACGATTGCTCTCAATAAGCTTATGGCTTATGGATCCTACCATGCTACTAGATTTAATAACAGAAGCCACAACCCTAGAGAATTTCCTAATGGGGTTTTTTTGAAGCTTCCTGTAATTACCGTTGTTACATAAATGGTTTAGAATATTTCTTCTATAGTCATCCTTATCCATGATAACCACTGCACCAACTTTATCTGCCTTCAAGATAACAATGTCAGAGTTTTTGTTAAGGGACTCGAGGGCTTCAAATTCAGATTCACTAATATTACTTCTAGGGGGATTTAACCTTCTCAGAACCACTGCACAATCCTTCCTACTGACATATTCCAAACTATCATCGATGTCCTTAATACTAAATTCCATGCTACAAATAATATCCTCAACCGGGATTCTTTTGGGATCAAGGGTGAAATTTAGCCCCTTCTCTACAAGAGAAAAAACTGAGGAATTAAACCGAAACTTAGAAAGATTAATTACCCTCTTATTATTGGAAGAGGGAGACATTAAAAAATTATTATTAATAATATTGTTACTAATGTGATTCAAATTAGATTATTACTCATCGGATTGTTAAAATCAATTATTAATATTAAATTCAAATGCTCAAGCTATTATCAATATTAAATACAAAGGCATAATTTGATTACAATTTTGAAAAACAACTCACATACATTGAACAAACTTGAATTGACGATGGTGAGTCTTTCTTCACATTCATGTAGTTAGGCAGTCTATATTTCTAAAAATATCTAATATATTAAAATATGCATTACATTAATTCATAATTATTATATTATATTGATAATTATCTTTTTATTTATGTATTTATCTAATATAAAAATATCTTATTTTTACATTTTTTTAATTCTTAATCAAGAATATCTTCATCATTACTAATATCATTATTAGGAATTTTGCTTCTGTGATCCATAGATTGTGACTAAAATCTTTCGGTGAAAATCACATCAAAATAGATTAGGTCGACGCGTTTCAAACCAGCTAGTGTCGTTCATCATCAGGACAAGATGGAAAATCTGATCAAGAAACCCCTTTTAAATAGAAAGTAAAGCTCTTACTAGCCGTTTGTAAACTAACGGCTAGTTTGACTCAAATAATGAAAATTAATTTATTTTAAAATAATTAAGGTTTATAAATAGATTTTTAATTATATATATTTATTTTAATAATTAAAGTTTATAATTAGAATTTTTAATTATTTATAATTATTTTAAAGAAAAAAAAATTACTAAATCATTTGATTTGTATTATTATCGAATAAATTACATGTTAAAAATAAATAAATAATATTCAAAGTTTGAATTTATATATTTTTATTTTATTTTAATAACTAAAGACTATGAGATTCAAAAAATTCTAGGTGTCAGACAACCAACACTTAGCATTACTATGCCTTCATACATATATTGCATAGAGAAAATGTTATGGTTATTTAGTGGCGCCATTGGCATGAACTCCACTATATTCTACGCCCGAAGCAAAGGGATGGTGTTAAGTCAACCCTCCTGAATTCAATGAGCATTAAGCACAGGTTCCATTCCCTACCATCTAGTGAGATGGAAACAATGTTAAATCACTTGATGTAAAATGCAATGGCCACCCATTTCCTTTGTTGTTCAAAGGTGGCATTGGGGTTCAAAACCACAAAATTTCACTTGATCTGAATGTTATCATGGTGTTGTAACATGAGGACCTAACATAGGAGTTCGAGGAAGAGGGAGACACCCCCTCCCTCCCTAGCATGGGAAATGGGATGAACACTTCGACTACAACATCCCTCATCACTATCAACACATGGTGGCTGATGTGGAAGCTCGAGAGCTTAGGATCACGGGTGACCACCTTTGGTTGGCCACCATTACAGATATCAGGAAGGTGTCAATTTTCTTCTGGGGGGAAATGTCCTCGATATGGATTTTCATCTCCACCATGCTAAAGCGACCTACCATCATAATGTCAGCCTCCTGGGCATGGAGCTCCAGGGGTCTAACTCCCCCTCCATTGAAACCGTGAATAATTCTCCCTTGCACTCTTTAGAGCACATGGAATCACACCACATGAGGCCTCATAACACTTCCCTATGTGATGCCAAATTCACGGTGAGTCAAATCATGCTTCAATCGATTCGATCCCCTCCAACAACAAAGGCGAATATGTTAGCAATTAAGGTGGCACTTCCCTCACGTAGAAATTTAAGTATAATTCCTCCTCCAACCAACCAACCTCCATGGGGTTCCCTCTGCTTAATGACCTGAACTATTACAAGCCATGCCTTGTGGTCTAGGAGGACCCTTCAGGGTGATAATTGGGCATTGTTGCTCTTCAAGGTAGCCTCTTCTGTGGCTCTAAATTCTTTTTGTTCCATGGCTCTAAGTTCTCTTTGTTCTTGGATCTAGTTATGATGTTGATTTTTTTGTTGCTATGTCATTGTCTGGAGGTTTTTTGATTTCTCCTACAGGAGAAGAGGCCTCCTCATACTTGTCTCCATATTTTTCTCTCTCAACCTAGGCCCATGTCCATGGCCAATTTCTTTTGAACTCTAAAGCTCAAAAGTTTGTAATTTTTGTACCACTCCTGAAATACAAGATTTTTTACTTACAAAAAAAAACATCCTACAACATATCCATATTATTATCATAGAATGTTTTCTAGTATAGTATCCCTCTTCTCATTATACACTTTTTAATTAGTTTATATGTAAACATTATTTTTTCCATTGTTTTATATATTTTTTATTGCATTAAAAATTTAATAATAAATAGTTGATATTGATTTTTTGTTATAAACACTTTATGTCTTCATTAATTTATGATTAGCATGTCATTTATGATTTACATTTAATGTATTGGGTTTCCACAATATTCTCTCTTCCATGATGCTAATTTTTTTCTCTCTTCAATCTACTCTTGCTCTTTGAAAAATTCTAAATCAATTAGTCATGATATACTAGTGTATTTTGTGATGGCATGCTCAAGTTTTTTTTCAAGGGATGAATAGGGTTTATATTAACAAAATTTGGATTATTGGCCATAATCCTTACATATTCTTGTTGATTTCATACTATGAAAATATTATTTATACCATACAAAATTTATGCTATCACTATGGTTGCATTTCTTCCCTGGGATAAATATGTATCTACTTATAACTTTGCAAAAGACCCAACCTTAAACAAGGAAATATTTACATTGTGACATAAAACATTAGGATAACTTGACCAAAAAAAATGATCCAACCGCAGAGAAATCTTTAACAGACTGCCATTTTTTTTTACAATTGTAGCATTGGAATTGATGCCACCATTATCTGTCTGCGCATTTGCACCCCCTAAATTCTCAAGTGTAGTGATCTTGTCATTGATGCCTATAAATTCATCATGAAGTTCATTAAATGAAATTTCTAGGTTGCCAAGAATATTAAGGAATATTTCCTCCTCGAGAAGCTAAGAGGAATGACATTTTTGCTCGACCATTTCGTCTTTTTGTTGTCTTTCCACTCTCAACACCCTAATCGCCACCATAATTTTTTCAATAAATTTATCAATAGCGCTATGCTCCAAAGAGGGTTGAGGATTCACCATGTTGCAAGAAAATTCTTGCACCTAAATCCTATTCACTCCATAGGAATTCTCTGCCTCCACAATACCGACCAAACAGAAATCACCATGTAAATATTGAGAGTCTACATAATACCCTTTATAATCAGAAATGAGACACTTCCATGAGCCCATTTGAGAATGAATTTTTGAATCCCACCCATATTTTTCTAGAGGATTGTGAGAGGACTGGGAAATTATCACATAGGATGACACAATTAAATTAGTTACACAACATGAAAAAGGAAATGCAAGAGACGTACCAACTTCCAACTAGGTTCACATAAGGTGATATAAATGTTGATGCCACAATAAATGCAAGGAGGGAGAGAAGTTGTGACACTTATGAGGTGGGGAGAGACACTTGGTGGAGAAGTATAAAAATTTGCAGTTAAGAAGTCTGACAGACCAGATCCCAAAGTTTTTTATCACTACAACAATAGCTTGGGAGGAGTTACTTTGAAAGAAGGGAGTCCCATCCTTTTGACACAGTGGATTTCAAATTGGATTGAGATTTAAATTCAAAAAATTGACAACTTATAATAAACATAGTCAAGGGATGTGAGAAATTTTAAATTTTCTATGGTCCAACTCAATTTGACCTTGGGTCATCAATGAGCCACATTTGGCTAGAGAATCAGCCATAATATTGAGATGCCTATAGACATAGATAAATTCTAATTGCTTAAGCTATGAGGATAACAAGAGGACACACTGAAGAATAAGTGGGAGATTAGAGCTTATCCCATGTCTAGCCTTGACCACCCGGTGCAATATTACCATCGATTCACTAATAACATAATTATGAATATATTTCTTTCTAATTCCATTTACAAACCTTTCCAAAGAGCCAAAAACTATGTCTTATTTTTTGTTGTGTGTCCCATGCCACATGTGAATTGTGCTTCAATTTTTTCGTCGGGGCCAATAAGAACCCCTCCCGCTCCTACCTCCCTCGAGTTCCTTCTTGAAGCCCCATCAAAGAAAATCAAAGTCACATTTTTAATTTTTCTCCATTGATTGAATAAAAATTTCTTGAGATCGAGGCTAGGAACCACTTCTCTAGTCGTATGCTTCAACGGGAAAAAAATATTTTTTAAGAGAATATGAAGATGGATCCATTCATGTTCCTTAGGGAAAAGGTCCTCCAAATCATTTCTTTTGAACCCTCTGGAGGAGATCGATTCAAATAATGAAAGAACCACTCTTTTAGCCTCCTTGTAAGGAATCATAATTTCATTTTTGAATATCTCCTTATTTCTTGCTCTAGCATAGATACTTTGGAAAGGCTTCCCAACATCTCATTGGAAGAGAGGAAACTTTTCTAGGCCAAGGATATTTTTCTCTCCAATATTAAAACATTTCCTCCCACGACCTAGGGAAATAATCCACAAAATAAATCAGGGAAAAAACAATGCACCAAACCTCAATGGAAAAGGAGAATCTTGTGAACAAGTGAGGAATATATTCCTCTGATTTGGAGCATAACACACCGTAGGATAGGCCTTGAATGTTTTTTTTCTTAATTTTACAACCATGAGAACTTTCTAATGAACCAAGGTCATGTAGAGCAAATTCACTTTTAGAATGAAGTATGAATTCAATAATTTTGTCCAGAGTCTGCATCGAATTGGATGTGGGAGATGCTTTATCAAGTGCATATATCCCATTTTTGTTGAATAATTATGCTGAAGACTCAAGGTCCAAGAGCGACGATCCCGATATGAAACTGATATGGGAGCTAGGCCATTTAATGAAGTTTACCAATTTTCCCAATTTGGTTCTATGTGAACTAGCAACTTGAGTTTGAGCCAACCCTTCCACACCCCTTTGACGTCCCATTTTGAAATGTCCTATAATTTGTTGAAACTATGATGTTGCATCCACTAGGAAAGATCCATGAATTCTTTAGATTCACCTAATGTGTTGTTAGATATTATATGATCTTTCCAAATATCAATGTGAGTCCCATTTCTAGCTTTCCAACTAAGATGTTCGATAACAAGAGGGGTTTCTTCCTTGCACAATCTCCAAATAGCAGATCCAAGACATGACCAACAAGCAGATTACGTCCTGAGTGTATGATTTTTGTTGAAATATTTATGAAAAAAGGTTGATTTCCCCTATTTCTTAAAGTTTGAAACAAACCACCATTTTTTTTAGCTCTGAGAGTAATGTTCATATAAAAAGGGTCTTTAACATCCATTTTTCCATTCTCCTTTAGTAGAGGAACTAAATTTTCGTTCCCTAAATGAAAATTTGTCTTGTTATTCCTCCCTCCTTTCCAAAGAAACTTGCAAATTAACATACTCATCTAGTTAAGCACAAAATTTTGGGGCCAAAAGACCATAGAAGAGATAGATAGGAAGGGATGACAAAACATATTTTACTAGAACTACTCGACCAGCTGCAGAAAGATATTAAGCGCCCTAAGCTTGAATTTTATTCCTAAATTTATTTATTTTGTGTTGGCATTATGATATATGTGTTTTCCTTGATAGCAACCTACTTGTAACAAAGTTCACAAATCAATTCATAGCTAACAAAGTGATGGAATAGAATGAAAGAATGATTGGATAGAGGTTTGTAGGTCAAAATCAGAATATTATTAAAGGTAAATATTTGAAGATCTATACGTGGGTTTGTCAAGGCAAAGTCACGTATACACGTGGGTATGAAGAAACAAAGTTGTGTATGTGTTGGCGCACTAATTTTATAATACTAGGGGTTTTAACCATGGTATTAGCCCACAATGTTGAGCGCAATAATGGTTATTTGATCTCGTCCAAGAATACCATCGACACTTGTGTGGTTTTGGCTCATGGTATTAGCTAAGGCTCATACTATATAAGGAGGTGAAGATCAAAGTGTTAAGTATGTGTGAGTAAGTATAATGAATGAATACTTAAATAAGAAGTATATTTGTATGGTATGGGCTATATTTGATTGATAGATCCGAAATAAATATGCACTCATGAATACAATGATGGATTACGATCTCTAGACCTAAATGAATATGTATTTGCATGATCTGGTTATGAGTTATTTAGATCTGTGGTCTGGCACATGTTTGCTGCATTCAAGGGTATGATATGAGTAAGTTTGAAGTTCTAAAGTATTTCACAGTCCCGAATTATTTACAGATCTATACACGGTTTTAGCATGAGGAAGGCACGTATACACACGAGTTTGGATTTACATAGTAGAGTATATGTTCAATAATATGTTGATATCTATATGCAAGTTGGTTTCAGGATAAGCGCATACATACGCGAATAATTTTACTAAAAGCCACGTATGAGAGTCAGGGTTTTTCTAAAGAATGCTTAAGAAAATGTTTGATCAGTTTTGTTGTGTTTCTGTTGTATTTCAATGAGGTCTTCATATAGATCTGGGTTGTCTGAGTATTGATTATGCCTCTAGTTGATTTTGATTAAAGATCAGTGATTGGTTGGTAGATTGATGATTCAGTGAATGATTTGGTATAATTAAATGTTTCAGTTTGATGTATGGTATTGGGATTAAATTAATGTAGTGGGTCTAGTATGAAAATATAATGAAAAGAGGCCTACAAGTAGGAGCTGGCGATCAGATCAGGGGGTTGTATCTCCCTTCCAGTAGTGGTTGGTAAACAAGAGCAGGGGGTCTAAGCTCCCTTCAGATGGTGGCTGGTAAACAATATCAGGGGGTTGGAGCTCCCTTCCAGTAGAAGCTAGAGAACAAGTGAAGGTAGCAACCTTCTGTAGGTGGGTTCCTGCATGTTGGTATGAGTCTGCGCCAATACAAGATTATAAGCATTTTTCCATATAGTAACTATTGAAGACAAATATGACAACAACGATGATTTTCTCCCACATTTGGTTTCCACCTTAAACCCTAGAGTTCATGTGTGTTTCTTATGTGTGATGATTTATTCTGTTCTTATTGCACATGTTTACTTCTTACTAAATGTCTGATGAATCATTAATGCATTGGTCTGAGTAAATTTATTGAAGATTTATCTGAATTATAATTTCTCTTGGCATACGCTAGTTTCCTAAATGTAAGTCGCGTACATACACTAGTTGGCTTCAGTAAATTCATGTATATAATTCAATAAAGCAAAGTAAAATTATGTGTGAGCTTTAAATACTAATTCACCCCCCCCCCCCCCCCCAACCCTCAGTATTTTTCCCGATAATCGGTATCAGAGCAACTCCTTCATAAGAAGCTTTATCGCTTGAAGGAAGATCTACCAAGATGAGAAATCAAGATGAAAAAACATCTATCAGACCACCAATCTTCAACGAAAATAATTTAATCTTCTAGAATTCAAGAACAAGATCCTATCTTCAATCTCCTGGAGCAGATGTTTGGGAAATTTTTGAAGGAGGTTACCAATATCCAATCGTAGTTCCCACAGATGCAGTAGCAAAGAGGACATATGAAACCAATGTGAAAGTTGTCAATGCATTATTGGGAAGCCTAATCGAATAAGAATTTGTCAAAGTTATGCAGTTAAATAAAACAAAGGAAATATGGGATAAAATCATCCCAAGCTATGAAGGCAATGAAAAGGTAAAAACTTCTAAACTCCAAACTCCCAGAATTCAATATGAAAATCTTAGAATGCATAATGATGAAATTATTTCTAGTTTATTTCCACATCTAGATGAGATTGTAAATCATATGAAAAATCTGGGTGAAGACATAAAAAACCACAACTTTAGTAGAGAAAATATTAAGATATCTAACTCCTAATCGAGTCAAAAGTGTCTGCCATTACAGAAAAGCAAGATCTACAGACTCTTATTGTTGCTCAGCTTCCATTAGGGGAATTTTGAGGTCTAAAATGGGCCTCCTAAGAAAAATGTACAAAAAAACAAAACTTCATAAGAACCAATATGATTCAAGATGATGATGTCAACCATGGGGGATGATTCACCATTTTTAAAGTAAAAGGGTAAAAAGATTAAAAAATAATAAAATAATCAAACTATTTTTTCAACTCGTATTTTCAACTTATCTCCCAAATTTTTTACTCAAATTTCGAGTGGGAGTTCTCTTTGGATGCAAAATTTAATTCTTCATCCAGGAAGTACCCATGTTGCATACTTTTGACGGACACGTGATTTCAATGACATTTTTCATGTATTTCTCATTTTTTGTGTAGTAGGATCCATCGAAAGTATGAAACATGGGTACTCCTTGGATGAGAAATTAAATTTTGCATCCAATGAGTACTCTCGCTCGAAATTTGAGTAAACACTTTGGGAGATAAGTTGGAAATACGAGTTGAAAAATTAGTTTTTTTTTTCTTTTTTCCCTCCAAAATTTGATGATGTAATCAAATCTTATTTTATTATTTCCACTATTTTTTTATAATTTCTTTAGGAGGCCCATTTTAGACCTCAAATTTTCCCTAATGATGGGATCCTGACTACTTTTGAAATGAGAAAAAGAGGTCTCTCAGAAGTCAGAGAAGCCGCATTTAAAGCAACTGCAAAAGGAAAGGAAAATGAAGAACAAAAAGAATCAGGGTAGGTATCAAAAGAATATGAGGTAAATTTTGTAAATAAACTTCAACTTGGCATCAGAAGGTTCAGAGGTAAGCTTCCCTTCAAAAAAAATCTGTAGTAGAGTGGGTCATTATGATGCTAAATGTCCTCATAAAGATAATCATGACAAGGGGAAGGATATTGAAAAAGTTAATAGGAGATGATTTGACAACATGAAAAGTTATTATACTCATGAAGATAGTCATGGCTTGTCAAATAGTGAAGAAGGAGAATCTGATCAAGCTCTTAAATTACTCATGGAATTTGAGAAAAACACTAATGAGTCTAATGATAACTTTATGGATGCTTTAGAAGAAAAATATTTCTTTGAAGAAATTACTCAACCCAAAATATGCTTGGAAGAAAACAACGTAGCCATAGATACTCTAAATAATCAACTCATAGAAAAGGAGAAGCACAATGAGAAGTTAGAATGTGAAATAGTAAGTGTAAGAAAGGAACTTGAGAAAATAAAAACTCTAAATCTTAGACTTTCTAAAGGATCTAAAACCTCAGATGAAATTATCAAGGTTCAACTCTCTCCTCTTATTAAGATAGGTCTTATATAGATTGGTGAATCATCACAGACAAAACAATCCTTAGCCAAATCCAGAAGCTATCTAAATGCAGCAAAATCCAATCAGCAAAGTTTTAACCTTCAACAGAAGAACAAAGATTGTTCACAGGTAAATCATGTTCACTCTAATTCAAGGATGAAAAATAGTAGAAGCATCAATCAAAAGGTAAACAACACTAGAAGGTTCTATGATCACAACAATTTCTTCTTTAATGGACAATGTTTCTCATGTCATAATTTTGGTCACAAAGCTGCTCAATGTGTTGCGTACAAAACCATTATGACTAGAGAAGCAAGAAAACAAAGGCATGAGACAAGAATCAAGAAGAATACTTATAAAAATTTCTCTCCTCTTAAAGGTGAAATTGAATGATCATTTTTCAATAACTTTGGACATGAGGAATCTGAATGCGGAAGAAAATTACAGCCAAAGGAGAAAATATCAACAAATTCTAAGGTATCGAAAAAGGGCTTATAATCCGAAAGTTGTGGCATGGATTTATTTGCAGAAGGATAATAAAATCAATGGTACATTGACAACGGATGTTCAAAACACATGACAGGTGATAAAGATAAACTCATTTCATACAATGCATTAGAGAAAGAAAATAATGTCATTTTTGTAAATGACTCCCCTGTTGTCATTAAGGGTAAAGGATCTGTTTTTCTAAAATAAAATGTTAAATTTTGTAATGTTATGTATGTTGATGGATTAAAACATAACTTGTTGAGTGTTATCCAAATGTGTGACCAAGGAAATGAGGTGTTCTTCCAATCAAAATAATGTGTGGTTCGTGAACTTGACACAGGAAAGACCATAATAAAAGGAAAAAGAACACCAAGTAATCTGTATATATTGAAAGGTGGCCAAGAATAATGTTATGTAGGAAAAATAGAGGAAAACTGGCTATGACATAGAAGGTTGGGAAATCTAAGTTTTTCTGAAATAAGAAAATCAAGCAGGCTTAAAGCTGTTTTTGATCTACCCGATATCACCCTACCATAAAGTGCCATATGCAAGTCATGTCGATTCAATAAGAAAAACAGAGTTCAATTCAATGACAAAGAAGGATCAACAAGTAATCCTCTTGAACTTATACATACTAATTTATGTGGACCTGTAAGGAAAAATTCACCTCGTGGAGAACAATACTATATCTTGGTCATTGATGATTTTTATAGAATGTGTTGGATCGGTTTATTGAAACACAAAGATGAAGAATTTGATAAATTTAAGGTCTTCAAAGCATTAGTTGAAAATGAATTAGATCTAAAAATCAATTGTCTCAGATCTGACCTATTATCACTCATAACATTTTGAAACATTACTTGGCATGGCCATACAGTTCACTCATCAAAAGGAAAAGGTATCCTTAAATCATTCAAGTTGGTATAGGAAAATTTTCAATTTTTACATCTTTAACCTATCCTAAGGTTCAAGACTACCTCCATTTTATCTCAAGACACCTCTATTCAGGTCATGTCATGTCCCATCAATCATCATTTTCTGAAATATTTCATTTCCCAATATTTTGAATTCAAAAAGGTCACTTTAGCCAGTTTTTCCTCTTTTCGTAGCGATTTACACTATAAAAAGGCAGTTTTCGCTACAAAACTAGCTAATAATTTCGTAGCGAAACTGCTAGGAAATGAACTAGCCACGCTACGAAAAAGGGTATTTCTGTCTGTCTCTTCAAATATGGTGCAAGGTGTTAGTCCATGATTGGAGGAGTTAGGGTGGAGGTCATTCAAGTTTCTTATGGTTAATTCAAAGGTACATAGCCATGTCTGAGGTCATCATTACCATTTTTTGGCATGTATGTGTCATGAATAAAGCATGAGTTGTCATTTAAAACATAAAACCTTATCATAAGCTTCTATTTGTCACTCAAAATTCATTCTTTCATGTGAAACATATCACTGTCACTGTTTGAGAGCTGCCTCACCACACCAAGCAGCTTGCTGTCCAATTTGTCTTTACAAGTGTCACCTTTTTAAGAGGGCAACTTGGTTATAAAAGGAGATGGTCATGCAAAAGAAAGCATACAAAGGAGGCTCTATGGACAAGATAGAAGCCCATGGACCTTAAGCTATTTGTGGAGGACCCTATCTTTGTTGAAGCATGCATCAGTTCAAGTTGTTTGAATGTCTGCTGGAGCTAACAAGGAAATTGTTGTGTTTTTGGATTGTTTGAGCTGTCAAATTCAAAAGAATATTATGGATGAATAGATATGATTTATACTAAAATGAGAGATTTTATTATCAAGCACAGAAAAAGGAACAATAACCTCTTTCACTTTCTCACAGGTGCTACAAATTCAGGGATTCAAAGGTGTCTTTGGGACCTATTTTTAGAATTCAGAATTTTCCTATTTTATACATGTTTTTCTAATGCAGATTCTGGATAGATGGAGATGGTTTTCAAAACCCCAAGAGAGATTTCTCTTCATAACATTATTATTAACAAAAACCTCCTCCACGTTTGTAAAATGTATCATGGATTCAGAGATATAAGCTTTGTCCTAAGACCTAGTTTTTCAGAAAAAAAAGGAAAATCTACAAAGATGTTTTAAATATGTAAGGTGATGGCGATTGTGTTCCTCATTAGTTTGATGAGGTCCATAACATGAATAGAACCCAAATTTTTCAGCAAAATATTATTTTTTAAAGACATTTTTGAAATGTGAAATTTCTGCACTTTTACACAATTTCGTAGCGTTTCCTAGGCTTAAAGCTAGGAAAACACTACAAAAAAACCTGTAGCAGCCTTTTTGCCTCTAAAGTCATTTTTTGCAGCTTTCAAGAAGGGATATTTATGGTGTGGATGTTTCATTACTTGATTGACACCATGGAACAACAAAGGAGCAAATTTATTGGGTGTAGAAGTCATTTTTAAACACTACCAAAGTTCGCTACGAAACTGTCATGTTTTCGTAGCGAGTTATTTTTGAAGGTTTTGGAGCATCTTGATGGAAATTTTGGATAACTGGACTCCTCCAACATGTCAAGGGACCTTAACATAAAATATTTATGACTCAAAGGAAGTGTTGTGGAGACTAGGTCATCAGCCAAAGATTTCGTTGAAGATAAGGATTATGCATTCCTGAAAAATAGGGTTTTGTTCCACATGTTTAGGAGAGTTTTGAATATGTAAAGTTGTGATGAACTATGTTATGGCTTTTTCGAGCATGTTAAACTTATTTTGTAACCATCATATAATTGTTTCAAAGATAACAATGTAATAAGTAGGTGTTTGAGTTATGTTAGGACTCTAACTCCTAATTTAGTAGGTGTTAGTTTCTAGTTATAAATATCCAGTTTGTGGTTAGATTAGGTGGCAGTCAAAGAACTTAATGATCTAGCCATTTGGTAGATTGGATGTAAAGGCTATATGAATATAAGTAAGTAGTACTTCTATGTATGAAGGGTTGGAATATGTTACTTCTGACTTCTACTATTGTAAATAGTTTCTGATTAGTAATAGAGAATGGCAATTGGTTTCATCCTTAAACTGAGATTCATTTGATGTTTTAATGAACACTGTCCTATGTATCTTATTACTTTTTGTCAATACACTAATGTTTTATTACTCAGAATTCGTGCTTTGCATGCTCTAACTTCCTTTCAAGCATGAAACTATTAGATATCTTTCTCAATTTCCTTCTTTTAGTATCTTAATGTTCATTACTCAGAATTCATGCTTCTCATGCTCTGACTTCCTTTGAACATTTATATATTGAGTAAACTCTGTGTGTGTGTATTCTACTTTCATTTAAACATCTACATGCCTCAGCTTCCACAAGGAGAGCCTTTGTCATTGATATTCCTGTCACTGACTCCATATCCCAATGGTAGCAAGCCTTCATTTTTCAACCTGTAAACATACAAAACCAAGACACAATTTATAGAGTTAGCCATATAGTACTATCAATATTCAATATCATAAAACCCCCTTGAGAGATCGCTCCCAAATTGAAGAGGCTAAGCTTTAGTCAAAAGCTGGTTTGAAATAGTTACACTAAGTTGTCTGATCAGTAGCCAATCAAGTACAATTTTGGTGATAACATGACCAAGGAGGAGAATACATATCGGATGAATTCTTTGACTTTTGTGAATAACATGGCATAAAAAGACAGCTTTCCGTAGCTAGAACTCCTCAACAAAATGACGTGGAAAAAATAATGAATAGAAAAATTCACCAAATGGATCTTGTTATTCTTGATGATTATGGAACTCCTGACATCTTCTAGGGTGAAGCTACACATAATGCAGTAAATATTATCAACAAGGCTCATGTTCATGTGAATAGTGATAAAAATCCTTATGAACTCTGGTATTGTAAGCTTCCCACTATGAAGCATTTTAGAGTTTTTGGAAGTAAATTTTTCATCAAAAATAATGATGAAAAACTTGGTAAGTTTGAAGCTAGAGCAGATGAAGGAATACTTCTTGGTTACTCTTCTATAAGTAAAGGATACAAATGCTACAATAAGAAACTTTGGAAAATTTTTGAATGTATTGATGTTGTGATTGATGAAGCATGCACAACTCCCAAAAGGGTAACAAAAACAAAAGAGGATGATGATGATGAATTGTTTCCCACATCAAATAATAATGACATAGAAGAAGAAACTAATGAAGCGTCATAGAAGACACATCAGATAAAGAAAAGGCTCCATCCAATTATGTTCAAAAGAATCATCAATAAACTCAAATTCTAGGAGAAAAGGAATTTTGGGTACAAACAAGGAGAACCCTTGTAGTATCTCCTAGTTATCTATCTTTATTATCCACCATTGAACCACAAAATGTAAATCAAGCTAGTAAAGATGAATGTTGGGTTAAGGCCATGGATGAAGAACTTGATCAAATTGAAAATAATAATACTTGGGAATTGGTTCCAAGGCCTCATGATAAAAATGTTATTGGGACAAAATGGATATTCAAAAATAAGTTGAATGAAAATGGAGAAGTAATTAGAAATAAATATAGAATTTTTTGTAAAGGTTATGCTCAACAAGAAGGTATAGACTTTGAAGAAAAAATTTCACCAGTAGCCAAACTTGAAGCCATAAGAATGTTTCTTGCATTTTCAAGTTTTCAGCATTTTAAAGTTTATCAAATGGATGTAAAATCTTCTTTCCTTAATGGAGATCTAGAAGAAGTATATATAGAACAACCAGAAGGATTTATTTTGGGGAATGATGAAAACATTGTATGCAAACTCAAAAAGGATTTATATGGGCTAAAACAAGCTCTACAGGCATGTCATTATCATCTTGAAAAGTATCTTCAACAACAAGGCTTCACAAAAGGATCTGTAGACAGTAACCTGTACACAAAAATTGAGGATGGTAAACTACTAATTTTTGTTGTTTATGTTGATGACACCATCTTTAGGAGTAATGAAGAATCTATGAGTCAAAAGATTGCTTCTGTTATGCAACAAGAATTTTAAATGTATTTACTTGGGGAAATAACATATTTTCTTGGTTTACAAGTGCAACAAGCAAAAGATGGCCTCTTTCTTTCACAAATAAAATATCTCAAGTAGATTTTGAAGAAGTATGAGATGGAAGACTGCAAACTTGTATGTACTCCAATGATGACAGGATGTAACCTCAGTTCTCATGATCATTCTCCCACTGTAAACCAACCAAAATATAGGTATATGATTGGAAGTCTGTTTTATCTAATAGGTACTAGACTAGATATCATGCATGCAGTTGGGATTGTTGGACTTTTCCAAGCCAATCCAAAGGAACCACATATCCAGGAAGTAAAGAGAGTATTCAAATATATCCAAGGAACTCAATACTTTGGTCTATGGTATCCTAAAAATTTCGATCTTACTCTTCATGCTTACACAGATGCGGATTGTATAGGAAATGTTGATGACCAGAAAAGCACTAGTATCTTGGTTCAGCAAGAAAAAAAGTACCATTGCCTTATCTACAACGGAAGCAGCATATGTGGATGTTGCATCCTATTTCACACAACTTATCTGGATGAACTAGACATTACAATATATTCAAATTAAATTTTCTCCACCCATCTCCATACTATGTGATAATACAAGTGTTATTATTATTTCGAAAAATCATGTTATGCACTCCAAAACCAAGCATATTCCTATTAAGTATCACTTTTTACGAGAACACGTGCTTGAGAAAAAGGTTATATTGGAGTATGTTCCCTCTAAAGAACAAGTTGTTGATATATTTAATAAACCTCTCCCCTGAGAAGCATTTGAATATCTTAGATAGAAACTGGGAGTTGTCTATGCCTTACTTTGTTGTTAATCCAGTCTGCTCAATCTATAGGTGAAAATTCAGAAGGTTGTTTTTTGTACGTAGGTTTCATTAAGTATAGTAGCATATATAAGTTTCTTTGCAGACAATCGCATATGTTTTTCTCTAACAAAAAAACAATGGGTTAGCCTCAAGATCAGACTCTGACATGATGCTGATAGTTATGATTTGATTGGTCTACAGTCTGCTGATATGGTATTGAGTTGTGATTTTTCATTGATATTTATTTGATTTATGAAGATGCTTTTATGAGTTGTTGATAATGAACATGTAGCACAGGTTCAGGGGGAGCATTAGCCTTGCAAATTATTTTGCATTGTTGGCATTATGTTTATAATGATCGTTGAATTATGTTCGATGATCTCTCTATTGAGGTCCTTTGGTATTGGTTGTAAAATTTATATCTGTAAGGTCATGTTAAGACATATGATGTAAATATTGTCATATTCAGTCATGTATGGAGTTTTGAGGTCATGTCAAATATGTAAACCCACTTGGTTGGGTAGTTGAGCCAAATATGTAGCCCCACTTGGTTGGGTGATTGATGTAAGTATGAGTCCTTGGTGATAGGAAATGTCATACTCTGATGAGTTTTCGAGTCATGTAATTCATTGAAAAAAAAAATCAGCATGTGCTCAGGGGGAGCATGGTCAATATAGTGCAGATCAGATCTACATAGCTCTTGTATCTACAAGGAAAGAAAACCTTGTTTCAACATTGGTCCACCCTTTTCCCTTGATGTCAAAGGGGGAGACTAACTTGGTGTTTGAATAATGCTTATATTGATATGTCTTATAGGTATCTTCATGTTATGGTGATCAAACACCAATATTTTTGCCATCAAATCCAAAGGGGGGGATTGTTGGCATTATGATAAAGGTGTTGTCCTTGATGGCAACCCACTTGTAACAAATTTCACATATCAGTTCATAGGTGATAGAGTGATGGAACAGAATGACAGAATGATGGGACAGAGGTTTGCAGTTAGAATCAAAAGATTATTAAAGTAAATATTTGAATATCTATATGCGGGTTCGTCAAGGCAAAGTCGCGTATACACGCGGGTATGAAGAAAAAAAGTTGTTTATGTGTTGGCACACTAATTTTATAATACCAGGGGTCTTTACCATGGTATTAAATCACAATATTGAGTGCTGTAATTGTTATTTGATCCCGTCCAAGAATAACGTCGGAACTTGTGTGGTTTTGGCTCATGGTATTAGCTAAGGCTCAAACTATACAAGGAGGTGAAGATCAAAGTGCTAAGTGTGCATGAGTAAGGATAATGAATGAATACTTCAATCTGAAGTATATTTGCATGGTATGGGCTATAGTTGATTGATAGATCTGAAATAAAGATGCACTGAGGACTCCACTACTTGTGATAAGATCTAGCAGAATTGTTTAGATTGTGGTTCTGAATGAGCTGTTTGTTTGAAGGGTATGATATGAGTAGGTTTGAAGTTTTAAAGTATTGCGCAGTCCTGAATTATTTACAAATATATACACATGTTCGACATGAGGAAAGCATGTATACACTTGAGTTTGGTTCTGCAGAGTAGTGTATTGTTCAGTAATATGTTGATATCTATACGCGAGTTGGTTTTGAGATAAGCACGTACATACGCGAATAATTCTACTAAAAGGCACATATGCAAGACAGAGTTTTGTTGAAGAATGCTGAAGAAAATGTTTGATCACTTTTGTTGTGTTTATGTTGTCTATCAATGATGTCCTTATATAGATCTAGGTTGTTTGAGTATTGATTATGTTGCTAGTTGATTATGATTAAATATTAGTGATTGGTTGGTATATTGATGATTCAATGAATTATTTGGTATAATTATATGTTTTATTTTGATGTATGGTATTGGGCTTAAATGAATGCAGTGGGTCTAGTCTGAAAATATATGAAAAGAGGCCTACAAGTTGTGATGTATCGAAGACGGTGGGACTAGTGTGAAAATTTATGAAACGTGGTCCGCAGTGGTGTTGAGAGTTGGATCCTTTGGTGAGGAAGTCAAAGCTTCCTTCTAGTAGGAGCTGGTGATTAGATCAAGTGGTTGTAGCTCCCTTCCAGTAGTGGCTAGTAAACGAGAGCAGGGGGTCGAAGCCCCCTTCCAGTGGTGGCTGGTAAACTAGATCAGGGGGTTGGAGATCCCTTCGAGTAGTAACTGGAGAATGAGTGAAGGTAGAAGCCTTCTGCAGGTGGGTGCCTATGTGCTGGTATGAGTCTGCACCAGTAAAATATTATAAGTAGTTTTCTATATAATAAATATTGAAGACAGAGACAAAAACAACAGTGGTTTTCTCCCACATTAGGTTTCCACCTTAAATTCTGGTGTTCATGTGTGTTTCTTATGTGCGATGATTTATTATGTTCTTACGAAACATGTTTACTGCTTGCTAAATGTCTGGTGAATCATTAATGCACTTGTCTAAGTAAATTTACTGAAGATTTATCTGAATTATAAGTTCTCTGGGCATACAATAGTTTCCTGAATGAAAGTCGTGTACATACACTAGTTGGCTTAAGTACGGTCACGTATAGAATTCAGTAAAGAAAAGTAAAAGTATGTGTGAGTTTTAAATATTGATTCAGCAACACCACCCTCCCACCCCTCTCACTATTTTTTTCCAACATTTTTTTTTTTTAACTCTCCATAATGGAGGCACCAAGTGAGATAGGAATGTAGAAATTTATTAATACTATTGTATTATCGGATTCTCCTGATCTAAAAATATTTATCTTCTTACTAAATACAGAATCCTTCCACTGTTAAACTTGCAGAAATTTAAAACTCAATTGCAAACACATGTGAATAAATTCAATAGCACATAACACAGTTGTTTAATGCGAAAGCTTAAAGCTAAAAACCCCAACTATCATATATTATGTATATCAATGGAATCATGTAATAATCTCATACAGAGCTTCGTACATCAAGCTCTCAGTACAATCAACAATCATTACACACTGTCATGCAGAAATTTGCATATCTATGCACCAATTTCTTGCCTCCTGACAGCCTGCCTCCACTACGCAATCCTTGCTGAAGAAGACCCCTGAATGAATTCGAATTTTCCTTCCCTTGACTGCGCAATCCTCATTGGCAACTCCAATGTGTGTCGGGAGGCCTGGGACGATCACATTATAGGCCAATGTATAGTCCATCTCACCCTTTAACCTATCTCTCCACCGGGTCTCCACTAGAATTTAATATTATGTGATTTAATCGTTATTTAAGGATTTGTTATGAGTTAATAGTTTTAAATTAACAACAATTACACTTGCCTAAACTCTCACTAGTGTATCTTTCAGTTAGACTAGATACAACTAGCTCAACTGAGTTAAACTAAATAAAAACTCCCGTAACTACTCTTCCAACTCTGTCATAACATTTCCACTTCAGTTCTAACTGAGTCCTCCATACATGAGCCACCAATAACCCTAGGAATTGTGTAAGTCCTTCATCCCACTGATTTTCCAAATCTATTCACTGAAATAAAGTGCTCTAAGAGAATAAGTTGATATTTATTGTCGGATTATTATTAAGGGTTAATAATAATCGACATGCACCTATTTTTAGATCAACGATCTATAAATAGACCTCGCCCAATATTCTAAAAATAGAATTTCATCAATTTTCCACATTTGACCAACCATCTACAAATAAAATCCTGCAACTTATAGAATATGCTCACCATGTCTAAAAATAGACATACACCTAAAAATAGCCCGCGGGCCCCACTTAGTGAAGGTGCTTACTTTTCACTAAGCTCATCATCTTGTTGAATCGCAACAAGGAATTCCCAAATATTTAAAGAATTTCCAGTATAAATATAAATGGATTCCCATAACCTGCAAAATTTCATTAAGGACTTATAAAGGATGGTTCTATCCAATGATAAAGATCTTGTTTTTATTTACTAGGCCCCCCAACATGTCCAAGTATTTGTCCATAATATTTTTGAATCGATGAACATCTAGCTTTGAGGTACCCCCTAACAAAAACGTATCATTGAAAGACTGAGAATGGTTAACATCCTTAATGTTTCTAGCTATACTTAGACCTTGAATTCTCCCCTCCCTTGTGGAAATATCCATATTACTTCTTAAGATTTATGGCACAAGAATATAAATAAGTGGGGAAAGAGGACACTATTGCCTCAAACCCCTACAGGCAAAGAAGAAATTACAGGGGCAACCATTTACCAAAGGAGTGGTCCAAGGTTTTCCAATACAAGCTCTAATCCAAATGATAAGCTCATTGTAGAAACCCAATTTCTCCATCACCGAGAATAAATAAGAATGAAGATTGTTGTCAATGATTTTCCGATGCTTCATGAAATTACTCTGGTTTTTAGAGATAATTGTAGGGCTAACCTTTCTGAGCCTATTGGCCATTACTTTTGTTAAAATATTGTTTACATAATTAAATAAAGAAATTGTTCAAAATCAAGAGAATAAGGATGGATTTGTCTCTTTCAGAATTAGAGTTAAAAAGGATGAGAGTTGGTATCACCTCCTATATTTCATTTGGATCTAGAGGAGTTTAGCATTCACATAATGTATTTTTTTATCAAACTCCAAAAATGCATATAGAAGCATATAGAGAAGCCATTTGGTCCCAGAGCTTTATCTAGATCTAAGGACCATATGGATTCTATTACTTAATCTTCCTCATTTGGTTTTACAAGCTGAGAATTTTCCATATTCAGAATAATGGGAGGAAGACAAGAGATGAAGGACTTTTCCATATATGGGTTGTTAACTATGTCCTCCAAGTATAGATTCTTGAAAAAACAAAAGGCCTCAATCATGATTTCTAGAAAAGAGAATATTTTGGAGCGACCTCCAGGATAAATTTCCTTAACCTAATTCCTTGTTTCCCTGGCTTTAAACTATTTATGGAAAAATGAGGTATTCTTGTCACCCGCCTTTAACCATAAGCTTCATGACTTTAATCACCAGTAGTATTCTTCTTGCCTACTAATTTTGAATATCTAACTGTTCAAATGTTTTTCTTCTTCTAAGTTCCTATTAGTAATTGGAGCGGTCTCCATCAATTCTTGGTGGGATTCAAGTTTATTTATTAACTCTTTTTTCTCTTTCTTAGGGGGTCTGAGATTTATTTTAACGTAGTTTCTAGGAACTTGCTTCACTGCCTTCAGTTTAGTTTCCCAAATGAAGGCGGGAGACCCATGATCCAACATAGCCCAAGCCTGAATTATGAAGTCGATAACCCCTTCCCTCTAGAGCCACATCGAATTAAAATAGAAAGGAATTGGGCCTAAGTCTTCTAGAGGATCCGAATGCAAATTGATTGGTTTATGGTGAGAGTTCCCTTGAGCCAAAATAACATATAGACATTAAGTTTTGTTTACCAACCAATTGTTGTGGATAAGAAATCAATTTAATCTTACCGCGATATGGCAAGTGTCGCTTCTCCGATTTTTCCAAATATACTTCCCCTTTTTTGGGACCACATCTAGGAGATACCATTCACTAATAATATCTTGAATTATTTGGAAAAAAGGATATATTACATTACTTCCACCACATTTCTCAAATGTCAATAAGAATGTATTGAAATCACCTCCAACCACATTATCTATGTGTCATTTGCCTCCTTCGGGATTGATAAGGAGTCACAAAACTCTCCTTTTTCATTCTACAGAACTGGGGTGTAGACATTGATAAGATAAATTGTCATTTGTGTCCCTATCCTCTAGTTTAACAACCAACTAAAAACATAATTTGGCACTATGTATTAGTTTAAATCGATCTTCTGACCAAAGGGTGTGAATTCCACCAGAAGCTCCCATCGAACTTTGCGCTATACCTGAACATTTTTTCCAAATTATTCTTGATAAGGCCATGGCCTCTTCTTCAACTATTTTTTTTTCTTATAGAAACAAGACTTGTGATTTTCTTGTTGGCTATGTGTTATATTCTTTCCACAATTAGTCGCACACGCACGGCTGTCATAGTGGGGGCGATAGGCCCCCCTGTATGTTGCACAGGGTGCAGTAGGGGGGTCATGGGGGGGCGACAACCCCCCTTGTCTGGGGATCTGCAGGGGGTAGGAAACCCCCTGCACAAGGTCTGGGGCAGCGCCCTGGGAAAAAAATTTTGGACCCAATTTTTCAGTGGGCGGAACCACCCATGGTTTTTTGGATGGGTTTGCACATGGTTTTAGGGCATGAGGTTTTCGGGCCTTGGTATTTTGTATATCCGGTCAAGGGAACTACGGTTATGTTCTAATCCAGAGCTAATGGATTGGGATTTATAAATGCTTCATCATGTATATATATGTGTTGTAACACTAAAAGGAATATGATAAAAAATCAAGCTGGTAGTCCCGATTTGGGATCCAGGGGGAAAAATCTGTGTATATCTGTTTTATGTTTTATTCTCTCGCTATTGCTTATTTTCTTGTTTTTAAGATTCGTTTGAAAATAATTTATGTACAAGGTTAAAACCTATATTTCTCAAATTCACTAAGTATTTTACTACCTTGGATTTGATAGGGTTTCCTAGTCACCTAATATTCCATGAAACAAATTTCATTTAAACTTTGAGGTAGCAGACTTACCTCCTCTAGACTTGGAACTCACATTTTCTTTATTGCTTACATTTCTAATCATTTCTATAATTTGAGGTTGGTTTCTAAGTTTAATATTTGGTTCTGCCTCAGCCTCTCTTGAATCTTTCTTAGATGGCCAACGTTTTTTGGAAATTTCCAACTTGTAACTTCTTGAGTCGCAACCCCAGTTCAGCCTCGTTTTTTCACTTCTTGTCAACATCCCCCCCTTCTTTCCTCTAAGTATTTTGTATAAGGATTGACTTCTCCTTCTCGATTCTCTAACATGTTTGAAATGACTGGGGCTAGAATACTCTGATGGAACTAGAGCTCATATTTGCTTTCTATGTTGGTATTAATTAGAGGTTCTTCTTCATGACTATCCATTTCAACTCATTCATCCCACTTGCCTCCTGATTTTAGGGTTTATTCCACAATTGGGGGCTCCTCTTGGTCCTTTTCTTCCTATGAAATAATAACAATAGGTTCATCGATGTGGAGGTCACATGCACAACCAAATATTGAGGTTTCTGGAATTACATTTTCCTTTTTTTGACGCTCTTTTTTTAGCTTGCCAACGGTCCTCAACTTCTTAAACCAACACATTCTCATTTCCAACTAGATATTTCTTGCGATCCTATGTAAAGTGCCCATATTCATGGAAAATCTTACACTTAAACAAGTGTTTCTTGTAGTCCGGGGGTTGAATATTCTTCCACACTCCTTGATTTGAAATGATTTCCAAGGGAAATCCTTTCCCAAATCCACCTCAACGCAATTTTTTGCACATGAAAATTACTACCCTTTCAATTGGGGTCTATCCAGGAACTGTCCCACTCTATTCCCAGTGGCCTTCAAACAGTCGTCACTCTGACATGAGATAGGAAATCAGGGAAGTTTAACCCAAACTAGAACAGTTGTGGGGATATCATTGTCTTGGGTAAAAATTTAAAGGCTGTTGATTCAAATACACACCCTTGGAGCTAAAAATAAATGGTTCATTCTTGAAAATAATGGGGCCATGTCCACTTTGCATATGAAAAGGAAAGAAAATAAATTGTTACCAATCACATAGAAACCAAGACTTCCATTCATCACAAGCTCTATCAAAAAGGAAACTACACCATCATCAAACCAAGAGTCTAGATCAGAACATGAATCTAAATCATATAACATCAAAAAATGAGGAATTTGAAGATTTGACAGGCATTAGGTCTCTTGCACTAGAACCTGGAGTTGTTGCAAAAGTAAGGCATGAATGTGTAGCTCAATTTTGGAAATTAGGTTGTCCATTTGCTCCATATAAAATCTCATGTTTTGTTACTCCCTATTTACATATGCTAGGTTGGAAAATATATTATATTGGTCAACTTATTTCTCCATCAGAATTTGTGTCATCAGTGGCTTCATTTTCCAATACAAGAAGAGGGCTTGGATATATTGTTTTCTTCTTCCCCTAGTGTGGCCATGGTTAGAAACCAATTGACCAAATTGTTCCACCAACTTAGAATCTAAAAAGGAATGTTTGTCTAGTTACTGTCTCCTCTAGGTAGTGTAGCTCATTACGGACATCAACATAGGTTTTTCATGGAAAGTGTTTGTGACCTCTCTATCCTGATTATGGTATCAATTTTTCACCTATGGGCCTCTGCTTCCACCCCCACCTCTACAATAACACATTTGCTAGTGTTGCATGATTAATTTCCAGCCCCCTCGATCCTTAAAAATTTCCAACTATCTCTTTCCGATAAAAATGTTGAGGATGGATGAGTATCTTGTCTCAAGGTACAACACCCAGTCACTATGTTTGATGCAATTCAATACCTCATTTAGACCTTGAAAGGTAGCAACATTAAAAACAATCAGGTACAAACAAAAAATCCACCCATAACTACAATAACCTTTTGGAACTTTAATTTTTTGTCTTCACTTAGATGGACCAAAGCCTCACAATCCATGGATAGATAGTAATGCAAAGATCATTCAACTTGCTTCATATGATATATCCCTTAGCCAATAGGTTCATATATATTCCAACATGTAGTTAAATAACTCAGAAGAAACTGAAATCACAACAACATCCATGACTCGTCCATTGAGTACCTAGGTATTATAGACAATCCAAGAATAAAATCCTCCCACATGAAATATCCAAAGCACAATTCAATCTAAGGGCTTGACAAGGAAATACTTCAGAAAGGGGATTGAATATCTGAGAATTATTTGAGCAACAAAAAAAGTGCGACCGCTCACTAACGAAACCACAAGGTGTTGACTTCTCCCCTTGACACAAAAATAAACACCCACCAGTAAAATCCCTCTTCTATTACCAATTTTAAGCCTCTATACTGATGGGGTACAAACACAAAGGGAGATGACTAACCCAAACATGCCTCAAACTATAAATTGAACAAACAAAAGACCAAGCAATAAGAAATATAAAATTTTCTACAGTGAAATTAAGTGACTATACAAGAACCCCGACATGAAAATTCCAGACATAACATAGAAATTTCAAATAGGAAAGATAGCTTAGTGGATTCATGAAGACATATCCATAATACTACATGAAAATAGGCCACAAATTACTTGTGGGCACCAGTAGGAATGAATGTTCCAAAGCATGAGACCCATAACCTTTACTCAACCATAAATCACCCCCTGACCAAGATTCTCACAGCATACATGCCCCCTTTGTTGGGAAAAATACTGAGAGGGGGGGGTGAATCAGTATTTACTGCATAATCAAATCTTTATGCTTTTTCATTCCTTAAAACCCATACGCTACTTTACTTCAGTAAACTAGCGTATATACGCGGATCCCCTTTATGAAACTAGCGTATACACAGAGATATAGATATGTCATTAAATCTTCACTTAAACCATTCCATCATTTATTCATCAGATATTAAATAAGCAGTAAACAGGTGCAGTAAGAACAGAATAAACCATCACACAAAGCATCACACATGAACACCAGGATTTTTAGGTGGAAACCCAAATCGGGAGAAAACCACCGCTGCAGTTGCTCAGCCTTCAATATTTTATTATAGAGAAAACATCTTACAACATATATGCTGGCGCAGACTTGACCAGCACGCAGGCACCCACCTGCGCTCGTTTACCAGCCTCTCCTGGAAGGGAGCTCCAACCCCCTGACTCGTTTACCAGCCTCACCCGGAAGGGAGCTACGACCCCCCGATCTCGCGCATCAAATTTCACCGGGAGCAGGCACCCCCTGACTGAAGGCTACAACCTTCAGCACCACCTTGGACCACGTTTCATCAATTTTCACACTGGATCCGACAACTTCAATAGAACAACACTTGCAGACCATGATTCATCATATTTCCAGATCGAACCCTTTCCATACTTTTAAGCACGAACATACATCAACAACAGATACATATCAACACAGATCAGATAGCAGAAACACAGCAGAACAGATCAGATATTTCATACCCTTTGCTTCAGCAAACCCTAGTTTGCATACGCGCTTTTACTTCACTGATGTCGCGTATATACGCGCTTCCGTCCACACAAACCAGCGTATACCTCAGTGTATATTTTATTGCGCATACACGCTTTCTCTTTGCCGAAGCTGCGTATATACGCGCTTCCTCCGCGGTGAAGTAGCGTATAGATCTTCAATCCTTACAGAGCAGCATACTTCATCAGATCAGATATTCAGTTCAGATCTACCCTTTTGCTTCAGACAGATGTTCGCCTAGATGCTCGCCTCATCACAGATCTAAGCCTTCCATAATCAGATCTAGCAAATATAAGAGCAATTCAGATCTAGATCCCCTTCTTCATCATTGGTGCTTCATACATTCAGATTTATCATTCAAGTGTAACCCTTTCCATTCAGATATACTTCAGAGAGAAGTATTCATTCAAGCTCAGACATCTTGCACCCACACACACACTTTGCACAATGAATTTCTTCTCCTTATATAGGTTTATCCTTTTTCAATACCATGAGCCCCTTTTTCAATACCATGGGCCAAAACAATACCACGAGCCCAAAACTACCTGGACGGGGTCAATTAGGCGGATCATTACCCAATACCATGGGTCAATACCATGGTGGTTACCCTTGGTTTTGCACTTTTTGAGTGCTTTATCCCATACGCGACTTGGCACGTTCTTTTCCGCGTGCATACGCGACTTCCCCTAGGCCAATCCGCGTATACCAAGAGACATACTCTTTTTCATCATACTTTGAGTACATTCTCAAATCCTTTCTTCATAGCCTTCTGTACACACTGTAGAAACATCATAATTTCTTCATTAGGAACACATTCTCTTAAGCACAACTTCATCAAGTAAGTTGTCATCATCTTCATCAAGTGGGTTGCCTTTCAAGGACAACACTTAGCATCATATTGTCAACAAACATCATATCACATCAGATTTACATCATTTACTAAGTCCATCAAGTCAAACATAACTTCATCAGGTGAATTGCCATCAAGGACAACACATGTCAACAGTTAAATGTCTTCATCTTCATTCAGTGGGTTGCCATCAAGGACAACACTCTGCATCATATTTCCAACAATCTCCCCCTTTGGACTTGATGGCAACCATGATGGTGTTTGGTTACCACAACAGATAGATACATTAAGAATACCATGACACCATGTCATTCTCCCTATTTGCCATGTCACTCTCTCCATTTTTGGCATCATTCAAACACCATGTCACTCTCCCCCTTTGACATCAAGGGCAAAGGGCACATCATTATCTTCATTCAAACACCATGTCACTCTCCCCCTTTGACATCAAGGGAAAAGGGAGGATCAAAAACCAACATTCTCCCCCTTTTCTCCTCTTGTGGAAGAAGCATTCTGCAGATCTGATATGTGCTGAAGTGGCCAAGCTCCCCCTGAGTTCATGCTGAATCTTCAAACATATTTTTCAATGAATTACATGACTCTATGAACTTCCTATCACCAAAGACTCATACTTACATCAATTATCCATCCAAGTGGATTTACATATGAGACTCAACTACCCAACCAAGTGGGTTTACAAATTTGACTCAGCTACCCAACCAAGTGGGTTTACAAAAATGACTCAGCTACCCAACCAAGTGGGTTTATAAATTTGACAAGTCCTTACATGACTGAATAATACAATTTTACAACATGGGTCTCAACAAGACCTTTTCATCAAACTACAAATATAGATTTTAAGGCCAACACCAGAAAGTCCTCAAGAAAGAGAACATATTTCAGAACCATCATAATGCCAACACTGCATTATACTCAGCAAAGCTAATGCTCCCCCTGAATCTGTGCAACCAAGCAATCTTTCCAAATGACTAAGGCTCCCCCTTAGTTTGTGCATCCTGAAAACTTCCACCAACAAATCATCAAGGAATCTTCATCAAAACATTAGAAACAGAATTATGAGAACTGGAACACTATCAGAGATACCAAACAGTATCAGAGATACCAAACAGCACTGCAGCTGTGCTGAAGAGAGCTGAACCAAGCAAAAATTGTCAGCAATCATGCATACGCGGTTTTCTGTGCATTAACTCGCGTACATACGCGACTGTGGTTCATAAAACCCGCGTATCCCAAGCCATCTTCCAAAATTTATGCAGATCTGATTCTCTATGAGGAAAAGACAATGTTCAGCTTCTTTCTGAGATATTTGACTGCTTCCCTGGACTACAGATATAACAGAATAGTGTAGTTGTGTCTTCCAGCGTCATCCAATGGTTGTAGCATAAGCCCATTAGTAACCAAGCCTTCAGATCCTTTGCAGCATCAATACATTCTTTCCAAAAGAGATTATCATACCAGAACAACATCTTCAGATATGTGTCAAGAAATCATCCATGTGGTCCAAAATCACCATGATCTTCAAGATGTAACATGAAGTAACATATGTAAGCAAAAGATCTCAACCATAGCAACCAAACTCTATATGATCTGAAACAAACGATATCCAACTCATCCACACAAAGATACTTATCAGCAACCAGGGCTCAAAATCTCATCATAATAATCCATGTACCAAATCATCATCATTTGAGCATGAGTATCACCAAGACCAAAGAATAAGCAGTCATATTTTCAACAATGCAACCATTAGAATTCAACCTGCTACTCCCCCTAAACCAGTGCTTCTTCCTTAACTTGTGCAATCTGAGACACCTTCAACAGCAAGTCATCAACAACAATCTCTGCATGATCTGTCCTTATCTCTGAACTATAAGACTTTCATCTCAACAACGAATGCTCTTCATCATAAAGCTACCAGGCTTCATCCATAATCTTCAACAAAAGAACCCATGTATCATTTCATTATCATGAGTATAACCAGAATAGTGCAATCATTAGCAGTCAGACTGATGCTCCCCCTGGACTTCTGCTTCAGATCTTTAGCTATCAGATAAATTTTCTTATCATCAAGGCATACGCGACTGCGTCTTCTGGAACTCGCGTGTATACGCGACTTTAGTTAAAGGAACCTACGTATGGAAAGTGAAGCATAGAAAATTTCCATCTCCCTTCATTTCCTCCTGAGCTAGTACCTCCTGTACCTGTCCTTTCCACATCAGATGCGCTGTCAGAAGTAAACATAACCAGTATAATCAAATCAACCATGAGATTCATCATGCATTGCTCCCCTTGTGACGATACATTACTAGAACTCATAATGTATCTCACATCATTCCTGCAGTCAATAAGAAAAGTCAGCTTCAGAAGCGGATGACTGCAGTAGGGTCAGAATTCCCTACGTTTCTGATCGGTCCTCCTTCTTTTTCCAAATTTGCTTGAGCTTTCCAACTGTGTGTTGAAAATTGTCCACTTTCCCAGATCTGTTCATCCTGCATTCTTTTTCTACATGTCCATACTTGTTACAAGCATAACATCTCATGTGGCCAGAGAAATAAACATAAGAATCATAATGAGTATTTCTATTCTTCCTCCTTTTACAATCAGCTGCTTTATGTCCATACTTATTACATGAAAAACAATATCCCTTGAAGCTACTAGAGTACCTTTCTGAGTAGAACCTGTTTGTTTGTGGCTGAATTGTTCTGCTTCTGCAATTTGCTGCAACATGCCCATAATTATGACATTTAAAACATTCAACATTCTTGAATGAATTCCTTTGAGAATTCATAATTGTTGGTTGAGCTTTTGTCTCTTTCAACACTTCAGGTTTTGCATTGACTACCTCTGAATTTTTAGCACTTCCTTGTGAGCTAGATTCACCTTTAATAGTTTCATGGAAACCAAGACCATGTTTGATAGAAGGAGACCTTTGATTACTCAGAATATTGTCCAAAATATTAGTACTATCATGAAACCTCAAAAGTTTTACCTTTTCTTCTAATTTACCTTTGAGAATGTTTACCTCAACCTCCAAGGCTTGACATTGCTTTGTCATGCTTTCTTCTTTCCTTCTTCCATCTTCTACTTGATCCTTCAGGTTTAGGATCTCTTCTTTCAGCCAATTTTCGTTTTCTTCACATGTTTGTTCTAGCTCTTCATTCTTCTTATTTGATTTTTCTAGATCTTCTTTGAGAGAGATGATTTCTGCTTCAAGGCCTTCCTTTTCAAATGATTGTAGAGGTTCCTCATTTTTCTTACTTGATGCTTCAAGATCTGCTTTTAGAGAGATGATTTCTGCTTCAAGTTTTTCCCCTTGATTGGTTGCATAAGCGTAAAACCCTTGATACTTGTCTATATGTCCATTTAGAGTTTCTATCTTTTCATTCATCCTAGAGATCACATCTTTGTAGATAGATTCCTTTCTTTCAAATTGATGCCAATCATTACTTTCATCATTTGCTTCTAGATTTTTAGATGATTTCTGCTGATCTTCAATCTTGACAGCTTCTTCTAGATCCATACGGTTACCTTCTCTATCTTTGCCTTTGTTTGCACAAAGAAGATTATAAGGACCGCAATCACTATCTGATTCATCTTCTTCGATTTCTGCTAAACCTGTTTTCTGAGCTATCTTCTTGTTTCGAGTAGCCTTCTTCTTTTGCTTCTTTGCCATGAGCACTTTCAGATCTTGGTCAGAATCTTCTTCATCTTCACTGGACACTTCATCATCATCTTCTTTTGCATAATAACTCTTTTTCTTTTCAAATTGTTTCCCTTTACCATGCTTTTCTCTATAAGGACATTTAGCAGCATAGTGACCAACTTTTCCACACTCAAAACATTTGAAGGGAAGCTTACCTTTGAATCTTCCAGTACCTAGTTGGAGTTTTCTCACGAAATTCACTTCTTCTTCTTCGGATATATAGCTGGTTTCTTTGACAACTTCCTTTTCTTTTCCTCTTGCAGATACCTTAAAAGCAACTTCTCTAATTTGAGAAGGACCTCCTTGTCTCATTTCAAAAGCAGTCAGAATACCATGTAATTGAACAACAGTAAGAGTTTGCAGATCTTGCCTTTCTTCAATAGCTGAAACTTTAGAGTCAAATTTTGAAGTCAAGGATCTTAAGACCTTTTCTACCAGAGTAGTATCAGTTATGGTTTCACCCAAATTTCTCATTCGATTTACAATATCATCCAGACGAAGAAAGAAACTGGCAACACTCTCATCACTATGCATCTTCAAATTTTCATATTCAATTCTAAGAGTTTGGAGTTTTGCACTTTTACCTTTGTGTCTCCTTCATAGCTTAGAATGATTTTGTCCCATATTTCTTTTGCTGAATGTAGCTGCATCACTTTAGCAAATTCTGATTCAGACATGCTTCCCAATAAGACATTCACTGCTTTGGCATTGATTTCATACTTCTTTCTTTCAACTGCATCAGTAGGAATACTTGCCGGGTATTGATAACCTTCTTCCACGATTGCCCATACATCTGCACCAAGACTTTGCAGATATGCTTTTGTACGTACCTTCCAGAATATCAGATTGCTTCCATTGAATAGAGGTGGCTTTATAGACATTACTCCTTTTTGACTTCCCATTGCGACGGATCTCCTTTAAGCGATCAAGCTTCTGCACAAGGACCCGCTCTGATACCAATTGTTGGGAAAAATACTGAGAGGGGGGGGTGAATCAGTATTTACTGCATAATCAAATCTTTTTACTTTTTCATTCCTTAAAACCCATACGCTACTTTCCTTCAGTAAACTAGCGTATATACGTGGATCCCCTTTATTAAACTCGCGTATACACAGAGATCTAGATATGTCATTAATTCTTCACTTAAACCATTCCATCATTTATTCTTCAGATATTCAATAAGCAGTAAACATGTGCAGTAAGAACAGAATAAACCATCACACAAAGCATCACACATGAACACCAGGATTTTTAGGTGGAAACCCAAATCGGGAGAAAACCACCGCTGCAGTTGCTCAGCCTTCAATATTTTATTATATAGAAAACATCTTACAACATATGTGTTGGCGCAGACTTGACCAGCACGCAGGCACCCACCTGCGCTCGTTTACCAGCCTCTCCTGGAAGGGAGCTCCAACCCCCTGACTCGTTTACCAGCCTCTCCTCGAAGGGAGCTACGACCCCCCGATCTCGTTTACCAGCCTCACCTGGAAGGGAGCTACAACCCCCTGACTGAAGGCTACAACCCTCAGCACCACCTTGGACCACGTTTCATCAATTTTCACACTGGATCCAACCACTTCAATAGAACACAACTTGCAGGCCATAATTCATCATATTTCCAACCGAACCCTTTCCATACTTTTAAGCACGAACATACATCATCAACAGATACATATCAACACAGATCAGATAGCAGAAACACAGCAGAACAGATCAGATATTTCATACCCTTTGCTTCAGCAAACCCTAGTTTGCATATGCGCTTTTACTTCACTGATGTCGCATATATACGCGCTTCCGTCCACACAAACTAGCGTATACCTCAGTGTATATTTTATTGCGCATATGCGCTTTCTCTTTGCTGAAGCTGCGTATATACGCGCTTCCTCCGTGGTGAAGTAGCGTATATATCTTCAATCATTACAGAGCAGCATACTTCATCAGATCAGATATTCAGTTCAGATCTACCCTTTTGCTTCAGACAGATGTTCGCCTAGATGTTCGCCTCATCACAGATCTAAGCCTTCCATAATCAGATCTAGCAAATATAAGAGCAATTCAGATCTAGATCCCCTTCTTCATCATTGGTGCTTCATACATTCAGATTTATCATTCAAGTGTAACCCTTTCCATTTAGATATACTTCAGAGAGAAGTATTCATTCAAGCTCAGACATCTTGCACCCACACACATGATTTGCACAATGAATTTCTTCTCCTTATATAGGTTTATCCTTTTCAATACCATGAGCCCCTTTTTCAATACCATGGGCCAAAACAATACCATGAGCCCAAAACTACCTGGACGGGGTTAATTAGGTGGATCATTACCCAATACAATGGGTCAATACCATGGTGGTTACCCTTGGTTGTGCACTTTTTGAGCGCTTTATCCCATACGCTACTTGGCACGTTCCTTTCCGCGTGCATACGCGACTTCCCCTAGGCCAATCCGCGTATACCAAGAAACATACTCTTTTTCATCATACTTTGAGTACATTCTGAAATCCTTTCTTCATAGCCTTCCGTACACACTGTAGAAACATCATATTTTCTTCATTAGGAACACATTCTCTTAAGCACAACTTCATCAAGTAAGTTGTCATCATCTTCATCAAGTGGGTTGTCTTTCAAGGACAACACTTAGCATCATATTGTCAACAAACATCATATCACATCAGATTTACATCATTTACTAAGTCCATCAAGTCAAGCATAACTTCATTAGGTGAATTGCCATCAAGGACAACACATGTCAACAGTCAGATGTCTTCATCTTCATTTAGTGGGTTGCCATCAAGGACAACATCCTGCATCATATTTCCACCAAATGACTTATGTGAATGTTCTCACCTAGACAAGTTGATATATAGATCAAAAAATGAAAGTTGAAGAAAAATTCATAAAATAGCTAAGTTGAAAATTTTAAATAATTTAATAAACAATAAAATATTGTTAATCTAGTTAGAAGGAAACTTTACTTGAATTAATTATAAGTCAAAAACTATTTTCTATATTATTTTAAGAAGTTTATTTAATCATACAAATTCTTTCATTATTATTATAATCCTATAATCTTAGGGATTAATATATATGAATAAATAATAATTAATAAATAAGATAAGAAAAACAATAAAAATAAAAATAAACTAATAAAAATTTAAAATATACAATAATTAATAACTAGAACAATTTTTAAAAATAAATATATAAAACTAAATAATTTGATAATACAATTAAATTGGTACAAAATGAAATTAATTAAAGGAATTAAAAAGTCAAACAAATAAAAATACTAGAAAAAATTAATAAAGATGGAATATGATTAATGAAAAATAAATAAATCAATAAATAAATTTATGAAAAAAAGGACGAGATCCAAAAATTGCAAATTTTCCATCTTTTATCTTGATTTAAGATATGAAATTTTTTCTCGATTTTGATGGCCTCCCTAAACTTGTGGTGATGGAAATGATCAACTCTAGCAATGATTCGAGATTCTTCGAGACAAATGTAGTGTTTTGTCTTCTCAGCATGCTCAACAAGAATTGAGGAGCTTTCCCTACAATGCCTGATGTCAGCCACATGCTCTTGAATATTTTGATTAATAGAGGGACATGTTTTTCCAACGTAGGGGCCCCCGCAAGAGCAGGGGATCAAAGACACCTTTCATGCTCTTTGGGTCCAACGTGTCCTTAATACATCTGAGGGAACTATGAATGGTGTTCAAAGGCTTAAAGGTCGGGGATATCTTATGTTTCTTCAAAATACGAGCAATCTTGTCAGTGGTACCCTAGATAAAGGGAAGTTGCACATTGTTAACCTAATCACCAAGGTCTTTCTTAAATTTCAGACCTTTGCTCACAATTAAGAAAGCTTTGAGACCTTGGAGCTTACTATAACCATTATTCTCAAATACTTTAAGGAGATTTGTTTCTTCATTAACCAGGTGTTCATCATCAGAAACTCTTAGAGCCTAAGTGGCTAGTGTGTTGAGAACACCAACCTTTTGAGCTGAAAATTGATGAGAGCTAGCATGAAGATACTGCTCCTTGTGGGTTTTCTTCTGAAAGACCTGGTGAGAGAAAGAGCCATATTATTTCTTGGAGATAATAACATCAAGAAAAGGAAGGTTTCCATTAAATTCAGTCTCCATTGTGAACTTAATGGAGCTAGACCGATCGTCAAAGTGTTAGAGGAAAATATCTAACTTTTCATGACCATGAGGCTAGTTGATGAAGGTATCATCTACAAACCTCTTGCAAAGCTTACACTTGAAAGAAGCAGAAGCCAAGGCTTTGGATTCAAAATCCTCCATAAAAAGGTTTTCAACCATAGGGGAGAGCGGGGAACCCATGGAAACCCTGCAAGCTTTCTCATAGAACTCCCCTTCAAAGCCAAAATGGGTAGAGGTAAGGAAAACCTCTACCAATCTAGTTGTATCTGGATCAGTGATGCAATTGATTACTTCAATAACCTCATTGTTAGGGATATTGTTATAAAGGGAGACAATATCGAAGCTACCAAAAGTATCATTGGGTTCAAATTTTAAACCCTTTAACTCATTGACAACAAAGGATGAATCCTTCACAAAAGAGTCAGAAAGGCCAACAAGGGGCTTAAGCTTATGTGTTAAGTACTTCACTAGGAGACAAGTAGGCCCACCAATGTATTAACAATGGGTCTAAGGGGTTTCCCATCCTTATGAATCTTGGGAATGCCATAAATCCTAGGCGTGATACGATTGCTCTCAATAAGCTTATGGCTTATGGATCCTACCATGCTACTAGATTTTCTAATAGAAGCCACAACCCTAGAGAATTTCCTAATGGGGTTTTTTTGAAGCTTCCTATAATTACCGTTGCTACATAAATGGTTTAGCATATTTCTTCTATAGTCATCCTTATCCATGATAACCACTGCACCAACTTTATCTGCCTTCAAGATAACAATGTCAGAGTTTTTGTCAAGGGACTTGAGGGCTTCAAATTCAGATTGACTAATATTACTTCTAGGGGGATTTTACCTTCTCAAAACCACTGCACAATCCTTCCTACTGAGATATTCCAAACTATCATCGACGTCCTTAATACTAAATTCCATGCTACAAATAATATCCTCAACCGGGATTCTTTTGGGATCAAGAATGAAATTTAGCCCTTTCTCTACAAGAGAAAAAACTGAGGAATCAAACCGGAACTTAGAAAGATTAATTACCCTCTTATTATTGGAAGAGGGAGACATTAAAAAATTATTATTAATAATATTGTTACTAATGTGATTCAAATTAGATTATTACTCATCGGATTGTTAAAATCAATTATTAATATTAAATTAAAATGCTCAAGCTATTATCAATATTAAATACAAAGGCATAATTTGATTACAATTTTGAAAAACAACTCACATACATTGAACAAACTTGAATTGACGATGGTGATTCTTTCTTCACATTCATGTAGTTAGGCAGTATATCTTTCTCAAAATATCTAATATATTAAAATATGCATTACATTAATTCATAACTATTATATTATATTGATAATTTTCTTTTTATTTATGTATTTATCTAATATAAAAATATCTTATTTTTACATTTTTTTTATTCTTAATCAAGAATATCTTCATCATTACTAATATCATTATTAGGAATTTTTCTTCTGTGATCCATAGATTGTGACTAAAATCTTTCGGTGAAAATCACATCAAAATAGATTAGGTCGACGCGTTTCAAACCAGCTAGTGTCGTTCATCATCAGGACAAGATGGAAAATCTGATCAAGAAACCCCTTTAAATAGAAAGTAAAGCTCTTACTAGCCATTTGTAAACTAACGGCCAGTTTGACTCAAATAGTGAAAATTAATTTATTTTAAAATAATTAAGGTTTCTAAATAGATTTTTAATTATATATATTTATTTTAATAATTAAAGTTTATAATTAGAATTTTTAATTATTTATAATTATTTTAAAGAAAAACATAAATTACTAAATCATTTGATTTTTATTATTATCGAATAAATTACATGTTAAAAATAAATAAATAATATTCAAATTTTGAATTTATATATTTTTATTTTATTTTAATAATTAAAGACTATGAGATTCAAAAAATTCTATCAAACAATTAACTTAAAAAAAAATAAAAAATAAATAGGGATAAATTCAAAAAAAAAAAAAAAAAATATATATATATATATATATATATATATATATATATTTTGTTGATGACACCTGTGTCGTTTGGCCTCATGGAAAGGAGAAATTGGACCTTTTCTTCCAGCATCTTAATAATCAATCTAACTTCATTAAGTTCACCATGGATTTCGAAGATAATGGTAGCTTGCCTTTTCTTGATGTCCTCATTTCTAGGAATGATGATGGTTCTCTCTCTCATCAGGTCTTTAGAAAGAAGACACACACTGAGCAGTATTTACATGCTAGTTCTCACCATTTCCCTGCCCAGAAACTTGGGGTTCTTAGCACTCTAGCTACCAGAGCCTTTAGAATCTCTGATGAACATCATCTTGAAGGTGAAAAGGATCATCTTCTTAAAGTTTTTAAGAAAAATGGTTTTAGCATGAGTCAAGGTCTTAATGATTTTCGAAAAGCGGAAAAAGGTCCTAAGGGTAAGAAAGATCCCCGCGATCGGTTATCTGGAGTTCACCTTCCATTTATCCAAGGTATTACGGATAAAATCACTAGGATTCTTAAGAAACATAATGTTTCCTCAACCTTTAAGCCCTCTCGCACCATTCAGAGTTCGCTTAGATCTGTTAAGGACATGATTTGCCCGAAGGATGGTAAGGGAGTTTACTTGATTCCATGTTCCTCTGGAACCCCTTACATTGGTGAAACTGGTCAATCAATTAGTCAGAGAATTCATGAACATGTAGCTGACCTGAAGCATAGTAGATCTCGCTCCTCTGCGCTAGTAGAGCATGCTGAGAAGACAAACCATCACATTTGAGTTGAAGATGTTAAGGTTATTGCGAGGATTGACCATTTTTTCCACCGTAAATTGAGAGAAGCAATGGAAATTGAAAAGAGGTCAGTTAACCTCAACAAAGATGATGGTTGGGTCATTAGCAGATGTTGGATTCCTGCCCTTCATTCCTAAATTTCCTTTTATTAAAATTTATTTATTTATTTTATTTTATTATATATCTATATATATATATACATTTTTTTATTTTTTTTTAATTATAATTTTATTCATCTACTTTATTTTATCTTTATTTTATTCTATTTTTTTAATTTTTAATTAAAAATTTTTTTCTATTTTTTTTTTTTCTAAGTAACACTAATTCTATTAATAATTGACATAATGATACATAGCTGCCTCTGTCCCAATTGAGGAAGCCTGAGCACAGGGCTTGACGGCCATGAAAATTCATAGTTTGGACTGCCCAACGTGGGGAAACCAGTCCCAAAAGATTAAGATTCGCCGCCCTCATAAGGGAAATCGGCATTACATCCCAACAATTTGTCAAAAATACCAAAATTATAACATGCAACTCTGCAAGCAGAGGATAAAAACACAAGAAAACCAGAAAGAGCATGAAGACCTTGAACCTGGAAAACAAAAACCTCTGAGGAAAATTTTGACTACTGAGCATCGGTGGAGGAGGGCGGTTCTTCAACGATTCTGCAACCCCATTCATCTCTGCTCCCCTCATCATCAGCCGAAAGTGGCACTGTATCTTTGTCCACGCGTTCCACGTTCTGAACCTGCATAGAAGCGTTTGGGACAAGATTTAACTGGGCCAAGGAATCCTTGGCAAAATCTGCAGGAACAGGGCTAGGTATAGAGGGGCCCTGGAAAGTGACGGAGGGGCAACCGGTCGTTCAAAAGTGCAGTCGAAGGTAAACTCTGCGCGTTGGGAAGACTGGCGGAGAGAAGAAGAGGAATGCGGGTGAGGAGCAGGTGGAGCTGCAGGAGGGCGGACTGGAAGCATTGGAGAGAAGACGAAAGGTGACGGGGGGCGCCCAAAGGGAGGAGCGGAGGGAGGGCCACGAGGTCTGACTCTGCGGCCTCTAGAATCCGAAGAAAAGTCCGATGAAGAGTCAGAGGCGAGGGACGACGGAGACTGATGAACTCTGCCCCGACTGGAGCCCCTTCGACAGCGCATGCGCTGGCGCAAACGAGGCATGGAGGAGGGGGGAGGCAGATGGAACGGGAAAGAAGGCAGAGATTGCACAAGACCAGAGGAGCAATACAGCTAATTTGAAGAACAGAATTGGCTGTGTGAATAATGGAATTCCGAAATGGTTTCCAAACAGCATAACAGTTCACACCTTCGGCCCATCTGCGTTCGAGTACTAGGCTCCGAGCAGGCAGACGGGCAAGAAGCACAGTGAAACACAGTAGCAGAGCAAACAGGGCAAGCGCCATGCAAGTGATTCCTATCCATGCCAAGAGCAGAGGTGATACAGATGAAGAGTGCGCTACGAAGACGGTTCCAGAGACTGCAGTTAATATGGCGTGGGGTGGCGAATTGAATGCCACAGTAAGTGCGAGTGTGGGAGGCCAGATGGCCTGCCCATGGGTTCTGCCTCGGGAGGTGACGAGGGACAAGAGTCCCATCACTATGAACTGGAGCCAACCGCATCCGGCGTTATTTTTCTAATTTATTTTTATTAAAAAATTAAAAATAAAATATAAATATATATATATATATCTATATATATATATATGTATATATATATATATATGTATAAATATATATATATATATATATATATATATATATATATATATATGTATATATATATATGTATATATATGTATATATATGTATATATATACATATATATATATATATATACATATATATATATATATATATATATATATATATATATATATATATAAATTTTGATTTTATCCCTATTTATTTATTTATTTATTTTTATTTTTTTTAAGTTAACTGTTTGATAGAATTTTTTGAATCTCATAGTCTTTAATTATTAAAATAAAATAAAAATATATAAATTCAAACTTTGAATATTATTTATTTATTTTTCACATGTTATTTATTCGATAATAATAAAAATCAAATGATTTAGTAATTTATTTTTTCTTTAAAATAATTATAAATAATTAAAAATTCTAATTATAAACTTTAATTATTAAAATAAATATTTATTAAAATAAATATATATAATTAAAATTCTATTTACAAACCTTAATTATTTTAAAATAAATTAATTTTCATTATTTGAGTCAAACTAGCCGTTAGTTTACAAACGGCTAGTAAGAGCTTTAATTTCTATTTAAAGGGGTTTCTTGATCAGATTTTCCATCTTGTCCTGATGATGAACCACACTGGCTGGTTCAAAACGCGTCGACCTAATCTATTTTGATGTGATTTACTAATATCATGTTATGAAAATATTTTTATTACAAATCTCAGTTCCATATAATATCCTATGACATACCCTAGATACACTAGGTGTCAGACAACCAACACTTAGCATTACTATGCCTTCATACATATATTGCATAGAGAAAAGGTTATGGTTATTTAGTGGCGCCATTGGCATGAACTCCACTATATTCTACGCCCAAAGCAAGGGGATGGTGTTAAGTCAACCGTCCTGCATTCAATGAGCATTAAGCATAGGTTCCATTCCCTACCATCTAGCGAGATGGAAACAATGTTAAATCACTTGATGTACAATGCAATGGCCACCCATTTCCTTTGTTGTTCAAAGGTGGCATTGGGGTTCAAAACCACAAAATTTCACTTGATCTGAATGTTATCATGGTGTTGTAACATGAGGACCTAACATAGGAGGTCGAAGAAGAGGGAGACATCCCCTCCCTCCCTAGCATGGGAAAGGGAATGAACACCTCAACTACAACATACCTCATCACTATCAACACATGGTGGCTGATGTGGAAGCTCGGGAGCTTAGGATCACGGGTGACCACCTTTGGTTGGCCACCATTACAGATATCAAGAAGGTGTCAATTTTCTTCTGGGGGGAAATGTCCTCGATATGGATTTTCATCTCCACCATGCTAAAGTGACCTACCATCATAATGTCAGCCTCCTGGCCATGGAGCTCCAGGGGTCTAACTCCCCCTCCATTGAAACCGTGAATAATTCTCCCTTGCACTCTTTAGAGCACATGGAATCACACCACATGAGGCCTCACAACACTTCCCCTATGTGATGCCAAATTCACGGTGAGTCAAATCATGCTTCAATCGATTCGATCCCCTCCAACAACAAAGGCGAATATGTTAGCAATCAAGGTGGCACTTCCCTCACGTAGAAATTTAAGTATAATTCCTCCTCCAACCAACCAACCTCCATGGGGTTCCCTCTGCTTAATGACCTGAACTATTACAAGCCATGCCTTGTGGTGTAGGAGGACCCTCCAGGGTGATAATTGGGCACTGTTGCTCTTCAAGGTAGCCTCTTCTGTGGCTCTAAATTCTTTTTGTTCCATGGCTCTAAGTTCTCTTTGTTCTTGGATCTAGTTATGATGTTGATTTTTTTGTTGCTATGTCATTGTCTGGAGGTTTTTTGGCTTCTCCTATAGGAGAAGAGGCCTCCTCATACTTGTCTCCATATTTTTCTCTCTCAACCCAGGCCCATGTCCATGGCCAATTTCTTTTGAACTCTAAAGCTCAAAAGTTTGTAATTTTTGTACCACTCCTGAAATACAAGATTTTTTACTTACAAAAAAAAACATCCTACAACATATCCATATTATTATCATAGAATTTTTTCTAGTATAGTATCCCTCTTCTCATTATACACTTTTTAATTAGTTTATATGTAAACATTATTTTTTCCATTGTTTTATATATTTTTTATTGCATTAAAAATTTAATAATAAATAGTTGATATTGATTTTTTGTTATAAACACTTTATGTCTTCATTAATTTATGATTAGCATGTCATTTATGATTTACATTTAATGTATTGGGTTTCCACAATATTCTCTCTTCCATGATGCTAATTTTTTTCTCTCTTCAATCTACTCTTGCTCTTTGAAAAATTCTAAATCAATTAGTCATGATATAATAGTGTATTTTGTGATGGCATGCTCAAGTTTTTTTTCAAGGGATGAATAGGGTTTATATTAACAAAATTTGGATTATTGGCCATAATCCTTACATGTTCTTGTTGATTTCATACTATGAAAATATTCTTTATACCATACAAAATTTATGCTATCACTATGGTTGCATTTCTTCCCTGGGATAAATATGTATCTACTTATAACTTTGCAAAAGACCCAACCTTAAACAAGGAAATATTTACATTGCGACATAAATCATTAGGATAACTTGACCAAAAAAAATGATCCAACCACAGAGAAATCTTTAACAGACTGCCATTTTTTTTTACAATTGTAGCATTGGAATTGATGCCACCATTATCTGTCTGCGCATTTGCACCCCGTAAATTCTCAAGTGTAATGATCTTGTCATTGATGCCTATAACTTCATCATGAAGTTCATTAAATGAAATTTCTAGGTTGCCAAGAATATTAAGGAATATTTCCTCCTCGAGAAGCTAAGAGGAATGACATTTTTGCTCGACCATTTCATCTTTTTGTTGTCTTTCCACTCTCAACACCTTAATCGCCACCATAATTTTTTCAATCAATTTATCAATAGCGCTATGCTCCAAAGAGGGTTGAGGATTCACCATGTTGCAAGAAAATTCTTGCACCTAAATCCTATTCACTCCATAGGAATTCTCTGCCTCCACAATACCGACCAAACAGAAATCACCATGTAAATATTGAGAGTCTACATAATACCCTTTATAATCAGAAATGAGACACTTCCATGAGCCCATTTGAGAATGAATTTTTGAATCCCACCCATATTTTTCCAGAGGATGGTGAGAGGACTATGAAATTATCACATAGGATGACACAATTAAATTAGTTACACAACATGAAAAAGGAAATGCAAGAGACGTACCAACTTCCAACTAGGTTCACATAAGGTGATATAAATGTTGATGCCACAATAAATGCAGGGAGGGAGAGAAGTTGTGACACTTATGAGGTGGGGAGAGACACTTGGTGGAGAAGTATAAAAATTTGTAGTTAAGAAGTCTGACAGACCAGATCCCAAAGTTTTTTATCACTACAACATTAGCTTGGGAGGAGTTACTTTGAAAGAAGGGAGTCCCATCCTTTTGACACAGTGGATTTCAAATTGGATCGAGATTTAAATTCAAAAAATTGACAACTTATAATAAACATAGTTAAGGGATGTGAGAAATTTTAAATTTTCTATGGTCCAACTCAATTTGACCTTGGGTCATCAATGAGCCACATTTGGCTAGAGAATCAGCCATAATATTGAGATGCCTATAGACATAGATAAATTCTAATTGCTTAAGCTATGAGGATAACAAGAGGACACACTAAAGAATAAGTGGGAGATTAGAGCTTATCCCATGTCTAGCCTTGACCACCCAGTGCAATATTACCATCGAGTCACCAATAACATAATTATGAATATATTTCTTTCTAATTCCATTTACAAACCTTTCCAAAGAGCCAAAAACTATGTCTTATTGTTTGTTGTGTGTCCCATGCCACATGTGAATTGTGCTTCAATTTTTTCATTGGGGCCAATAAGAACCCCTCCCGCTCCTACCTCCCTTGAGTTCCTTCTTGAAGCCCCATCAAAGAAAATCAAAGTCACATTTTTAATTTTTCTCCATTGATTGAAGAAAAATTTCTTGAGATCGAGGCTAGGAACCACTTCTCTAGTCGTATGCGTCAACGGGAAAAAATATTTTTTAAGAGAATATGAAGATGGATCCATTCATGTTCCTTAGGGAAAAGGTCCTCCAAATCATTTCTTTTGAACCCTCTGGAGGAGATCGATTCAAATAATGAAAGAACCACTCTTTTAGCCTCCTTGTAAGGAATCATAATTTCATTTTTGAATATCTCCTTATTTCTTGCTCTAGCATAGATACTTTGGAAAGGCTTCCCAACATCTCATTGGAAGAGAGGAAACTTTTCTAGGCCAAGGATATTTTTCTCTCCAATATTAAAACATTTCCTCCCACGACCTAGGGACATAATCCACAAAATAAATCAGGGAAAAAACAATGCACCAAACCTCAATGGAAAAGGAGAATCTTGTGAACAAGTGAGGAACATCTTCCTCTGATTTGGAGCATAACACACCATAGGATAGGCCTTGAATGTTTTTTTTCTTAATTTTACAGCCATGAGAACTTTCTAATGAACCAAGGTCAGGTAGAGCAAATTCAATTTTAGAATGAAGTATGAATTCAATAATTTTGTCCAGAGTCTGCATCGAATTGGATGTGGGAGATGCTTTATCAAGTGCATATATCCCATTTTTGTTGAATAATTATGCTGAAGACTCAAGGTCCAAGAGCGACGATCCCGATACAAAACTGATATGGGAGCTAGGCCATTTGATGAAGTTTACCAATTTTCCCAATTTGGTTCTACGTGAACTAGCAACTTGAGTTTGAGCCAACCCTTCCACACCCCTTTGACGTCCCATTTTGAAATGTCCTATAATTTGTTGAAACTATGATGTTGCATCCACTAGGAAAGATCCATGAATTCTTTAGATTCACCTAATGTGTTGTTAGATATTATATGATCTTTCCAAATATCAATGTGAGTCCCATTTCTAGCTTTCCAACTAAGATGTTCGATAACAAGAGGGGTTTCTTCCTTGCACAATCTCCAAATAGCAGATCCAAGACATGACCAACAAGCAGATTACGTCCTGAGTGTATGATTTTTGTTGAAATATTTATGAAAAAAGGTTGATTTCCCCTATTTCTTAAAGTTTGAAACAAACCACCATTTTTTTTAGCTCTGAGAGTAATGTTCATATAAAAAGGGTCTTTAACATCCATTTTTCCATTCTCCTTTAGTAGAGGAACTAAATTTGCGTTCCCTAAATGAAAATTTGTCTTGTTATTCCTCCCTCCTTTCCAAAGAAACTTGCAAATTAACAAACTCATCTTGTTAAGCACAAATTTTGGGGCCAAAAGACCATAGAAGAGATAGATAGGAAGGGATGACAAAACATATTTTACTAGAACTACTCGACTAGCTGTAGAAAGATATTAAGCGCCCTAAGCTTGAATTTTATTCCTAAATTTATTTATTTTGTGTTGGCATTATGATATATGTGTTTTCCTTGATAGCAACCTACTTGTAACAAAGTTCACAAATCAATTCATAGCTAACAAAGTGATGGAATAGAATGAAAGAATGATTGGATAGAGGTTTGTAGGTCAAAATCAGAATATTATTAAAGGTAAATATTTGAAGATCTATACGTGGGTTTGTCAAGGCAAAGTCACGTATACACGTGGGTATGAAGAAACAAAGTTGTGTATGTGTTGGCGCACTAATTTTATAATACTAGGGGTTTTAACCATGGTATTAGCCCACAATGTTGAGCGCAATAATGGTTATTTGATCTCGTCCAAGAATACCATCGACACTTGTGTGGTTTTGGCTCATGGTATTAGCTAAGGCTCATACTATATAAGGAGGTGAAGATCAAAGTGTTAAGTATGTGTGAGTAAGTATAATGAATGAATACTTAAATAAGAAGTATATTTGTATGGTATGGGCTATATTTGATTGATAGATCCGAAATAAATATGCACTCATGAATACAATGATGGATTACGATCTCTAGACCTAAATGAATATGTATTTGCATGATCTGGTTATGAGTTATTTAGATCTGTGGTCTGGCACATGTTTGCTGCATTCAAGGGTATGATATGAGTAAGTTTGAAGTTCTAAAGTATTTCACAGTCCCGAATTATTTACAGATCTATACACGGTTTTAGCATGAGGAAGGCACGTATACACACGAGTTTGGCTTTACAGAGTAGCGTATATGTTCAATAATATGTTGATATCTATATGCAAGTTGGTTTCAGGATAAGCGCATACATACGCAAATAAGTTTACTAAAAGCCACGTATGAGAGTCAGGGTTTTTCTAAAGAATGCTTAAGAAAATGTTTGATCAGTTTTGTTGTGTTTTTGTTGTATTTCAATGACGTCTTCATATAGATCTGGGTTGTTTGAGTATTGATTATGCCTCTAGTTGATTTTGATTAAAGATCAGTGATTGGTGGTAGATTCATGATTCAGTGAATGATTTGGTATAATTAAATGTTTCAGTTTGATGTATGGTATTGGGATTAAATTAATGTAGTGGGTCTAGTATGAAAATATAATGAAAAGAGGCCTACAAGTAGGAGCTGGCGATCAAATCAGGGGGTTGTATCTCCCTTCCAGTAGTGGTTGGTAAACAAGAGCAGGGGGTCTAAGCTCCCTTCAGATGGTGGCTGGTAAACAATATCAGGGGGTTGGAGCTCCCTTCCAGTAGAAGCTAGAGAACAAGCGAAGGTAGCAACCTTCTGTAGGTGGGTTCCTGCATGTTTGTATGAGTCTGCGCCAATACAAGATTATAAGCATTTTTCCATATAATAACTATTGAAGACAAATACGACAACAACGATGGTTTTCTCCCACATTTGGTTTCCACCTTAAATCCTAGAGTTCATGTGTGTTTCTTATGTGTGATGATTTATTCTGTTCTTATTGCACATGTTTACTTCTTACTAAATGTCTGATGAATCATTAATGCATTGGTCTAAGTAAATTTATTGAAGATTTATCTGAATTATAATTTCTCTTGGCATACGCTAGTTTCCTAAATGAAAGTCGCGTACATACACTAGTTGGCTTGAGTAAAGTCATGTATATAATTCAATAAAGAAAAGTAAAATTATGTGTGAGCTTTAAATACTAATTCACCCCCCCCCCCCCAAACCCTCAATATTTTTCCCGATAATCGGTATCAGAGCAACTCCTTCATAAGAAGCTTTATCGCTTGAAGGAAGATCTACCAAGATGGAAAAACATCTATCAGACCACCAATCTTCAACGGAAATAATTTAATCTTCTAGAATACAAGAACAAGATCCTATCTTCAATCTCCTGGAGCAGATGTTTGGGAAATTTTTGAAGGAGGTTACCAATATCCAATCGTAGTTCCCACAGATTCAGTAGCAAAGAGGACATATGAAACCAATGTGAAAGTTGTCAATGCATTATTGGGAAGCCTGATCGAATAAGAATTTTTCAAAGTTATTCAGTTAAATAAAACAAAGGAAATATGGGATAAAATCATCCCAAGCTATGAAGGCAATGAAAAGGTAAAAATTTCTAAACTCCAAACTCCCAGAATTCAATACGAAAATCTTAGAATGCATAATGATGAAATTATTTCTAGTTTCTTTCCACATCTAGATGAGATTGTAAATCGTATGAAAAATCTGGGTGAAGACATAAAAAAACCACAACTTTAGTAGAGAAAATATTAAGATATCTAACTCTTAATCGAGTCAAAAGTGTCTGCCATTGCAGAAAAGCAAGATCTGCAGACTCTTATTGTTGCTCAACTTCCATTAGGGGAATTTTGAGGTCTAAAATGGGCCTCCTAAGAAAAATGTACAAAAAAACAAAACTTCATAAGAACCAATATGATTCAAGATGATGATGTCAACCATGGGGGATGATTCACCATTTTTAAAGTAAAAGGGTAAAAAGATTAAAAAATAATAAAATAATCAAACTATTTTTTCAACTCGTATTTTCAACTTATCTCCCAAATTTTTTACTCAAATTTCCAGTGGGAGTTCTCTTTGGATGCAAAATTTAATTCTTCATCCAGGAAGTACCCATGTTGCATACTTTTGACAGACACGTGATTTCAATCACATTTTTCATGTATTTCTCATTTTTTGTGTAGTAGGATCCATCGAAAGTATGAAACATGGGTACTCCTTGGATGAGGAATTAAATTTTGCATCCAATGAGTACTCTCGCTCGAAATTTGAGTAAAAACTTTGGGAGATAAGTTGGAAATACGAGTTGAAAAATTAGTTTTTTTTTCTTTTTTCCCTCCAAAATTTGATGATGTAATCAAATCTTATTTTATTATTTCCACTATTGTTTTATAATTTCTTTAGGAGGCCCATTTTAGACCTAAAATTTTCCCTAATGATGGGATCCTGACTACTTTTGAAATGAGAAAAAGAGGTCTCTCAGAATTCAGAGAAGCTGCATTTAAAGCAACTGCAAAAGGAAAGGAAAATGAAGAAAAAAAAGAATCAGGGTAGGTATCAAAAGAATATGAGGTAAATTTTGTAAATAAACTTCAACTTGGCATCAGAAGGTTCAGAGGTAAGCTTCCCTTCAAAAAAAATCTTGTAGTAGAGTGGGTCATTATGATGCTAAATGTCCTCATAAAGATAATCATTACAAGGGGAAGGATATTGAAAAAGTTAATAGGAGATGATTTGACAACATGAAAAGTTATTATACTCATGAAGATAGTCATGGCTTGTCAAATAGTGAAGAAGGAGAACTAGATCAAGCTCTTAAATTACTCATGGCATTTGAGAAAAACACTAATGAGTCTAATGATAACTTTATGGATGCTTTAGAAGAAAAATATTTCTTTGAAGAAATTACTCAACCCAAAATATGCTTGGAAGAAAACAACGTAGCCATAGATACTCTAAATAATCAACTCATAGAAAAGGAGAAGCACAATGAGAAGTTAGAATGTGAAATAGTAAGTGTAAGAAAGGAACTTGAGAAAATAAAAACTCTAAATCTTAGACTTTCTAAAGGATCTAAAACCTCAGATGAAATTATCAAGGTTCAACTCTCTCCTCTTATTAAGATAGGTCTTATATAGATTGGTGAATCATCACAGACAAAACAATCCTTAGCCAAATCCAGAAGCTATCTAAATGCAGCAAAATCCAATCAGCAAAGTTTTAACCTTCAACAGAAGAACAAAGATTGTTCACAGGTAAATCATGTTCACTCTAATTCAAGGATGAAAAATAGTAGAAGCATCAATCAAAAGGTAAACAACACTAGAAGGTTCTATGATCACAACAATTTCTTCTTTAATGGACAATGTTTCTCATGTCATAATTTTGGTCACAAAGCTGCTCAATGTGTTGCGTACAAAACCATTATGACTAGAGAAGCAAGAAAACAAAGGCATGAGACAAGAATCAAGAAGAATACTTATAAAAATTTCTCTCCTCTTAAAGGTGAAATTGAATGATCATTTTTCAATAACTTTGGACATGAGGAATCTGAATGCGGAAGAAAATTACAGCCAAAGGAGAAAATATCAACAAATTCTAAGGTATCGAAAAAGGGCTTATAATCCGAAAGTTGTGGCATGGATTTATTTGCAGAAGGATAATAAAATCAATGGTACATTGACAACGGATGTTCAAAACACATGACAGGTGATAAAGATAAACTCATTTCATACAATGCATTAGAGAAAGAAAATAATGTCATTTTTGTAAATGACTCCCCTGTTGTCATTAAGGGTAAAGGATCTGTTTTTCTAAAATAAAATGTTAAATTTTGTAATGTTATGTATGTTGATGGATTAAAACATAACTTGTTGAGTGTTATCCAAATGTGTGACCAAGGAAATGAGGTGTTCTTCCAATCAAAATAATGTGTGGTTCGTGAACTTGACACAGGAAAGACCATAATAAAAGGAAAAAGAACACCAAGTAATCTGTATATATTGAAAGGTGGCCAAGAATAATGTTATGTAGGAAAAATAGAGGAAAACTGGCTATGACATAGAAGGTTGGGAAATCTAAGTTTTTCTGAAATAAGAAAATCAAGCAGGCTTAAAGCTGTTTTTGATCTACCCGATATCACCCTACCATAAAGTGCCATATGCAAGTCATGTCGATTCAATAAGAAAAACAGAGTTCAATTCAATGACAAAGAAGGATCAACAAGTAATCCTCTTGAACTTATACATACTAATTTATGTGGACCTGTAAGGAAAAATTCACCTCGTGGAGAACAATACTATATCTTGGTCATTGATGATTTTTATAGAATGTGTTGGATCGGTTTATTGAAACACAAAGATGAAGAATTTGATAAATTTAAGGTCTTCAAAGCATTAGTTGAAAATGAATTAGATCTAAAAATCAATTGTCTCAGATCTGACCTATTATCACTCATAACATTTTGAAACATTACTTGGCATGGCCATACAGTTCACTCATCAAAAGGAAAAGGTATCCTTAAATCATTCAAGTTGGTATAGGAAAATTTTCAATTTTTACATCTTTAACCTATCCTAAGGTTCAAGACTACCTCCATTTTATCTCAAGACACCTCTATTCAGGTCATGTCATGTCCCATCAATCATCATTTTCTGAAATATTTCATTTCCCAATATTTTGAATTCAAAAAGGTCACTTTAGCCAGTTTTTCCTCTTTTCGTAGCGATTTACACTATAAAAAGGCAGTTTTCGCTACAAAACTGGCTAATAATTTCGTAGCGAAATTGCCAGGAAATGAACTAGCCACGCTACGAAAAAGGGTATTTTTGTCTGTCTTTTCAAATATGGTGCAAGGTGTTAGTCCATGATTGGAGGAGTTAGGGTGGAGGTCATTCAAGTTTCTTATGGTTAATTCAAAGGTACATAGCCATGTCTGAGGTCATCATTACCATTTTTTGGCATGTATGTGTCATGAATAAAGCATGAGTTGTAATTTAAAACATAAAACCTTATCCTAAGCTTCTATTTGTCACTCAAAATTCATTCTTGCATGTGAAACATCTCACTGTCACTGTTTGAGAGCTGCCTCACCACACCAAGCAGCTTGCTATCCAATTTGTCTTTACAAGTGTCACCTTTTTAAGAGGGCAACTTGGCTATAAAAGGAGACGGTCATGCACAAGAAAGAATAAAAAGGAGGCTCTGTGGACAAGATAGAAGCCCATGGACCTTAAGCTATTCGTGGAGGACCCTATCTTTGCTGAAGCATGCATCAGTTCAAGTTGTTTGAACGTCTGCTGGAGCTAACAAGGAAATCGTTGTGTTTTTGGATTGTTTGAGCTGTCAAATTCAAAAGAATATTATGGATGAATAGAGATGATTTATACTGAAATGAGAGAGTTTATTATCAAGCACAGAACAAGGAACAATAACCTCTTTCACTTTCTCACAGGTGCTACAAATTCAGGGATTCAAAGGTGTCTTTGGGACCTATTTTTAGAATTCAGAATTTTCCTATTTTATACATGTTTTTCTAATGCAGATTCTGGACAGATGGAGATGGTTTTCAAAACCCCAAGAGATATTTCTCTTCATAACATTATTATTGACAAAAACCTCCTCCACGTTTGCAAAATGTATCATGGATTCAGAGATATAAGCTTTGTCCTAAGACCTATGTTTTCAGAAAAAAAAGGAAAAATCTGCAAAGATGTTTTAAATATGTAAGATGATGGTGATTTTGTTCCTCATTAGTTTGATGAGGTCCATAACATGCATAGAACCCAAATTTTTCAGCAAAATATTACTTTTTGAAGACATTTTTGAAATGTGAAATTTCTGCACTTTTACACAGTTTCGTAGCGTTTCCTAGGCTTAAAGCCAGGAAAATGCTACAAAAAAACCTGTAGCAGCCTTTTTTCCTCTAAATTCATTTTTTGCAGCTTTCAAGAAGGGATATTGATGGTGTGGATGTTTCATTACTTGATTGACACCATGGAACAACAAAGGAGCAAATTTATTAGGTGTAGAAGTCATTTTTCAACACTACCAAAGTTCGCTACGAAACTGTCATGTTTTGGTAGCGAGTTATTTTTGAAGGTTTTGGAGCATCTTGATGGCAATTTTGGATAACTGGACTCCTCCAAAATGTCAAGGGACCTTAACATAAAATATTTATGACTCAAAGGAAGTGTTGTGGAGACTAGGTCATCAGCCAAAGATTTCGTTGAAGATAAGGATTATGCATTCCTGAAAAATAGGGTTTTGTTCCACATGTTTAGGAGAGTTTTTAATATGTAAAGTGGTGATGAACTATGTTATGGATTTTTCGAGCATGTTAAACTTATGTTGTAACCATCATATAATTTTTTCAAAGATAACAATGTAATAAGTAGGTGTTTGAGTTATGTTAGGACTCTAACTCCTAATTTAGTAGGTGTTAGTTTCTAGTTATAAATATCCAGTTTGTGGTTAGATTAGGTCACAGTCAAAGAACTTAATGATCTAGCCATTTGGTATATTGGATGTAAAGGCTATATGACTATAATTAAGTAGTATTTCTATGTATGAAGGGTTGGAATATGTTACTTCTGACTTCTACTATTGTAAACAGTTTCTGATCAGCAATAGAGAATGGCTATTGGTTTCATCCTTAAACTGAGATTCATTTGATGTTTTCATGAACACTGTCCTATGTATCTTATTACTTTCTGTCAATACACTAATTTTTTATTACTCAGAATTCGTGCTTTGCATGCTCTAACTTCCTTTCAATCATTAAACTATTGGATATCTTTCTCAATTTCCTTCTTTCAGTATCTTAATGTTCATTACTCAGAATTCATGCTTCTCATGCTCTGACTTCCTTTGAACATTTATATATTGAGTAAACTCTGTGTGTGCGTATTCTACTTTCATTTAAACATCTACATGCCTCAGCTTCCACAAGGAGAGCCTTTGTCATTGATATTCCTGTCACTGACTCCATATCCCAATGGTAGCAAGCCTTCATTTTTCAACCTGTAAACATACAAAACCAAGACAAAATTTATAGAGTTAGCCATCTAGTACTATCAATATTCAATATCATAAAACCCCCTTGAGAGATCGCTCCCAAATTGAAGAGGCTAAGCTTTAGTCAAAAGCTGGTTTGAAACAGTTACACTAAGTTGTCTGATCAGTAGCCAATCAAGTACAATTTTGGTGATAACATGACCAAGGAGGAGAATACATATCAGATGAATTCTTTGACTTTTTTGAATAACATGGCATAAAAAGACAGCTTTCTGTAGCTAGAACTCCTCAAAAAAATGACGTGGCAAAAATAATGAATAGAAAAATTCACCAAATGGATCATGTTATTCTTGATGAGTATGGAACTCCTGACATATTCTAGCGTGAAGCTACACATACTGCAGTAAATATTATCAACAAGGCTCATGTTCATGTGAATAGTGATAAAAATCCTTATGAACTCTGGTATTGTAAGCCTCCCACTATGAAGCATTTTAGAGTTTTTGGAAGTAAATTTTTCATCAAAAATAATGATGAAAAACTTGGTAAGTTTGAAGCTAGAGCAGATGAAGGAATACTTCTTGGTTACTCTTATATAAGTAAAGGATACAAATGCTACAATAAGAGACTTTGGAAAATTGTTGAATGTATTGATGTTGTGATTGATGAAGCATGCACAACTCCGAAAAGGGTAACAAAAACAAAAGAGGATGATGATGATGAATTGTTTCCCAAATCAAATAATAATGACATAGAAGAAGAAACTAATGAAGCATCATAAAAAGACACATCAGATAAAGAAAAGGCTCCATCCAAGTATGTTCAAAAGAATCATCAATAAACTCAAATTCTAGGAGAAAAGGAATTTTGGGTACAAACAAGGAGAACCCTTGTAGGATCTCCTAGTTATCTATCTTTATTATCCACCATTGAACCAAAAAATGTAAATCAAGCTAGTAAAGATGAATGTTGGGTTAAGGCCATGGATGAAGAACTTGATCAAATTGAAAAAAATAATACTTGGGAATTGGTTCCAAGGCCTCATGATAAAAATGTTATTGGGACAAAATGGATATTCAAAAATAAGTTGAATGAAAATGGAGAAGTAATTAGAAATAAATATATAATTTTTTGTAAAGGTTTTGCCCAACAAGAAGGTATAGACTTTGAAGAAAAAATTTCACCAGTATCCAAACTTGAAGCCATAAGAATGTTTCTTGCATTTTCAAGTTTTCAGCGTTTTAAAGTTTATCAAATGGATGTAAAATCTTCTTTCCTTAATGGAGATCTAGAAGAAGTATATATAGAACAACCAGAAGGATTTATTTTGGGGAATGATGAAAACATTGTATGAAAACTAAAAAAGGATTTATATGGGCTAAAACAAGCTCCACGGGCATGTCATTATCATCTTGACAAGTATCTTCAACAACAAGGCTTCACAAAAGGATCTGTAGACAGTAACCTGTACACAAAAATTGAGGATGGTAAACTGCTAATTTTTGTTGTTTATGTTGATGACACCATCTTTGGGAGTAATGAAGAATCCATGAGTCAAAAGATTGCTTATGTTATGCAACAAGAATTTTAAATGTATTTACTTGGGGAAATAACATATTTTCTTGGTTTACAAGTGCAACCAGCAAAAGATGGCATCTTTCTTTCACAAACAAAATATCTCAAGTAGATTCTAAAGAAGTATCAAATGGAAGACTGCAAATTTGTATGTACTCCAATGATGACAGGATGTAACCTCAGTTCTCATGATGATTCTCCCACTGTAAACCAACCAAAATATAGGTATATGATTGGAAGTCTGTTTTATCTAATAGGTACTAGACTAGATATCATGCATGCAGTTGGGATTGTTGGACTTTTCCAAGCCAATCCAAAGGAACCACATATCCAGGAAGTAAAGAGAGTATTCAAATATATCCAAGGAACTCAATACTTTGGTCTATGGTATCCTAAAAATTTCGATCTTACTCTTCATGCTTACACAGATGCGGATTGTATAGGAAATGTTGATGACCAGAAAAGCACTAGTATCTTGGTTCAGCAAGAAAAAAAGTACCATTGCCTTATCTACAACGGAAGCAGCATATGTGGATGTTGCATCCTATTTCACACAACTTATCTGGATGAACTAGACATTACAATATATTCAAATTAAATTTTCTCCACCCATCTCCATACTATGTGATAATACAAGTGTTATTATTATTTCGAAAAATCATGTTATGCACTCCAAAACCAAGCATATTCCTATTAAGTATCACTTTTTACGAGAACACGTGCTTGAGAAAAAGGTTATATTGGAGTATGTTCCCTCTAAAGAACAAGTTGTTGATATATTTAATAAACCTCTCCCCTGAGAAGCATTTGAATATCTTAGATAGAAACTGGGAGTTGTCTATGCCTTACTTTGTTGTTAATCCAGTCTGCTCAATCTATAGGTGAAAATTCAGAAGGTTGTTTTTTGTACGTAGGTTTCATTAAGTATAGTAGCATATATAAGTTTCTTTGCAGACAATCGCATATGTTTTTCTCTAACAAAAAAACAATGGGTTAGCCTCAAGATCAGACTCTGACATGATGCTGATAGTTATGATTTGATTGGTCTACAGTCTGCTGATATGGTATTGAGTTGTGATTTTTCATTGATATTTATTTGATTTATGAAGATGCTTTTATGAGTTGTTGATAATGAACATGTAGCACAGGTTCAGGGGGAGCATTAGCCTTGCAAATTATTTTGCATTGTTGGCATTATGTTTATAATGATCGTTGAATTATGTTCGATGATCTCTCTATTGAGGTCCTTTGGTATTGGTTGTAAAATTTATATCTGTAAGGTCATGTTAAGACATATGATGTAAATATTGTCATATTCAGTCATGTATGGAGTTTTGAGGTCATGTCAAATATGTAAACCCACTTGGTTGGGTAGTTGAGCCAAATATGTAGCCCCACTTGGTTGGGTGATTGATGTAAGTATGAGTCCTTGGTGATAGGAAATGTCATACTCTGATGAGTTTTCGAGTCATGTAATTCATTGAAAAAAAAAATCAGCATGTGCTCAGGGGGAGCATGGTCAATATAGTGCAGATCAGATCTACATAGCTCTTGTATCTACAAGGAAAGAAAACCTTGTTTCAACATTGGTCCACCCTTTTCCCTTGATGTCAAAGGGGGAGACTAACTTGGTGTTTGAATAATGCTTATATTGATATGTCTTATAGGTATCTTCATGTTATGGTGATCAAACACCAATATTTTTGCCATCAAATCCAAAGGGGGGGATTGTTGGCATTATGATAAAGGTGTTGTCCTTGATGGCAACCCACTTGTAACAAATTTCACATATCAGTTCATAGGTGATAGAGTGATGGAACAGAATGACAGAATGATGGGACAGAGGTTTGCAGTTAGAATCAAAAGATTATTAAAGTAAATATTTGAATATCTATATGCGGGTTCGTCAAGGCAAAGTCGCGTATACACGCGGGTATGAAGAAAAAAAGTTGTTTATGTGTTGGCACACTAATTTTATAATACCAGGGGTCTTTACCATGGTATTAAATCACAATATTGAGTGCTGTAATTGTTATTTGATCCCGTCCAAGAATAACGTCGGAACTTGTGTGGTTTTGGCTCATGGTATTAGCTAAGGCTCAAACTATACAAGGAGGTGAAGATCAAAGTGCTAAGTGTGCATGAGTAAGGATAATGAATGAATACTTCAATCTGAAGTATATTTGCATGGTATGGGCTATAGTTGATTGATAGATCTGAAATAAAGATGCATTATAGACCTGAAATGACTATGTATTTTCATGATCTGGTTATGAATTGTTTAGATTTGTGGTCTAGCGCTTGTTTGCTGCAATGAAGGGTATGATATGAGTAGGTTTGAAGTTTTAAAGTATTGCGCAGTCCTGAATTATTTACAAATATATACACATGTTCGACATGAGGAAAGCATGTATACACTTGAGTTTGGTTCTGCAGAGTAGTGTATTGTTCAGTAATATGTTGATATCTATACGCGAGTTGGTTTTGAGATAAGCACGTACATACGCGAATAATTCTACTAAAAGGCACATATGCAAGACAGAGTTTTGTTGAAGAATGCTGAAGAAAATGTTTGATCACTTTTGTTGTGTTTATGTTGTCTATCAATGATGTCCTTATATAGATCTAGGTTGTTTGAGTATTGATTATGTTGCTAGTTGATTATGATTAAATATTAGTGATTGGTTGGTATATTGATGATTCAATGAATTATTTGGTATAATTATATGTTTTATTTTGATGTATGGTATTGGGCTTAAATGAATGCAGTGGGTCTAGTCTGAAAATATATGAAAAGAGGCCTACAAGTTGTGATGTATCGAAGACGGTGGGACTAGTGTGAAAATTTATGAAACGTGGTCCGCAGTGGTGTTGAGAGTTGGATCCTTTGGTGAGGAAGTCAAAGCTTCCTTCTAGTAGGAGCTGGTGATTAGATCAAGTGGTTGTAGCTCCCTTCCAGTAGTGGCTAGTAAACGAGAGCAGGGGGTCGAAGCCCCCTTCCAGTGGTGGCTGGTAAACTAGATCAGGGGGTTGGAGATCCCTTCGAGTAGTAACTGGAGAATGAGTGAAGGTAGAAGCCTTCTGCAGGTGGGTGCCTATGTGCTGGTATGAGTCTGCACCAGTAAAATATTATAAGTAGTTTTCTATATAATAAATATTGAAGACAGAGACAAAAACAACAGTGGTTTTCTCCCACATTAGGTTTCCACCTTAAATTCTGGTGTTCATGTGTGTTTCTTATGTGCGATGATTTATTATGTTCTTACGAAACATGTTTACTGCTTGCTAAATGTCTGGTGAATCATTAATGCACTTGTCTAAGTAAATTTACTGAAGATTTATCTGAATTATAAGTTCTCTGGGCATACAATAGTTTCCTGAATGAAAGTCGTGTACATACACTAGTTGGCTTAAGTACGGTCACGTATAGAATTCAGTAAAGAAAAGTAAAAGTATGTGTGAGTTTTAAATATTGATTCAGCAACACCACCCTCCCACCCCTCTCACTATTTTTTTCCAACATTTTTTTTTTTTAACTCTCCATAATGGAGGCACCAAGTGAGATAGGAATGTAGAAATTTATTAATACTATTGTATTATCGGATTCTCCTGATCTAAAAATATTTATCTTCTTACTAAATACAGAATCCTTCCACTGTTAAACTTGCAGAAATTTAAAACTCAATTGCAAACACATGTGAATAAATTCAATAGCACATAACACAGTTGTTTAATGCGAAAGCTTAAAGCTAAAAACCCCAACTATCATATATTATGTATATCAATGGAATCATGTAATAATCTCATACAGAGCTTCGTACATCAAGCTCTCAGTACAATCAACAATCATTACACACTGTCATGCAGAAATTTGCATATCTATGCACCAATTTCTTGCCTCCTGACAGCCTGCCTCCACTACGCAATCCTTGCTGAAGAAGACCCCTGAATGAATTCGAATTTTCCTTCCCTTGACTGCGCAATCCTCATTGGCAACTCCAATGTGTGTCAGATGCATTGAATGCATCACTATAGTCACAACAGATAGTCCATCTCACCCTTTCACCTATCTCTCCACTGGGTCTCCACTGGAACTAACATGCAAGTATTTAACTGTTGTATTTGTTGATTTGTTAGTGAGTTAATAGTTTTGAATTAATTAACTAATTAATTCACTAAACTCTCACTAGTGTATCTTTCAGTTAGACTAGATACAACTAGCTCAACTGAGTTAAACTAAATAAAAACTCCCGTAACTACTCTTCCAACTCTGTCATAACATTTCCACTTCAGTTCTAACTGAGTCCTCCATACATGAGCCACCAATAACCCTAGGAATTGTGTAAGTCCTTCATCCCACTGATTTTCCAAATCTATTCACTGAAATAAAGTGCTCTAAGAGAATAAGTTGATATTTATTGTCGGATTATTATTAAGGGTTAATAATAATCGACATGCACCTATTTTTAGATCAACGATCTATAAATAGACCTCGCCCAATATTCTAAAAATAGAATTTCATCAATTTTCCACATTTGACCAACCATCTACAAATAAAATCCTGCAACTTATAGAATATGCTCACCATGTCTAAAAATAGACATACACCTAAAAATAGCCCGCGGGCCCCACTTAGTGAAGGTGCTTACTTTTCACTAAGCTCATCATCTTGTTGAATCGCAACAAGGAATTCCCAAATATTTAAAGAATTTCCAGTATAAATATAAATGGATTCCCATAACCTGCAAAATTTCATTAAGGACTTATAAAGGATGGTTCTATCCAATGATAAAGATCTTGTTTTTATTTACTAGGCCCCCCAACATGTCCAAGTATTTGTCCATAATATTTTTGAATCGATGAACATCTAGCTTTGAGGTACCCCCTAACAAAAACGTATCATTTAAAGACTGAGAATGGTTAACATCCTTAGTGTTTCTAGCTATACTTAGACCTTGAATTCTCCCCTCCCTTGTGGAAATATCCATATTACTTCTTAAGATTTATGGCACAAGAATATAAATAAGTGGGGAAAGAGGACACTATTGCCTCAAACCCCTACAGGCAAAGAAGAAATTACAGGGGCAACCATTTACCAAAGGAGTGGTCCAAGGTTTTCCAATACAAGCTCTAATCCAAATGATAAGCTCATTGTAGAAACCCAATTTCTCCATCACCGAGAATAAATAAGAATGAAGATTGTTGTCAATGATTTTCCGATGCTTCATGAAATTACTCTGGTTTTTAGAGATAATTGTAGGGCTAACCTTTCTGAGCCTATTGGCCATTACTTTTGTTAAAATATTGTTTACATAATTAAATAAAGAAATTGTTCAAAATCAAGAGAATAAGGATGGATTTGTCTCTTTCAGAATTAGAGTTAAAAAGGATGAGAGTTGGTATCACCTCCTATATTTCATTTGGATCTAGAGGAGTTTAGCATTCACATAATGTATTTTTTTATCAAACTCCAAAAATGCATATAGAAGCATATAGAGAAGCCATTTGGTCCCAGAGCTTTATCTAGATCTAAGGACCATATGGATTCTATTACTTAATCTTCCTCATTTGGTTTTACAAGCTGAGAATTTTCCATATTCAGAATAATGGGAGGAAGACAAGAGATGAAGGACTTTTCCATATATGGGTTGTTAACTATGTCCTCCAAGTATAGATTCTTGAAAAAACAAAAGGCCTCAATCATGATTTCTAGAAAAGAGAATATTTTGGAGCGACCTCCAGGATAAATTTCCTTAACCTAATTCCTTGTTTCCCTGGCTTTAAACTATTTATGGAAAAATGAGGTATTCTTGTCACCCGCCTTTAACCATAAGCTTCATGACTTTAATCACCAGTAGTATTCTTCTTGCCTACTAATTTTGAATATCTAACTGTTCAAATGTTTTTCTTCTTCTAAGTTCCTATTAGTAATTGGAGCGGTCTCCATCAATTCTTGGTGGGATTCAAGTTTATTTATTAACTCTTTTTTCTCTTTCTTAGGGGGTCTGAGATTTATTTTAACGTAGTTTCTAGGAACTTGCTTCACTGCCTTCAGTTTAGTTTCCCAAATGAAGGCGGGAGACCCATGATCCAACATAGCCCAAGCCTGAATTATGAAGTCGATAACCCCTTCCCTCTAGAGCCACATCGAATTAAAATAGAAAGGAATTGGGCCTAAGTCTTCTAGAGGATCCGAATGCAAATTGATTGGTTTATGGTGAGAGTTCCCTTGAGCCAAAATAACATATAGACATTAAGTTTTGTTTACCAACCAATTGTTGTGGATAAGAAATCAATTTAATCTTACCGCGATATGGCAAGTGTCGCTTCTCCGATTTTTCCAAATATACTTCCCCTTTTTTGGGACCACATCTAGGAGATACCATTCACTAATAATATCTTGAATTATTTGGAAAAAAGGATATATTACATTACTTCCACCACATTTCTCAAATGTCAATAAGAATGTATTGAAATCACCTCCAACCACATTATCTATGTGTCATTTGCCTCCTTCGGGATTGATAAGGAGTCACAAAACTCTCCTTTTTCATTCTACAGAACTGGGGTGTAGACATTGATAAGATAAATTGTCATTTGTGTCCCTATCCTCTAGTTTAACAACCAACTAAAAACATAATTTGGCACTATGTATTAGTTTAAATCGATCTTCTGACCAAAGGGTGTGAATTCCACCAGAAGCTCCCATCGAACTTTGCGCTATACCTGAACATTTTTTCCAAATTATTCTTGATAAGGCCATGGCCTCTTCTTCAACTATTTTTTTTTCTTATAGAAACAAGACTTGTGATTTTCTTGTTGGCTATGTGTTATATTCTTTCCACAATTAGTCGCACACGCACGGCTGTCATAGTGGGGGCGATAGGCCCCCCTGTATGTTGCACAGGGTGCAGTAGGGGGGTCATGGGGGGGCGACAACCCCCCTTGTCTGGGGATCTGCAGGGGGTAGGAAACCCCCTGCACAAGGTCTGGGGCAGCGCCCTGGGAAAAAAATTTTGGACCCAATTTTTCAGTGGGCGGAACCACCCATGGTTTTTTGGATGGGTTTGCACATGGTTTTAGGGCATGAGGTTTTCGGGCCTTGGTATTTTGTATATCCGGTCAAGGGAACTACGGTTATGTTCTAATCCAGAGCTAATGGATTGGGATTTATAAATGCTTCATCATGTATATATATGTGTTGTAACACTAAAAGGAATATGATAAAAAATCAAGCTGGTAGTCCCGATTTGGGATCCAGGGGGAAAAATCTGTGTATATCTGTTTTATGTTTTATTCTCTCGCTATTGCTTATTTTCTTGTTTTTAAGATTCGTTTGAAAATAATTTATGTACAAGGTTAAAACCTATATTTCTCAAATTCACTAAGTATTTTACTACCTTGGATTTGATAGGGTTTCCTAGTCACCTAATATTCCATGAAACAAATTTCATTTAAACTTTGAGGTAGCAGACTTACCTCCTCTAGACTTGGAACTCACATTTTCTTTATTGCTTACATTTCTAATCATTTCTATAATTTGAGGTTGGTTTCTAAGTTTAATATTTGGTTCTGCCTCAGCCTCTCTTGAATCTTTCTTAGATGGCCAACGTTTTTTGGAAATTTCCAACTTGTAACTTCTTGAGTCGCAACCCCAGTTCAGCCTCGTTTTTTCACTTCTTGTCAACATCCCCCCCTTCTTTCCTCTAAGTATTTTGTATAAGGATTGACTTCTCCTTCTCGATTCTCTAACATGTTTGAAATGACTGGGGCTAGAATACTCTGATGGAACTAGAGCTCATATTTGCTTTCTATGTTGGTATTAATTAGAGGTTCTTCTTCATGACTATCCATTTCAACTCATTCATCCCACTTGCCTCCTGATTTTAGGGTTTATTCCACAATTGGGGGCTCCTCTTGGTCCTTTTCTTCCTATGAAATAATAACAATAGGTTCATCGATGTGGAGGTCACATGCACAACCAAATATTGAGGTTTCTGGAATTACATTTTCCTTTTTTTGACGCTCTTTTTTTAGCTTGCCAACGGTCCTCAACTTCTTAAACCAACACATTCTCATTTCCAACTAGATATTTCTTGCGATCCTATGTAAAGTGCCCATATTCATGGAAAATCTTACACTTAAACAAGTGTTTCTTGTAGTCCGGGGGTTGAATATTCTTCCACACTCCTTGATTTGAAATGATTTCCAAGGGAAATCCTTTCCCAAATCCACCTCAACGCAATTTTTTGCCCATGAAAATTACTACCCTTTCAATTGGGGTCTATCCAGGAACTGTCCCACTCTATTCCCAGTGGCCTTCAAGCAATCGTCACTTTGACATGAGATAGGAAATCAGGGAAGTTTAACCCAAACTAGAACAGTTGTGGGGATATCATTGTCTTGGGTAAAAATTTAAAGGCTGTTGATTCAAATACACACCCTTGGAGCTAAAAATAAATGGTTCATTCTTGAAAATAATGGGGCCATGTCCACTTTGCATATGAAAAGGAAAGAAAAGAAATTGTTACCAATCACATAGAAACCAATACTTCCATTCATCACAAGCTCTATCAAAAAGGAAATTACACCATCATCAAACCAAGAGTCTAGATCAGAACATGAATCTAAATCATATAACATCAAAAAATGAGGAATTTGAAGATTTGACAGGCATTAGGTCTCTTGCACTAGAACCTAGAGTTGTTGCAAAAGCAAGGCATGAATGTGTAGCTCAATTTTGGAAATTCGGTTGTCCATTTGCTCCATATAAAATCTCATGTTTTGTTACTCCCTATTTACATATGCTAGGTTGGAAAATATATTATATTAGTCAACTTATTTCTCCATCAGAATTTGTGTCATCAGTGGCTTCATTTTCCAATACAAGAAGAGGGCTTGGATATATTGTTTTCTTCTTCCCCTAGTGTGGCCATGGTTAGAAACCAATTGACCAAATTGTTCCACCAACTTAGAATCTAAAAAGGAATGTTTGTCTAGTTACTGTCTCCTCTAGGTAGTGTAGCTCATTACGGACATCAACATAGGTTTTTCATGGAAAGTGTTTGTGACCTCTCTATCCTGATTATGGTATCAATTTTTCACCTATGGGCCTCTGCTTCCACCCCCACCTCTACAATAACACATTTGCTAGTGTTGCATGATTAATTTCCAGCCCCCTCGATCCTTAAAAATTTCCAACTATCTCTTTCCGATAAAAATGTTGAGGATGGATGAGTATCTTGTCTCAAGGTACAACACCCAGTCACTATGTTTGATGCAATTCAATACCTCATTTAGACCTTGAAAGGTAGCAACATTAAAAACAATCAGGTACAAACAAAAAATCCACCCATAACTACAATAACCTTTTGGAACTTTAATTTTTTGTCTTCACTTAGATGGACCAAAGCCTCACAATCCATGGATAGATAGTAATGCAAAGATCATTCAACTTGCTTCATATGATATATCCCTTAGCCAATAGGTTCATATATATTCCAACATGTAGTTAAATAACTCAGAAGAAACTGAAATCACAACAACATCCATGACTCGTCCATTGAGTACCTAGGTATTATAGACAATCCAAGAATAAAATCCTCCCACATGAAATATCCAAAGCACAATTCAATCTAAGGGCTTGACAAGGAAATACTTCAGAAAGGGGATTGAATATCTGAGAATTATTTGAGCAACAAAAAAAGTGCGACCGCTCACTAACGAAACCACAAGGTGTTGACTTCTCCCCTTGACACAAAAATAAACACCCACCAGTAAAATCCCTCTTCTATTACCAATTTTAAGCCTCTATACTGATGGGGTACAAACACAAAGGGAGATGACTAACCCAAACATGCCTCAAACTATAAATTGAACAAACAAAAGACCAAGCAATAAGAAATATAAAATTTTCTACAGTGAAATTAAGTGACTATACAAGAACCCCGACATGAAAATTCCAGACATAACATAGAAATTTCAAATAGGAAAGATAGCTTAGTGGATTCATGAAGACATATCCATAATACTACATGAAAATAGGCCACAAATTACTTGTGGGCACCAGTAGGAATGAATGTTCCAAAGCGTGAGACCCATAACCTTTACTCAACCATAAATCACCCCTTGACCAAGATTCTCACAGCATACATGCCCCCTTCTCAACCCTAACAAATAACCCAACCAAACTACCATAGCAATTAACCAGAGATGTAAAAAAACTTAGCCCCTAATTGGGTCCTAAGTTGGCACCTTCATTTAATATAAAACATCCTTAACATTATTTCCAAGCTAGTGAAATAAATCCTTCGCATGCACCTACATGCATGGGGGTGGCCACACCACCTGCATAATTCAATGCATAACATCCTTGTACCTCCCTAGGTGTTGGCATGAATCTCATCGAGCCACCCCTCTTGCTTCTCACCCCTAATGGGGAATCCAACCTCTCTTTTATGGATCTCTCCTGGTTTGATGCAGTTTATTCATCGAGAATGGTACATAAATATTTCATATCTTCCCTCAGGGGATTTAAGGGCCAAGAGTTTTCCAAATTGTACCCTTAATGTGAACAACCTCAGTTTTCAAGGAAATCCACAACATAATTCCTAGATCACCTAGTATGTTTTGGGATCACATAGTTAAAGGCCTTTAAGAGTTGGCCTATTTAATGAGTTAGCCTTGATAAGCATCAATTCTTAGATATATTATTGTTGGGAGTTACCTGAATAATCTTCTAAGTAGTTCTAATGGATATGTGAGAGTTTACATCCGCTATGACGTCATTGATTATCGCTAAGAGATTTGTTAATAAGCCTTTTTTCAAGATCATAAAAATTCACCTCATTGTTATTGGAAAAACCACAATTTGCAGCAAATACTTTTAGCACTTGATTCATCCAATCTCTGATTAGTCCCCCATAACCTGCTAAACCCAAGTTCCCTTTATAGGCATCATCAAAATTGATTTTGACAAAGCCTTTTTGGGAAGGCACATAAATCATGGATGAATATTGTGGAGGGAGAGTAGGATTTCAAGTTGCAAGAGATAATATATTAGGAGATAGGTCCAACTTCCCCAAGATTTTATCTTCATGAGGTTGCACTAGCTAGTCATCAAGTTCCAAGGATCTGAGAGAATATTTTCCCTTATGTTTTTCTTCATCCCCTCCCATATCTTGTCCACTAGAAGTTCAACATCTTTGAAAATCCTTCAGTTTTGTTCCTTCGAAATTGACCACAACATCAAGCTTGGGGCTAATATCGAAGCATGATTGACCATAGGAATATAGAATACTTTCGGTCACCATAATTCTATAGTTTATATTATACTATTAATAGAGTGATCTAAGTATCCAAATAGCTTTAGGATCTTAAGCCAAATTGAGGTAGAAAAAGGAAAATGATTAAGAATATGTTCCATATATTTTCCATTCTATTCACACATAATACAGTATGATGGTCCATTGGTGCCTCGTCTTTGAAGTGGATCCCAAGTAAGGATTCTCTTATGTCCCACTAGCCATAGGAGTTTCAAAATCTTCGGCTAAAGACAATATGTCCAAATATTTCTCAATAGAGGCTCTTTGTTCAATAGGTGATGCTTCACTAAGATATGATATGCGTCTTTCAGCGTGAACATGCCTTTCGTCTGATATCCCAATCTTAGAATATCTAAATCATTGGTGACATGGATCTTCCTTGACCTTAATCCATGGTATAGTGTATTCCATTGTATATCCGGGGAATTTTTCCAACCCTCATTTTTCTTCCATATTCTCGAGTGACCTTCTATAGTTCGAGTGTGTTCCAAAAGTCCCCTACAATAGTTTTCCTTTGTTTAGTAGTAAAGAGCAAGAGTTTTTTCAAGTCATTCCAATTGCTTAGTTTAGGTCTCTGTTTCCATGAATCCTACCAAAAGAAAGTAGTTCCTCCATCCCTAATTTCCCATAAAATATGCTCCTGTTTTAAATTTTTGTTTTGTTGGGCTAAGTTTCATATTGAGGATCCTAACAGGAAATTCGCTACTCTTAGTTTCTCCACCTGTGTGTTGAAAGCTCCATAGTTTCTATTCCATATATGTTTCAACAAATCATCACCCTTGAAGCCATTTCAACCATAACTTTGATCCTAGTGTTTGGTTGAGGATTTCAGGATCTCAGAGTCCCAGTCCTCTGACCATCTTGGGTAGATAAAGATATTTTTAACCTACCAAAGCCCATTTCTTGGCTTTCTAAGTGCCAAGCTCTTTTGGAAGGCAGGCAAGCATGTCCTGAGGTATCTCAGGGGCACATCGGGATATGGATTATGGTACAGACAGTCGGATGAGTTGAAGTTGCATGGCTTCACGGATGCAGATTGGGCAGGGAGCCCAACGGACAGAAATAGCACACTTGGAAGGATTTTCAATATCGGGTCTACGGCAGTTTCTTGGTACAGTAGGAAACAAAGATCCGTGGCACTCAGTTCAGCAGAGGCCGAGTACATGGCAGCAAGTTTGGCTGCATGCGAGGCTATATGGATGAGGAAGATCCTGGTTGGGTTGTTCGGTTCACACTTAGATCCTACTGTGATATATTGTGATAATCAGAGTTGCATTAAACTCTCGGTTAATCCAATATTTCATGATAGATCTAAACATATTGACACCTGGTACCATCATATCATAGATTGTGTGCAGCGGAAGATCATGTTACTATCTTACATTCCTACGGAGGATCGGGATGTTGATATTCTGATGAAGGCGCTCACCGGGAGAAAATTTGAATACCATAGAGACGAGATCGGGGTGGAAGATAATCCCTATCTTGTTGAGAGGGAGTGTTGATATTGCAACAAGATGATGATCTTAGTGAAAATAGTGGCCTTCACTAAGTGGGCCCGCAGGCTATTTTTGGCACAAAGTCTATTTTTAGACATATCGATCATATTCTATGAGTTGCAGGATGATATTTGTGGATGGTTGGTCAAGTTGGAAAAATATATGGACTTCTATTTTTAGACATATTGGGCGGAATCTATTTTTAGATTTCCAGTCTAAAAATAGATATGTCGAATATTATTAGCTCTTAATAATATTTGGACTTTAACATTATCTTATTCTCTTGGAGCACTTCAGTTAAGTGCACAGATGTGGCACAACAACTGACAGAAGGAATTAAACTATTCCTAAGGGTTTACTGGAGCTAATGCATGAGGACTTCAGTTAGGACTTCAGTTAGAAGTCATGTGATAGAGTTTGGTGGAGTTATAGAGGTAGTTGGTGGAGTTGTATTCAGTTTAACTCAATTAGACTCAGTTGAGCTAGTTGTATCTAGACTAACTGATTGATACACTAGTGAGAGTGGTGTGAATTAATTAGTAAATTAATTCACTAAATAGTAACTCATTAATCAATTGAAGAATACATCAGTTAACTATAGTGCATGGACAGTTTCAGTGGAGACCAGTGGAGAGGTAGGTGAAAGAGCAAGTGTGACTATCAGTTGTGACTATAGTGATGCATTGATTGCATCCAAAACTCAGTGGAGATGCCAATGAGGATTGCGCAGTGCAAGCCATGTGGATTCGATTTCATTCAGAGCCATTCTTTAGCAGGGATTGCAAAGTAGAGGTAGGCTAGTAGGTGGCAGAGATCAGTGCATGGATTTGCTAGATCAGACTTGATTAGTGTGTAGCGATTGTATTGTACTGAGAGCTTGACATGTTCAGCTTTGTATGAGGATTGTTACATGATCTTTATGCCATATATTATATACAGATAGTTGGGGTTTTTAGCTTCAGGCTTTCCCGTTAAATCATTGTGTTAATGTGTGTGAATATTTATTGTTTCATGTGTGCATTGTAATCTTGTTTAATTTCCGCATGTGATGATTGATGGTGGAATAGATTTTGTATTGTGCATGAAGTTAAAATAGTGTGTGATCAGGAGAATCTTGGATATATAACACATAAGTTATATAATTTCCACAACCTCCCGAGCTCACTATAATTTTCACATATTAAAAGGCTAGGAAAGTCAGTATTGCAACAAAGATTATGAAATTAAGGTCTAATGTGATTAAGATAATAAAATAGGAATATGTTATTAATTATAGTTTAAAAAAATTACTATATTCAAAATGTATATTCTTCTGAATATTTTTAATTTTAATATGAATGAAGATTAACTTGATTATTTTGAGAGAATATATTATTATTTTTTATTTATTTGAAATTTTATTTATAATATATTTATTTTTTCAATTAAAAAATAAATTTATTTGATTAAAAATCATTTTTAAAAATATAGATATTATTTGATTAAAAAAATTAATTTTTAATTATATATTTTTTCTCTCTTCAATTCACTTTTGGCATTGCAAAATTTTAAAACAACGAGTCATAATACAATGATATATTTTGTAATGAAAATCTCGTATTATTATTAATATTAAATACAAATTATTACAATATTAAATGCAAATGTTCAATTTATATCAACATTAAATACAAAAACATAGTTCAATTATAATTTTGAAGAACAACACATATACATTGAACAAACTTGAATTGAGGGTGATCGGTCTTTCTTCACATTCATACAATTTAACATTTTGTTTTTCATAAAATATCTAATGTATTAAAATAATTATTATATCAATTTATAATTATTATATTATATTAATAAATTCTATTTTTATTTATAAATTTATTTAATATAAACTATTTTATTTTTATATTTTTTAATTTTTAATTAAAATTATTTTGATTATTATTAATATCATGCCATATACATTTTATTCTTATTATTAATATTAAATACAAATACATATAAATTTTATTCTTATTATTAATATGAAATACAAATATATTAAGAAATTAAGAATGAAATCTTTCATAAATCATATCTCAAAATTTAAAGTCAATGTGTTTGGAACCACAGAATGTGATTCATCATAAGGACCTGTGTGAATGTTCTCACCTAAACAAGTTGAGATATACTATAGATATACAAACTGCCACCAAATGACTTATGTGAATGTTCTCACCTAGACAAGTTGATATATAGATCAAAAAATGAAAGTTGAAGAAAAATTCATAAAATAACTTAGTTGAAAATTTTAAATAATTTAATAAACAATAAAATATTGTTAATCTAGTTAGAAGAAAACTTTTCTTGAATTAATTATAAGTCAAAAACTATTTTCTATATTATTTTAAGAAGTTTATTTAATCATACAAATTCTTTCATTATTATTATAATCCTATAATCATAGGGATTAATATATATGAATAAATAATAATTAATAAATAAAATAAGAAAAACAATAAAAATAAAAATAAACTAATAAAAATTTAAAATATACAATAATTAATAACTAGAACAATTTTTAAAAATAAATATATAAAACTAAATAATTTGATAATACAACTAAATTGGTACAAAATGAAATTAATTAAAGGAATTAAAAAGTCAAACAAATAAAAATACTAGAGAAAATTAATAAAGATGGAATATGATTAATGAAAAATAAATAAATCAATAAATAAATTTACGAAAAAAAGACGAGATCCAAAAATTGCAAATTTTCCATCTTTTATCTTGATTTAAGATATGAAATTTTTTCTCGATTTTGATGGCCTCCCTAAACTTGTGGTGATGGAAATGATCAAATCTAGCAATGATTTGAGATTTTTCGAGACAAATTTGGTGTTCTGTCTTCTCAGCATGCTCAACAAGAATTGAGGAGCTTTCCCTACAATGCCTGATGTCAGCCACATGCTCTTGAATCTTTTGATTAATAGAGGGACATGTTTTTCCAATGTAGGGGCCCCCGCAAGAGCAGGGGATCAAAGACACCTTTCATGCTCTTTGGGTCCAACGTGTCCTTAATAGATCTGAGGGAACTACGAATGGTGTTCAAAGGCTTAAAGGTCGGGGATATCTTATGTTTCTTCAAAATACGAGCAATCTTGTCAGTGGTACCCTAGATAAAGGGAAGTTGCACATTGTTAACCTAATCACCAAGGTCTTTCTTAAATTTCAGACCTTTGCTCACAATTAAGAAAGCTTTGAGACCTTGGAGCTTACTATAACCATTATTCTCAAATACTTTAAGGAGATTTGTTTCTTCATTAACCAGGTGTTCATCATCAGAAACCCTTAGAGCCTAAGTGGCTAGTGTGTTGAGAACACCAACCTTTTGAGCCGAAAATTGATGAGAGCTAGCATGAAGATACTGCTCCTTGTGGGTTTTCTTCTGAAAGACCTGGTGAGAGAAAGAGCCATATTATTTCTTGGAGATAATAACATCAAGAAAAGGAAGGTTTCCATTAACTTCAGTCTCCATTATGAACTTAATGGAGCTAGACCGATCGTCAAAGTGTTAGAGGAAAATGTCTAACTTTTCATGACCATGAGGCCAGTTGATGAAGGTATCATCTACAAACCTCTTGCAAAGCTTACGCTTGAAAGAAGCAGAAGCCAAGGCTTTGGATTCAAAATCCTCCATAAAAAGGTTTTCAACCATAGGGGAGAGCGGGGAACCCATGGAAACCCCGCAAGCTTTCTCATTAAACTCCCCTTCAAAGCCAAAATGGGTAGAGGTAAGGAAAACCTCTACCAATCTAGTTGTATCTGGATCAATGATGCAATTGATTACTTCAATAACCTCATTGTTATGGATATTGTTATAAAGGGAGACAATATCAAAGCTACCAAAAGTATCATTGGGTTCAAATTTTAAACCCTTTAACTCATTGACAACAAAGGATGAATCCTTCACAAAAGAGTCAAAAAGGCCAACAAGGGGCTTAAGCTTATGTGCTAAGTACTTCGCTAGGAGACAAGTAGGCCCACCAATGTATTAACAATGGGTCTAAGGGGTTTCCCATCCTTATGAATCTTGGGAATGCCATAAATCCTAGGCGTGATACGATTGCTCTCAATAAGCTTATGGCTTATGGATCCTACCATGCTACTAGATTTAATAACAGAAGCCACAACCCTAGAGAATTTCCTAATGGGGTTTTTTTGAAGCTTCATATAATTACCATTGTTACATAAATGGTTTAGCATATTTCTTCTATAGTCATCCTTATCCATGATAACCACTGCACCAACTTTATCTGCCTTCAAGATAACAATGTCAGAGTTTTTGTTAAGGGACTTGAGGGCTTCAAATTCAGATTGACTAATATTACTTCTAGGGGGATTTTACCTTCTCAGAACCACTGCACAATCCTTCCTACTGACATATTCCAAACTATCATCGACGTCCTAAATACTAAATTCCATTCTACAAATAATATCCTCAACTGGGATTCTTTTCGGATGAAGGGTGAAATTTAGCCCTTTCTCTACAAGAGAAAAAACTGAGGAATCAAACCGGAACTTAGAAAGATTAATTACCCTCTTATTATTGGAAGAGGGAGACATTAAAAAATTATTATTAATAATATTGTTACTAATGTGATTCAAATTAGATTATTACTCATCGGATTGTTAAAATCAATTATTAATATTAAATTCAAATTCTCAAGCTATTATCAATATTAAATACAAAGGCATAATTTGATTACAATTTTGAAAAACAACTCACATACATTCAACAAACTTGAATTGACGATGGTGAGTCTTTCTTCACATTCATGTAGTTAGGCAGTCTATCTTTCTCAAAATATCTAATATATTAAAATATGCATTACATTAATTCATAATTATTATATTATATTGATAATTTTCTTTTTATTTATGTATTTATCTAATATAAAAATATCTTATTTTTACATTTTTTTTATCTAATAATTAAAGACTATGAGATTCAAAATATTCTATCAAACAGTTAACTTAAAAAAAACAAATAAATAAATAGGGATAAATTCAAAATTAAAATATATATATATATATATATATATATATATATATAGATATTGTTGATGACACCTGTGTCATTTGGCCTCATGGAAAGGAGAAATTGGACCTTTTCTTCCAGCATCTTAATAATCAATCTAACTTCATTAAGTTCACCATGGATTTCGAAGATAATGGTAGATTGCCTTTTCTTGATGTCCTCATTTCTAGGAATGATGATGGTTCTCTCTCTCATAAGGTATTTAGAAAGAAGACACACACTGAGCAGTATTTACATGCTAGTTCTCACCATTTCCCTGCCCAGAAACTTGGGGTTCTTAGCACTCTAGCTACCAGAGCCTTTAGAATCTCTGATGAACATCATCTTGAAGGTGAAAAGGATCATCTTCTTAAAGTTTTTAAGAAAAACGGTTTTAGCATGAGTCAAGGTCTTAATGATTTTCGAAAAGCGGAAAAAGGTCCTAAGGGTAAGAAAGATCCCCGCGATCGGTTATCTGGAGTTCACCTTCCATTTATCCAAGGTATTACGGATAAAATCACTAGGATTCTTAAGAAACATAATGTTTCCTCAAACTATAAGCCCTCTCGCACCATTCAGAGTTCGCTTAGATCTGTTAAGGACATGATTTGCCCGAAGGATGGTAAGGGAGTTTTCTTGATTCCATGTTCTTGTGGAACCCCTTACATTGGTGAAACTGGTCGATCAATTAGTCAGAGAATTCAAGAACATGTAGCTAACATGAAGCATAGTAGATCTCGCTCCTCTGCGCTAGTAGAGCATGCTAAGAAGACAAACCATCACATTTGCATTGAAGATGCTAAGGTTATTGCGAGGATTGACCATTTTTTCCACCGTAAATTGAGAGAAGCAATGGAAATTGAAAAGAGGTCAGTTAACCTCAACAGAGATGATGGTTGGGTCATTAGCAAATGCTGGATTCGTGCCCTTCATTCCTAGATTTCCTTTTATTAAAATTTATTTATTTATTTATTTATTTTATTTTATTATATATATATATATATATTTTAAATTTTTAATTATAATTTTATTCATCTACTTTATTTTATCTTTATTTAATTCTATTTTTTTATTTTATTTTTTTATTTTTAATTAAATTTTTTTTTTCTAATTTTTTTTTTCTAAGTAACACTAATTCTATTAATAATTAACATAATGATACATAGCTGCCTCTATCCCAACTGAGGAAGCCTGAGCACAGGGCTTGACGGCCATGAAAATTCATAGTTTGGACTGCCCAACGTGGGGAAACCAGTCGCAAAAGATTAAGATTCGCTACCCTCATAAGGGAAACCAACATTACATCCCAACAGTTTGTCAAAAATACCAAAATTATAACATGCAACTCTGCAAGCAGAGGATAAAAACACAAGAAAACCAGAAAGAGCATGAAGACCTTGAACCTGGAAAACAAAAACTTCTGAGGAAACTTCTGACTACTAAGCATCAGTGGAGGAGGGCGGTTCTTCAACGATTCTGCAGCCCCATTCGTCTCTGCTCCCCTCATCATCAGCCGAGGGTGGCATTGTATCTTTGTCCACGCATTCCACGTTCTGAACCTGCATAGAAGCGTTTGGGACAAGATTTAACTGGGCCAAGGAATCCTTGGCAAAATCTGCAGGAACGGGGCTAGGTATAGAGGGGCCCTGGAAAGTGACGGAGGGGCCAGGAGTAGTAGACGGAGGAAGCACCAAACTAGAGGATTCTTCACAAACTGTAACCGTGACAAAAGCTTTGAGAATCAGTCATTCAAAAGTGCAGTCGAAGGTAAACTCTGCGCGTTGGGAAGACTGGCGGAGAGAAGAAGAGGAATGCAGGTGAGGAGCGGGTGGAGCTGCAGGAGGGCGGACCGAAAGCACTGGAGAGAAGACGAAAGGTGACGAGGGGCGCCCAGAGGGAGGAGCGGAGGGAGGGCCACGAGGTCTGCCTCTGCGGCCTCTAGAATCCAAAGAAAAGTTCGATGAAGAGTCAGAGGTGAGGGACGACGGAGACCGATGAACTCTGCCCCGACTGGAGCCCCTTCGACAGCGCATGCGTTGGCGCAAACGAGGCATGGCGGAGGGGGGAGGCAGATGGAACGGGCAAGAAGGCAGAGATTGCACAGAACCAGAGGAGCAATACAACGAATTTGAAGAACAGAATTGGCTGTGCGAATCATGGAATTCCGGAAAGGTTTCCAAACAGCATAACAGTTCACACCTTCAGCCCGTCTGCGTTCGAGTACTAGGCTCCGAGCCTGCAGATGGGCAAGAAGCACAATGAAACACAGTAGCAGAGCAAATAGGGCAAGCGCCATGCAAATGATTCCTATCCATGCCAAGAGCCGAGGTGATACAGATGAAGAGCGCGCTGCGAAGACGGTTCCAGAGATTGCAGTTAATATGGCATGGGGTGGCGAATTGAATGCCACAGTAAGTGCGAGTGTGGGAGGCCAGATGGCCTGCCCATGGGTTCTACCTCGGGAGGCGACGAGGGACGAGAGTCCCATCACTATGAACTGCAGCCAACCGCATCCGGCATTATTTTTCTAATTTATTTTTATTAAAAAATAAAAAATAATATATATATATATATATATATATATATATATATATATATATATATATATATATATATATATATATTTTTTTTTTAAGTTAACTGTTTAATAGAATTTTTTGAATCTCATAGTCTTTAATTATTAAAATAAAATAAAAATATATAAATTCAAACTTTGAATATTATTTATTTATTTTTAACATGTTATTTATTCGATAATAATAAAAATCAAATGATTTAGTAATTTATTTTTTTCTTTAAAATAATTATAAATAATTAAAAATTCTAATTATAAACTTTAATTATTAAAATAAATATATATAATTAAAATTCTATTTATAAACCTTAATTATTTTAAAATAAATTAATTTTCATTATTTGAGTCAAACTAGTCGTTAGTTTACAAACGGCTAGTAAGAGCTTTACTTTCTATTTAAAGGGGTTTCTTGATCAAATTTTCCATCTTGTCCTGATGATGAACCACACTGGCTGGTTCAAAACGCGTCGACCTAATCTATTTTGATGTGATTTACTAATATCATGTTATGAAAATATTTTTATTACAAATCTCAGTTCCATATAATTTCCTATGACATACCCTAGATACACTAGGTGTCAGACAACCAACACTTAGCATTACTATGCCTTCATACATATATTGCATAGAGAAAAGGTTATGGTTATTTAGTGGCGCCATTGGCATGAACTCCACTATATTCTACGCCCAAAGCAAGGGGATGGTGTTAAGTCAACCCTCCTGCATTCAATGAGCATTAAGCATAGGTTCCATTCCCTACCATCTAGCGAGATGGAAACAATGTTAAATCACTTGATGTACAACACAATGGCCACCCATTTCCTTTGTTGTTCAAATGTGGCGTTGGGGTTCAAAACCACAAAATTTCACTTGATCTGAATGTTATCACAGTGTTGTAACATGAGGACCTAACATAGGAGGTCGAGGAAGAGGGAGACATCCCCTCCCTCCCTAGCATGGGAAAGTGGATGAACACTTCGACTACAACATCCCTCATCACTATCAACACATGGTGGCTGATGTGGAAGCTCGGGAGCTTAGGATCACGGGTGACCACCTTTGGTTGGCCACCATTACAAATATCAGGAAGGTGTCAATTTTCTTTCTGGGGGAAATGTCCTCGATATGGATTTTCATCTCCACCATGCTAAAGCGACCTACCATCATAATGTCAGCCTCCTGGGCATGGAGCTCCAGGGGTCTAACTCCCCCTCCATTGAAACCGTGAATAATTCTCCCTTGCACTCTTTAGAGCACATGGAATCACACCACATGAGGTCTCACAACACTTCCCCTATGTGATGCCAAATTCACGGTGAGTCAAATCATGCTTCAATTGATTCGATCCCCTCCAACAACAAAGGTGAATATGTTAGCAATCAAGGTGGCACTTCCCTCACGTAGAAATTTAAGTATAATTCCTCCTCCAACCAACTAACCTCCATGGGGTTCCCTCTGCTTAATGACCTGAACTATTACAAGCCATGCCTTGTGGTCTAGGAGGACCCTCCAAGGTGATAATTGGGCACTGTTGCTCTTCAAGGTAGCCTCTTCTGTGGCTCTAAATTCTTTTTGTTCAATGGCTCTAAGTTCTCTTTGTTCTTGGATCTAGTTATGATGTTGATTTTTTTGTTGCTATGTCATTGTCTGGAGGTTGTTTGGTTTCTCCTACAGGAGAAGAGGCCTCCTCATACTTGTCTCCATATTTTTCTCTCTCAACCCAGGCCCATGTCCATGGCCAATTTCTTTTGAACTCTAAAGCTCAAAAGTTTGTAATTTTTGTACCACTCCTGAAATACAAGATTTTTTACTTACAAAAAAAAACATCCTACAACATATCCATATTATTATCATAGAATTTTTTCTAGTATAGTATCCCTCTTCTCATTATACACTTTTTAATTAGTTTATATGTAAACGTTATTTTTTCCATTGTTTTATATATTTTTTATTGCATTAAAAATTTAATAATAAATAGTTGATATTGATTTTTTGTTATAAACACTTTATGTCTTCATTAATTTAAGATTAGCATGTCATTTATGATTTACATTTAATGTATTGGGTTTCCACAATATTCTCTCTTCCATGATGTTAATTTTTTTCTCTCTTCAATCTACTCTTGCTCTTTGAAAAATTCTAAATCAATTAGTCATGATATACTAGTGTATTTTGTGATGGCATGCTAAAATTTTTTTTCAAGGGATGAATAGGGTTTATATTAACAAAATTTGGATTATTGGCCATAACCCTTACATAGTCTTGTTGATTTCATAATATGAAAATATTCTTTATACCATACAAAATTTATGCTATCACTATGGTTGCATTTCTTCCCTGGGATAAATATGTATCTACTTATAACTTTGCAAAAGACCCAACCTTAAACAAGGAAATATTTACATTTCGACATAAAACATTAGGATAACTTGACCAAAAAAAATGATCCAACCACAGAGAAATCTTTAACAGACTGCCATTTTTTTTTACAATTGTAGCATTGGAATTGATGCCACCATTATCTGTCTGTGCATTTGCACTCCCTAAATTCTCAAGTGTAGTGATCTTGCCATTGATGCCTATAACTTCATCATGAAGTTCATTAAATGAAATTTCTAGGTTTCCAAGAATATTAAGGAATATTTCCTCCTCGAGAAGCTAAGAGGAATGACATTTTTGCTCGACCATTTCGTCTTTTTGTTGTCTTTCCACTCTCAACACCTTAATCGCCACCATAATTTTTTCAATCAATTTATCAATAGCGCTATGCTCCAAAGAGGGTTGAGGATTCACCATGTTGCAAGAAAATTGTTGCACCTAAATCCTATTCACTCCATAGGAATTCTCTGCCTCCACAATACCGACCAAACAAAAATCACCATGTAAATATTGAGAGTCTACATAATACCCTTTATAATAAGAAATGAGACACTTCCATGAGCCCATTTGAGAATGAATTTTTGAATCCCACCCATATTTTTCCAGAGGATGGTGAGAGGACTCGGAAATGATCACATAGGATGACACAATTAAATTAGTTACATAACATGAAAAAGGAAATGCAAGAGACGTACCAACTTCCAACTAGGTTCACATAAGGTGATATAAATGTTGATGCCACAATAAATGCAGGGAGGGAGAGAAGTTGTGACACTTATGAGGTGGGGAGAGACACTTGGTGGAGAAGTATAAAAATTTGCAGTTAAGAAGTCTGACAGACCAGATCCCAAAGTTGTTTATCACTACAACAATAGCTTGGGAGGAGTTACTTTGAAAGAAGGGAGTCCCATCCTTTTGACACAGTGGATTTCAAATTGGATCAAGATTTAAATTCAAAAAATTAACAACTTATAATAAACATAGTTAAGGGATGTGAGAAATTTTAAATTTTATATGGTCCAACTCAATTTGACCTTGGGTCATCAATGAGCCACATTTGGCTAGAGAATCAGCCATAATATTGAGATGCCTATAGACATAGATAAATTCTAATTTCTTAAGCTATGAGGATAACAAGAGGACACACTGAAGAATAAGTGGGAGATTAGAGCTTATCCCATGTCTAGCCTTGACCACCTGGTGCAATATTACCATCGAGTCACCGATAACATAATTATGAATATATTTCTTTCTAATTCCATTTACAAACCTTTCCAAAGAGCCAAAAACTATGTCTTATTGTTTGTTGTGTGTCCCATGCCACATGTGAATTGTGCTTCAATTTTTTCATTGGGGCCAATAAGAACCCCTCCCGCTCCTACCTCCCTCGAGTTCCTTCTTGAAGCCCCATCAAAGAAAATCGAAGTCAGAAAATCAAGGCTAGGAACCACTTCTCTAGTCATATGCTTCAACGGGAAAAAAAATATTTTTTAAGAGAATATGAAGATGGATCCATTCATGTTCCTTAGGGAAAAGTTCCTCCAAATCATTTCTTTTGAACCCTCTGGAGGAGATCGATTCAAATAATGAAAGAACCACTCTTTTAGCCTCCTTGTAAGGAATCATAATTTCATTTTTGAATATCTCCTTATTTCTTGATCTAGAATAGATACTTTGGAAAGGCTTCCCAACATCTCATTGGAAGAGAGGAAACTTTTCTAGGCCAAGGATATTTTTCTCTCCAATATTAAAACATTTCCTCCCATGACCTAGGGACATAATCCACAAAATAAATCAGGGAAAAAACAATGCACCAAACGTCAATGGAAAAGGAGAATCTTGTGAACAAGTGAGGAATATATTCCTCTGATTTGGAGCATAACACACCGTAGGATAGGCCTTGAATGTTTTTTTTCTTAATTTTACAGCCATGAGAACTTTCTAATGAACCAAGGTCAGGTAGAGAAAATTCACTTTTAGAATGAAGTATGAATTCAATAATTTTGTCCAGAGTCTGCATCAAATTGGATTTGGGAGATGCTTTATCAAGTGCATATATCCCATTTTTGTTGAATAATTATGCTGAAGACTCAAGGTCCAAGAGCGACGATCCCGATACGAAACTGATATGGGAGCTAGGCCTTTTAATGAAGTTTACCAATTTTCCCAATTTGTTTCTACGTGAACTAGCAACTTGAGTTTGAGCCAACCCTTCCACACCCCTTTGACGTCCCATTTTGAAATGTCCTATAATTTTTTGAAACTATGATGTTGCATCCACTAGGAAAGATCCATGAATTATTTAGATTCACCTAATGTGTTGTTAGATATTATATGATATTTCCAAATATCAATGTGAGTCCCATTTCTAGCTTTCCAACTAAGATGTTCGATAACAAGAGGGGTTGCTTCCTTGCACAATCTCCAAATAGCAGATCCAAGACATGACCAACAAGCAGATTACGTCCTGAGTGTATGATTTTTGTTGAAATATTTATGAAAAAAGGTTGATTTCCCCTATTTCTTAAAGTTTGAAACAAACCACCATTTTTTTTAGCTCTGAGATTAATGTTCATATAAAAAGGGTCTTTAACATCCATTCTGCCATTCTCCTTTAGTAGAGGAACTAAATTTTCGTTCCCTAAATGAAAATTTGTCTTGTTATTCCTCCCTGCTTTCCAAAGAAACTTGCAAATTAACAAACTTATCTTGTTAAGCACAAATTTTGGGGCCAAAAGACCAGAGAAGAGATAGATAGGAAGGGATGACAAAACATATTTTACTAGAATTACTCGACCAGCTGCAGAAAGATATTAAGCGCCCTAAGCTTGAATTTTATTCCTAAATTTATTTATTTTATGTTGGCATTATGATAGAGGTGTTTTCCTTGATAGAAACCTACTTGTAACAAAGTTCACAGATCAATTCATAGCTGAAAAAGTGATGGAATAGAATGAAAGAATGACTGGATAGAGGTTTTTAGGTCAAAATCAAAATATTATTAAAGGTAAATATTTGAAGATCTATACGTGGGTTTGTCAAGGCAAAGTCACGTATACACGTGGGTATGAAGAAACAAAGTTGTGTATGTGTTGGCGCACTAATTTTATAATACTAGGGGTTTTAACCATGGTATTAGCCCACAATGTTGAGCGCAATAATGGTTATTTGATCTCGTCCAAGAATACCATCGACACTTGTGTGGTTTTGGCTCATGGTATTAGCTAAGGCTCATACTATATAAGGAGGTGAAGATCAAAGTGTTAAGTATGTGTGAGTAAGTATAATAAATGAATACTTAAATAAGAAGTATATTTGTATGGTATGGGCTATATTTGATTGATAGATCCGAAATAAATATGCACTCATGAATACAATGATGGATTAAGATCTCTAGACCTAAAATGAATATGTATTTGCATGATCTGGTTATGAGTTATTTAGATCTGTGGTCTGCCACATGTTTGCTGCATTCAAGGGTATGATATGAGTAAGTTTGAAGTTCTAAAGTATTTCACAGTCCTGAATTATTTACAGATCTATACACGGTTTTAGCATGAGGAAGGCACATATACACAGGAGTTTGGCTTTACAGAGTAGCGTATATGTTCAATAATATGTTGATATCTATATGCAAGTTGGTTTCGGGATAAGCGCATACATACACGAATAAATTTACTAAAAGCCACGTATGAGAGCCAGGGTTTTTCTAAAGAATTCTTAAGAAAATGTTTGATCAGTTTTGTTGTGTTTCTGTTGTATTTCAATGAGGTCTTCATATAGATCTGGGTTTTTTTAGTAATGATTATGCCTCTAGTTGATTTTGATTAAAGATCAGTGATTGGTTGGTAGATTGATGATTCAGTGAATGATTTGGTATAATTAAATGTTTCAGTTTGATGTATGGTATTGGGATTAAATGAATGTAGTGGGTCTAGTATGAAAATATAATGAAAAGAGGCCTACAAGTAGGAGCTGGTGATCAGATCAGGGGGTTGTATCTCCCTTCCAGTAGTGGCTGGTAAACAAGAGCAGGGGGTCTAAGCTCCCTTCCAATGGTGGCTAATAAACAATATCAGGGGGTTGGAGCTCCCTTCCAGTAGCAGCTAGAGAACAAGTGAAGGTAGCAACCTTCTGTAGGTGGGTTCCTGCATGTTGGTATGAGTCTACGCCAATACAAGATTATAAGCATTTTTCCATATAATAACTATTGAAGACAAATACGACAACAACGATGGTTTTCTCCCACATTTGGTTTCCACCTTAAATCATAGAGTTCATGTGTGTTTCTTATGTGTGATGATTTATTCTGTTCTTATTTCACATGTTTACTTCTTACTAAATGTCTGATGAATCATTAATGCATTGGTCTAAGTAAATTTATTGAAGATTTATCTGAATTATAATTTCTCTTGGCATACGCTAGTTTCCTAAATGAAAGTCGCGTACATACACTAGTTGGCTTGAGTAAAGTCATGTATATAATTCAATAAAGAAAAGTAAAATTATGTGTGAGCTTTAAATACTAATTCACCCCCCCCCCCCCAAACCCTCAATATTTTTCCCGATAATCGGTATCAGAGCAACTCCTTCATAAGAAGCTTTATCGCTTGAAGGAAGATCTACCAAGATGGAAAAACATCTATCAGACCACCAATCTTCAACGGAAATAATTTAATCTTCTAGAATACAAGAACAAGATCCTATCTTCAATCTCCTGGAGCAGATGTTTGGGAAATTTTTGAAGGAGGTTACCAATATCCAATCGTAGTTCCCACAGATTCAGTAGCAAAGAGGACATATGAAACCAATGTGAAAGTTGTCAATGCATTATTGGGAAGCCTGATCGAATAAGAATTTTTCAAAGTTATTCAGTTAAATAAAACAAAGGAAATATGGGATAAAATCATCCCAAGCTATGAAGGCAATGAAAAGGTAAAAATTTCTAAACTCCAAACTCCCAGAATTCAATACGAAAATCTTAGAATGCATAATGATGAAATTATTTCTAGTTTCTTTCCACATCTAGATGAGATTGTAAATCGTATGAAAAATCTGGGTGAAGACATAAAAAAACCACAACTTTAGTAGAGAAAATATTAAGATATCTAACTCTTAATCGAGTCAAAAGTGTCTGCCATTGCAGAAAAGCAAGATCTGCAGACTCTTATTGTTGCTCAACTTCCATTAGGGGAATTTTGAGGTCTAAAATGGGCCTCCTAAGAAAAATGTACAAAAAAACAAAACTTCATAAGAACCAATATGATTCAAGATGATGATGTCAACCATGGGGGATGATTCACCATTTTTAAAGTAAAAGGGTAAAAAGATTAAAAAATAATAAAATAATCAAACTATTTTTTCAACTCGTATTTTCAACTTATCTCCCAAATTTTTTACTCAAATTTCCAGTGGGAGTTCTCTTTGGATGCAAAATTTAATTCTTCATCCAGGAAGTACCCATGTTGCATACTTTTGACAGACACGTGATTTCAATCACATTTTTCATGTATTTCTCATTTTTTGTGTAGTAGGATCCATCGAAAGTATGAAACATGGGTACTCCTTGGATGAGGAATTAAATTTTGCATCCAATGAGTACTCTCGCTCGAAATTTGAGTAAAAACTTTGGGAGATAAGTTGGAAATACGAGTTGAAAAATTAGTTTTTTTTTCTTTTTTCCCTCCAAAATTTGATGATGTAATCAAATCTTATTTTATTATTTCCACTATTGTTTTATAATTTCTTTAGGAGGCCCATTTTAGACCTAAAATTTTCCCTAATGATGGGATCCTGACTACTTTTGAAATGAGAAAAAGAGGTCTCTCAGAATTCAGAGAAGCTGCATTTAAAGCAACTGCAAAAGGAAAGGAAAATGAAGAAAAAAAAGAATCAGGGTAGGTATCAAAAGAATATGAGGTAAATTTTGTAAATAAACTTCAACTTGGCATCAGAAGGTTCAGAGGTAAGCTTCCCTTCAAAAAAAATCTTGTAGTAGAGTGGGTCATTATGATGCTAAATGTCCTCATAAAGATAATCATTACAAGGGGAAGGATATTGAAAAAGTTAATAGGAGATGATTTGACAACATGAAAAGTTATTATACTCATGAAGATAGTCATGGCTTGTCAAATAGTGAAGAAGGAGAACTAGATCAAGCTCTTAAATTACTCATGGCATTTGAGAAAAACACTAATGAGTCTAATGATAACTTTATGGATGCTTTAGAAGAAAAATATTTCTTTGAAGAAATTACTCAACCCAAAATATGCTTGGAAGAAAACAACGTAGCCATAGATACTCTAAATAATCAACTCATAGAAAAGGAGAAGCATAGTGAGAAGTTAGAATGTGAAATAGTAAGTGTAAGAAAGGAACTTGAGAAAATAAAAACTCTAAATCTTAGACTTTCTAAAGGATCTAAAACCTCAGATGAAATTATCAAGGTTCAACTCTCTCCTCTTATGAAGACAGGTCTTAGATAGATTGGTGAATAATCACAGAAAAAAAAATCCTTAGCCAAATCCAGAAGCTATCTAAATGCAGCAAAATCCAGTAAGCAAAGTTTTAACCTTCAGCAGAAGAACAAAGACTGTTCACAGGTAAATCATGTTCACTCTAATTCAAGGATGAAAAATAGCAGAAGCATCAATCAAAAGGTAAACAACACTAGAAGGTTCTATGATCACAACAATTTCTTCTTTAATGGACAATGTTTCTCATGTCATAATTTTGGTCACAAAGATGCTCAATGTGTTGCATACAAAAGCATTATGACTAGAGAAGAAAGAAAACAAAGGCATGAGACAAGAATCAAGAAGAATACTTATAAAAATTTCTCTCCTCTTAAAGGTGAAATTGAATGATCATTTTTCAATAACTTTGGACATGAGGAATCTGAATGCGGAAGAAAATTACAGCCAAAGGAGAAAATATCAACAAATTCTAAGGTATCGAAAAATTACTTATAATCCGAAATTTGTGGCATAGATTTATTTGCAGAAGGAGAATAAAATCAATGGTACATTGACAACGGATGTTCAAAACACATGACAGGTGACAAAGATAAACTCATTTCATACAATGCATTAGAGAAAGAAAATAATGTCATTTTTGTAAATGACTCCCCTGTTGTCATTAAGGGTAAAGGATCTGTTTATTTTTATAAAATGTTAAATTTTGTAATGTTATGTATGTTGATGGATTAAAACATAACTTGTTGAGTGTTATCCAAATGTGTGACCAAGGAAATGAGGTGGTCTTCCAATCAAAATAATGTGTGGTTTGTGAACTTGACACAGGAAAGACCATAATAAAAGGAAAAAGAACACCAAGTAATCTGTATATATTGAAAGGTGGCCAAGAATAATGTTATGTAGGAAAAATAGAGGAAAACTGGCTATGACACAGAAGGTTGGGAAATCTAAGTTTTTCTGAAATAAGAAAATCAAGCAGGCTCAAAGCTGTTTTTGATCTACCCAATATCACCCTACCATAAAGTACCATATGCAAGTCATGTCAATTCAATAAGAAAACCAGAGTTCAATTCAATGACAAAGAAGGATCAACAAGTAATCCTCTTGAACTTATACATAATAATTTATGTGGACGTGTAAGGAAAAATTCACCTCGTGGAGAACAATACTATATCTTGTTCATTGATGATTTTTATAGAATGTGTTGGATCAGTTTATTGAAACACAAAGATGAAGAATTTGATAAATTTAAGGTCTTCAAAGCATTAGTTGAAAATGAATTAGATCTAAAAATCAATTGTCTCAGATTTGACCTATTATCACTCATAACATTTTAAAACATTACTTGGCATGGCCATACAGTTCACTCATCAAAAGGAAAAGGTATCCTTAAATCATTCAAGTTGGTATAGGAAAATTTTCAATTTTTACATCTTTAACCTATCCTAAGGTTCAAGACTACCTCCATTTTATCTCAAGACACCTCTATTCAGGTCATGTCATGTCCCATCAATCATCATTTTCTGAAATATTTCATTTCCCAATATTTTGAATTCAAAAATGTCACTTTAGCCAGTTTTTCCTCTTTTCGTAGCGATTTACACTATAAAAAGGTAGTTTTCGCTACAAAACTGGCTAATAATTTCGTAGCGAAACTGCCAGGAAATGAACTAGCCACGCTACGAAAAAGGGTATTTCTGTCTGTCTTTTCAAATATGGTGCAAGGTGTTAGTCCATGATTGGAGGAGTTAGGGTGGAGGTCATTCAAGTTTCTTATGGTTAATTCAAAGGTACATAGCCATGTCTGAGGTCATCATTACCATTTTTTGGCATGTATGTGTCATGAATAAAGCATGAGTTGTAATTTAAAACATAAAACCTTATCCTAAGCTTCTATTTGTCACTCAAAATTCATTCTTGCATGTGAAACATCTCACTGTCACTGTTTGAGAGTTGCCTCACCACACCAAGCAACTTGTTGTCCAATTTGTCTTTACAAGTGTCACCTTTTTAAGAGGGCAACTTGGTTATAAAAGGAGATGGTCATGCACAAGAAAGCATAAAAATGAGGCTCTGTGGACAAGATAGAAGCCCATGGACCTTAAGCTATTCGTGGAGGACACTATCTTTGCTGAAGCATGCATTAGTTCAAGTTGTTTGAATGTCTGCTAGAGCTAACAAGGAAATTGTTGTGTTTTTGGATTGTTTGAGCTGTCAAATTCAAAAGAATATTATGGATGAATAGAGATGATTTATACTAAAATGAGAGAGTTTATTATCAAGCACAGAACAAGGAACAATAACCTCTTTCACTTTCTCACAGGTGCTACAAATTCAGGGATTCAAAGGTGTCTTTGGGACCTATTTTTAGAATTCATAATTTTCCTATTTTATACATGTTTTTCTAATGCAGATTCTAGACAGATGGAGATGGTTTTAAAAATCCCAATAGATATTTCTCTTCATAACATTATTATTGACAAAAACCTCCTCCACGTTTGCAAAATGTATCATGGATTCAAAGATATAAGCTTTGTCCTAAGACCTAGTTTTTCAGAAGAAAAAAAAGGAAAAATCTGCAAAGATGTTTTAAATATGTAAGGTGACGGTGATTGTGACATTAGTTTGATGAGGTCCATAACATGCATAGAACCCAAATTTTTCAGAAAAATATTATTTTTTGAAGACATTTTTGAAATGTGAAATTTCTGCACTTTTACACAGTTTCGTAGCGTTTCCTAGGCTTAAAGCCAGGAAAACGCTACAAAAAAACCTGTAGCAGCCTTTTTTCCTCTAAAGTCATTTTTTGCAGCTTTCAAGAATGGATATTGATGGTGTGGATGTTTCATTACTTGATTGACACCATGGAACAACAAAGGAGCAAATTTATTGGGTGTAGAAGTCATTTTTCAACACTACCAAAGTTCGCTACGAAACTGTCATGTTTTCGTAGCGAGTTATTTTTGAAGGTTTTGGAGCATCTTGATGGAAATTTTGGATAACTCGACTCCTCAAAAATGTCAAGGGACCTTAACATAAAATATTTATGACTCAAAGGAAGTGTTGTGGAGACTAGGTCATGAGCCAAAGATTTCGTTGAAGATAAGGATTATGCATTCCTGAAAAATAGGGTTTTGTTCCACATGTTTAGGAGAGTTTTCAATATGTAAAGTGGTGATGAACTATGTTATGGCTTTTTCGAGCATGTTAAACTTATGTTGTAACCATCATATAATTGTTTCAAAGATAACAATGTAATAAGTAGGTGTTTGAGTTATGTTAGGACTCTAACTCCTAATTTAGTAGGTGTTAGTTTCTAGTTATAAATATCCAGTTTGTGGTTAGATTAGGTGGCAGTCAAAGAACTTAATGATCTAGCCATTTGGTAGATTGGATGTAAAGGCTATATGACTATAAGTAAGTAGTACTTCTATGTATGAAGGGTTGGAATATGTTACTTCTGACTTCTACTATTGTAAACAGTTTCTGATAAGTAATAGAGAATGGCTATTGGTTTCATCCTTAAACTGAGATTCATTTGATGTTTTCATGAACACTGTCCTATGTATCTTATTACTTTCTGTCAATACACTAATGTTTTATTACTCAGAATCTGTGCTTTGCATGCTCTAACTTCCTTTCAAGCATTACACTATTGGATATCTTTCTCAATTTCCTTCTTTCAGTATCTTAATGTTCATTACTCAGAATTCATGCTTCTCATGCTCTGACTTACTTTGAACATTTATATATTGATTAAACTCTGTGTGTGCGTATTCTACTTTCATTTAAACATCTACATGCCTCAGCTTCCACAAGGAGAGCCTTTGTCATTGATATTCCTGTCACTGACTCCATATCCCAATGGTAGCAAGCCTTCATTTTTCAACCTGTAAACATACAAAACCAAGACACAATTATAGAGTTAGCCATCTAGTACTATCAATATTCAATATCATAAAAACCCCCTTGAGAGATCGCTCCCAAATTGAAGAGGCTAAGCTTTAGTCAAAAGCTGGTTTGAAACAGTTACACTAAGTTGTCTGATCAGTAGCCAATCAAGTACAATTTTGGTGATAACATGACCAAGGAGGAGAATACATATCGGATGAATTCTTTGAATTTTTTGAATAACATGGCATAAAAAGACAGCTTTCTGTAGCTAGAACTCCTCAACAAAATGACATGGAAAAAATAATGAATAGAAAAATTCACCAAATGGATCGTGTTATTCTTGATGAGTATGGAACTCCTAACATCTTCTAGGGTGAAGCTACACATACTGTAGTAAATATTATCAACAAGGCTCATGTTCATGTGAATAGTGATAAAAATCCTTATGAACTCTGGTATTGTAAGCCTCCCACTATGAAGCATTTTAGAGTTTTTGGAAGTAAAATTTTCATCAAAAATAATGATGAAAAACTTGGTAAGTTTGAAGCTAGAGCAGATGAAGGAATACTTCTTGGTTACTCTTCCATAAGTAAAGGATACAAATGCTACAATAATAGACTTTGGAAAATTGTTGAATGTATTGATGTCGTGATTGATGAAGCATGCACAACTCCCAAAAGGGTAACAAAAACAAAAGAGGATGATGATGATGAATTGTTTCCCACATCAAATAATAATGACATAGAAGAAGAAACTAATGAAGCATCATAAGAAGACACATCAGATAAAGAAAAGGCTCCATCCAAGTATGTTCAAAAGAATCATCAATAAACTCAAATTCTAGGAGAAAAGGAATTTTGGGTACAAACAAGGAGAACCCTTGTAGGATCTCCTAGTTATCTATCTTTATTATCCACCATTGAACCACAAAATGTAAATCAAGCTAGTAAAGATGAATGTTGGGTTAAGGCCATGGATGAAGAACTTGATCAAATTGAAAAGAATAATACTTGGGAATTGGTTCCAAGGCCTCATGATAAAAATGTTATTGGGACAAAATGGATATTCAAAAATAAGTTGAATGAAAATGGAGAAGTAATTAGAAATAAATATAGAATTTTTTGTAAAGGTTATGCTCAACAAGAAGGTATAGACTTTGAAGAAAAAATTTCACCAATAGCCAAACTTGAAGCCATAAGAATATTTCTTGCATTTTCAAGTTTTCAGCGTTTTAAAGTTTATCAAATGGATGTAAAATCTTCTTTCCTTAATGGAGATCTAGAAGAAGTATATATAGAACAACCAGAAGGATTTATTTTGGGGAATGATGAAAACATTGTATGCAAACTAAAAAAGGATTTATATGCGCTAAAACAAGCTCCACAGGCATGGCATTATCATCTTGACAAGTATCTTCAACAACAAGGCTTCACAAAAGGATCTGTAGACAGTAACCTGTACACAAAAATTGAGGATGATAAACTGCTAATTTTTGTTGTTTATGTTGATGACACCATCTTTGGGAGTAATGAAGAATCTATGAGTCAAAATATTGCTTCTGTTATGCAACAAGAATTTTAAATGTATTTACTTGGGGAAATAACATATTTTCTTGGTTTACAAGTGCAACAAGCAAAAGATGGCCTCTTTCTTTCACAAACAAAATATCTCAAGTAGATTCTGAAGAAGTATGAGATGTGTTGAGGAGGTAAATCCCCTCTACGGACAGAGGCGATCCCTACTAGCCCAGCAGGGGTCTAGCAACAAACAAACAATGCTATGACGCAAGCTCCTAATTACGAATGAAAGACTTGGGATAGAAGCCTACCTGGATTCCAACGCTATGATCTGAAGAAGAAGTGTCCCCGTCCTTCAGCCCTGGCAGATCACAATCCTTCCACGATCTCCGCGGATGAACACCCGCACATAGAAGAAACGAACAGATACAAGCATAGGAACCAGCATACGTAACTAAACATCGGTCAGAAAAGATATTACTCGCATTAACATGATGGAAAACGGAGTGGAACCATAATCATAGTCATCTATTAAGTAATAAATGAATAGAAGTTACAACCAAGTTCTGACGTCGCAGCTTCCTTCGAACGGGTCTTCGGTCGTCCACGTCTTGCAAAGCTCGCCAAGGAAAGGGAAAACCTCTCCAGAGTCTCGTAACAATGGTCTCCTCGCTTGAATGGGCCTTAAGGGAAAGAAGGGATTCTTTACAGCACAAAGGCACTTGGGAATAGGGAGATGCAAAGCTTCAGCACTTCAAGACTAGCTTGCCATGGATCTGAGCAGGCTTTTATAGATGGGGAAGGAGGGAGCTGGGATCCCTATTATTATGGGATTGGCCCTATCAACAAGGAAGGTTCCATGGGAGGTGGCAAAACCAATTCCCTTCCATAGAACTCCCGCAGCCAAACCTCTCAACTCAAGATAGGCAGTGGTTTGTGAGTTTGTTTGAACTCAACTTCCGCCATCCATATTTAAAAAACAGTCCCTAAAATGGGTGGCGCGATTGCTGCTCTATGACAGAGCGCCAAGTGGTGCGACCTCTTTACAGGATTTCCCTGATTGGCGCGAGCACTGAACTGTCTACCCGCGCCAATGCAAAAAGAGCTGTTTTTTATGAGTTTTGCAAGGAGATGTCTCAAGGGGAATTGAAGCTCATACTCAGAGGGATGCATTGATGATGTTTTCAAGGCATGACAGTGTTCACAGGTCACATAATGGGTCCTCCATTGTGCAGGACGGGGAATGGTAGGGACGGTGACAAATTATTGTGTAACAGATGCCCCCTAAAGCATGAGGCCCGAGAGAGAGAGGGGTGAAATGCTTTACGAGAACATGTCCAACTGAAGGCCCGCCGTCGGAAAACCTGCACAGAAAGATACAACTGATATCTCAAGTACATGATGTATATATATGGTATGGACGCAGCCATCCGAACAGAGTATGCTATAATCTGGATCTAGGGTATGGGCGCAGCCATCCAACTAAGATCAAACAAATAGACTCAGGTATGGTCGCAGCCATCCAATCAGTGAGTCATGTACATAATGATAATAATCCACAATCGCAGCCTGGATTACAACAGACACAATCCAGGGTCTTGCGCTCCATCTCGACCCAAACAAGTACAAGTTCGAGCATGTGAATATGTGAGCTGATGCTGAACATGCAAGAACATCGTCTGATTACCAGCCAATGATGAAAGCTGTTAACAGACGCGAGAGAAACCACCTATAATGACAATGGTCCTCAAGGTACTACAGGTACAATCTACGGCATGCGAATAAATGAGTTGACGTCGAACACCCGCAGAATCACTCGATCGGAAGTCAATGATGTAAACTTCACGTCGAATGCGACGAACTTGCCATTGAGGCATGCAGGCTCCAAGGTACCATCAGGAGTCTCTAGACCAGCTTCCTGGATAATGAGTTGAAGTCGACAGGAAGTGACCTTGATCGAAGGTGGGCCATAATGATTCCCACATCATCGACACGAGACAGAGGAACATAATGTTTTGTTACGAATCATGATCATATGAGAAACAGAGGAAGGTTGATATTTGCAGAGGCCAACTTCTCTTGAACACATAAACGGCACGACAATGGATTTGGCAGTATTTGACATCAACGGATCAGAGGTCATGGCGACGAGTCAGTGAACAGATGAGAGGTCAAAAGAGATTACCCAAACCCATGGAGGCGAAGTGAAGCAGCGAGATGAGATGTCCCCAACCCGACATGAATGCAGACAAGTGCCATGTTCAAGAGTGACATACTGCCGACGACAACGACGATGGTTCCATTTTTCCCCCACCATTTCTGGCGAGTACCCCAATTATTTTTGATAACAAGCTTGAAGGGGATAGCATATGCTTGTGATATAAGTTCGCCCTTCGGGCGAATCCATCCTAGTGCATTTAACGAGTCCTAGGAAGGAGAAACTCGGAGAACGTCATTTCGACGAAATCCAATGTCATCAGGGTTTAACGAGTCTGACAAAGGAAGAACTCGGCGCCTTTTCATGTTTAGAGAGTTTGAAAAGACAACTGAAAAGAAAACTCCACAGGTCCCTTTTCGTAAATAGTTCCCCAGATCCGAAAAGGTAGAAAACAATATCCGGGAAAACCTCCTAGTCGCGATAGGCTAGGGTATTCCTTTTTCGTAATCAATCCATCCCAGCCCGAAAAAGGGTTAAAATTATACTGGGTGAATGTCAATTCGCGTCCATTTTAATGAGATCGAAACGACAAGGGCCTCGGCGATCTTTTCATATTTAGAGAGTCAGAAAAGAGCTGAAAGATGACTCCATAGTGACTTTTTCGTGTATTTACCGAGTCCGAAAAAGTATAAAATATAACTCGTTTCCACCTTTTAGGTCGCAAAAACCTGCTGCTGCACATACCCAACAAGCGTAAAATCCATTTTCGACATAATACATGCAAATATTTGACAAAAATAACTTTTTAGAGCTCATTTAACGTCGAAAAGTTATAAATATGTCTAATTGGTAAAAAATGAAATTACTTTTTACTATTTACCTTGTGGAAAGCAACAGTGGTCCATTTGGAGCAGAATCTTCTGACGGTGATTGCGACCAATCCAGGCAACCATTCAGCGTCTCGTCTGTCACAGGTAAGAGGCGCTCCTTTTCTCTTCATTTCCATACATTTTTTAATGATTTCCTTTCATAAATCAGTTCTGTAAGGGCACTTTTAAAATTTTAGGGCCGGGCCCAGTGGCGCGGGTATCGGGCACGGACCCGCGCCACTGAGCTCTTTTTACTAAAGGGGCCGCGCCACCTGGCGCGACTGTCAGCAAAACAGTCGCGCCAGCGGCGGAACCCAAATTTTCGCCTAAAATTCCGACATTTATACCAAATTTCTTGAATTTTGAAGCTTACAAAAGATCTAATCAGGGGCTTTTGACCATGTGAATGCAGATAAACACTCAAAATGGCAATTGAATGGAAGGAACGAGAGCACGGAGATGAGGATGAAGAGGCCATGCAAAGCCAGGCTTGCATGAACGCTCTGAGAGACTGCGGATTGAAAAAGTTCTTCCTCACGCCATGTTTACGAGCTCAGCCCGAGCTCCTCCAATATCTAATCAGCATCTGGGATGAAAATGAACAAGTGTTCAGGCTACAAGACCAGGTGTTAGAACTGGAGGTTACTGACATTTATTTCATTACTGGATTGTCCCGCAGAGGTCCAATCCCTGTACTGACCGGGAGCAGACCATCCGGGGAAAAGATGGAACAGGTAATGGCGCGGGTGTGCCGAGGGGCACAAACAGGATCAGGAAGCAAGAAGGTATACATCTCCACCATCCTCGATCTAGCACTGAGAGTAGTTCTCCACACCATTACGCGGGCTGCTGGGTCGCAGGCTCCGCACGAGGCCACGAAGACTCAACTCCTGTTAGCCTCAGAATGCATGGGTCCCCGACTGTATGATTGGGCAACAGCTATGACCATCAATATGAAAAGGCAGCTTACAAAGTGCAAACAGGGGAAACTGAAGCAGTTTGGGTATGGTTCCATCTTGGTGTCGTTCATTCTGGAACGCATACCAACCTTCCAGGGCCAAGAGGCCCATGTGGCGAGTCCGATACCACGAGAGCCGAGAATGGCTCGCTGGGCAGCACTGATGCCCAGATCTGGAGGTGGCCAACAGATGTCCTGGAAGCCAGAGTTCTTTAGGTGGCTACGGCGCCAACTGATCGTTGTGGAATATTGGCCCTATTCAGGAACTGACTTTACCGGGGACCCAGATCTCCCATTACCAGAAGGAGATGACTGGGACGAGGAGCTGGGTAAGACCTCATATTTTTGATTTCATGTTTATATGTTTTTTTTGTTAATACACACTTGTCTTAACACAATTATATATGCATGCAGATGTAGGACCTGAGAGGCCAGCCGGGATGTCTCCTATCTCCCGGAGGACACAACTCGCCCCTGAGATCCAGGGGGAAGGCACTGGAGGAGAGGCACTGGTCCAGAACCTTGAGGGGATCGTCCATGGGATCCCAGACTATGCCCGACTGTCAGACGTACCGATGGAGTACCAGCGCCATACGGTGGGAGTTCCAAACCGGCTCCAGCGAATCCTGAGGCGGCTAGTGCGTGCGGTGACGTGCTATCATGAGCACCATGCGGATTAGTCTCTAGGATTTATGCCACACCTATTTTTTGAGAGACACAGTGTCTCAGGATGTATTAAGACAATTATGTATATTTTTTTTGAGTTTTGTGATGCACACTGTGAAAACATTTCGACACACATATATATATATACATATGACTATTTTGGATGGATCTTTCTTTACATGTGATGATGTTTTCTATATGTCATGCAAATGTCTAATACAGATGTAATCTAATGTATCAGTTACATAACAAACGACCCAATGCGAAATGTATTCACACAATGTATCTAATCACACATTTCATTTTTACGTAAGCTTAAAAGCACACATGAAGACACACATATGGAAACTATGCTTGAAAAGGGGAAGACGGGCATGCCCCCCAGCATGATGTCTCAATTCGAGGTGCATGCCCCCCAAGCTTCAGTCCATTGAAAATGGAGTGAAGGTTCAAAAAGTCGAATTGAACAAGCGTGTGTTTCATTATTTTAACGAGGTTGACACACTTAAAAGAACTATCCTCAGACAACTTGTTTCATTGTTTTAGGAGCTCGACACAAGTGGAGGAATTATGCTCCGGCGATCTTGTTTCATTTTTTAAGGAGCTTGACACAAGACAACGAACTGTGCTCCGCCAACCTGGTTTCATTTTTTAAAGAGCTTGACACAGGGGAACTATGCTCTAACCGGCTTACATCAAAATGAACAAGAAGGCGGCGCTTCCAAGATTTCCACTCCCGATGGAAGGAAAACATTCTGGAAGTCAGGACCCAATGCCCCCAGCACCTGATGCACGACGGCATCATCACTGGGCACAGGCACGGGGTAGGTAGACACATAGTTGACCTGCGGTGGGGCAGAGACAACAGGTGAATAAAAACGAGGAGGGGGTGATGGCGGACCAGTTGCCACATTAGGACCAAAGAATGACAGCTGATCAATGGTCACGATCCTTCCTTCATGCGGAAAACAGGCCACACGAAAGAGGGAGGAGACGAGCGCTCCCATGGAATAGGTGTAATCGCGCCCCAAAATCAGATTGAAATCCAAGGGGCCTGGAACGAACATCACGTCCATATGGACGGTTTTGCCTCCCAAAGTAACAGGTAACCTTGGAAGGATCCCCAACGGTTGACTCGTCCTTCTGTTAAAAGTGAGCAGATTCTGCGTAACAGGCGCAAGCGGCGGCGAACCGAAAGCTTGCCAGGTAGTTGAAGACAGAATACTAACAGAGGCACCTTCGTCTATAATGGTGCTGGGTACAACTAGACCAAGAGCCTGTACTGTGATCTCGAAAGGCACATAAGACGGAAGGCGAAATCCTGCAAATCGATTCCAGTCAAAGGAAGCGACCAAACTACTCGGAGGGGCTACCATCGACAAGCGAAGGTCTTCCCCTGATGTTACGGAAGCAGAAGCCTCCTCCATGACCTCCCTCTCGAAGGCGGGAGGAATATCCTCTGGAGCCTCCATCATGGGAGGCGGAGGAGGGGCTTCTTGAAGCACAGGGACAGGAGAATCTTTCTCCAAGTCTGAAGAATCTGAAGAAATCAGAAGGACATGGGGGGTGTGAGGTCCACTCTCGACAGAAAAGACCTGGTGCACCGTGGACGGGGTCAGTTCAACCGATCCCACGACCAATGGTTGGTCAGGGATGGATTCGTGAATTTGAATTTCTGGGGGAGTGAGATCGACCAAGGATAACTCTTGACCAATCATGGGATCAGCTGGCGGAGGACTCGAAGAAAGCCGATTATAACCAGGTGGAAGGCGTGGTGTAGAACCGGTCGGGTTGTCCAAAACTAGTTTGGCTTCATCCATATAAGGACAAAGGTGAATGGCATGGTGCCCTTCACACAACTTGCAGGGATTGGTGATCTTACCCTGCTTCTTAGGAGTCTTATCAGTGCCAGATGAATACGTGCCCCCAACCTGGCTCCCGGAAGTCAAAGGCAACGACGGTCGGCCGTCGGACCATGTTTCGAGCACCTTGGGAATGCCAGGGCAGTCTCGAAGCAAATGGTCTCCCGCGCACAACATGCATGGGAACTTGACTTTCCGCGGAGGGTCGGAGGGCCTATCAAGATGAGATTTCTCATGCGCAGTAGCTGTACATTTAGCCTCTCGCTTATCAGACTTCTTATTCTTTGTCTTCTTCTTCTTCTTCTTAGCCACCTGGTTACTTGAATCCAGACTTTCACCAGGCGAAGTAGAAGAGGAGGACGCAGAAACAGGCGAAGAAGGGGAGAGGTCCACCTTGGAATCAACATGAGGTTGTTCAGGTGGAGGAACTGATTGAACGGTAGTGGACACATTCGGGACAACAGAGGTTGAGAACAACCAAACAGGCAACCCAACAGTTAACCCAGGAAGGGACAACGTCGCCATGTAAGGAGCACCAACATTTCCAAAAGGAGGAAAATGACCAGGATTCCCTTCTGAGGGGATTCCTTGGTTGGTGAACTCCGAAAAAGTTGCCATCAAACTCAAAACCACACACGGGCTGAAAACGAGTTAAGACACACGATCAAACAGTCACAAGCAATATCTAAATGGGTGTGTAATCGTGGGAGATTGATTTTACCACATTGGAAAATAAACAAATTCTACCGTTTCATGTTTTAAGAGTCGAGAAACGATAAAAAGATGACTCTGTCTCTTTCAGAGTTGATACAAGCGTGAAAGGACAAGCGCTTGACGGTCTTTTCAAGTTTAGGGAGTCAGAAAAGACCAAATGACTGCTCAGGAAAAACTAGGCACAAAGGGTGTACAAAATATCCGTGAACTGCAATATACACCTTGGTTTCAATAATGAAACAGAAATCGACCAAGGACTTTCCGTACATGCAGGTAGTCTCCCCGAATGCTGTGTTCGGTGTATCACGGGTATAGGGCGGCAGACTCGGCTTCCTGTGGATAAAGGATTGAAAACCTATGGGGGTCTCCCTTTATATACGCGACGGTACGGGGAGCACGAGTCCGTACTAGTGCTGTCTAAAGCCAACAGGCGAACGACAGCTGCTAGGTTTAACGACGCCGGAACACGTCTCTAGCCTAGACCTTCTAAATATGTTGCGTTAAGTTCCAATGTTGCCTTAGGTTAATTGAATAAATTTTATAGTTGATCTTCAATTAAGTTTCAATTTCCAGGCCTTATCGTATGTAGTGTCTCGAAAGACTCCTAAATGCAAGCTATATGCCACAGTGCAACATTTCGTTCGATGAAAACTAGTTAAATAAGAGTTGAGAGCTTTTATGCAAACGAAATGAACGGAATACAAACAACAATGTCTCTAATGCAACTAATGCAATTGAACACTTTTCATTCAAACACTAATCACTAGTGATATGGAAAAGATCACAATTTGCACTAATTAATAAAAACAAGAGAGATTTTTTTTTTTTTAATGTTTAATGGCTAATGTGCACTGAAAACAAAAGGAACAATTTGAGAAATGATATCCAAGAGAGAGAAACAAACAAAATTCACTCAACAATGCAATCAATCAGATCTCTAAATCGACCCAAAGTCTCTCAAATCGAAGAAAGACTCAAAAGCTTCCGATGGACCGTGTGATCTAGGTCCAAAGCAAGACAAACGAATTCTGAATGAAGGAATGGACAATCACCCAAAAAAACGCAACAAAACAATCAAAGACTGTTAAGAGAGCGTGGAGAATCAATCAACAAGTTGACAGGACAATCAAGACACCAAAACTCCCAAGGAGGGCTCGATACACTAAGCCACTAGATGCCCTAGGGCTCAAATCGTGAAATCGGTAGATAGAGGCAAACAACCAAAGGATAGCGGTGAATTCCAGCCAAAAAAGACTCCAACACACTCAGACAATCAGGAAATCAAGAAGAAAAGTATTGGTCAAGTCCTGAAAGCTCAAAAATGAAGAAACTCAAAAAAGTCACAAGGATGGCGCGACTGTGGGCTTGAAACTAGCGCCAGAGGCCAATTGGCGCGAGACAGACAAAGGCAACAAGCGCCAAGTGGCGCGACTGTCAGGTTAAAAACCGCGCCAGTCGAGTTCCTCAATAAAAAATAAAAATAAGCTATTCCAGAAGCAGACCAATACAAGCTAGGAAAACCAAGAAGCTAAAACAATGAAAGAATCCAACCCAGAAGGTTCATCAAGCAAGGAGAAACAATCAAAGTGAAACAATCATAAACGAGACAAGGAAAACCGGACGATCCCCAGCGGAGTCGCCAATTTGTTGAGGAGGTAAATCCCCTCTGCGGACAGAGGAGATCCCTACTAGCCCAGTAGGGGTCTAGCAACAAACAAACAATGCTATGACGCAAGCTCCTAATTACGAATGAAAGACTTGGGATAGAAGCCTACCTGGATTCCAACGCTATGATCTGAAGAAGAAGTGTCCCCGTCCTTCAGCCCTGGCAGATCACAATCCTTCCACGATCTCCGCGGATGAACACCTGCACATAGAAGAAACGAACATATACAAGCATAGGAACCAACATACGTAACTAAACATCGGTCAGAAAAGATATAACTCGCATTAACATGATGGAAAACGGAGTGGAACCATAATCATAGTCATCTATTAAGTAATAAACGAATAGAAGTTACAACCAAGTTCTGACGTCGCAGCTTCCTTCGAACGGGTCTCCGGTTGTCCACGTCTCGCAAAGCTCGCCAAGGAAAGGGAAACCTCTCCAGAGTCTCGTAACAATGGTCTCCTCGCTTTAATGGGCCTTAAGGGAAAGAAGGGATTCTTTACGGCACAAAGGCACTTGGGAATAGGGAGATGCAAAGCTTCAGCACTTCAAGACTAGCTTGCCATGGATCTAAGCAGGCTTTTATAGATGGGGAAGGAGGGAGTTGGGATCCCTATTATTATGGGATTGGCCCTATCAACAAGGAAGGTTCCATGGGAGGTGGCAAAACTAATTCCCTTCCATAGAACTCCCGCAGCCAAACCTCCCAACTCAAGATAGGCAATGGTTGTGAGTTTGTTTGAACTCAACTTCCGCCATCCATATTTAAAAAACAATCCCTAAAATGGGTGGCGCGATTGCTGCTCTATGACAGAGCGCCAAGTGGCGCGACCTCTTTACAGGATTTCCCTGATTGGCGCGAGCACTGAACTGTCTACCCGCGCCAATGCAAAAAAGAGCTGTTTTTCATGAGTTTTGCAAGGAGATGTCTCAAGGGGAAATGAAGCTCATACTCAGAGGGATGCATTGATTATGTTTTCAAGGCATGACAGGGTTCACAGGTCACATAATGGGTCCTCCATTGTGCGGGACGGGGAATGGTAGGGACGGTGACAAATTACTGTGTAACAAGATGGAAGACTGCAAACTTGTATGTACTCCAATGATGACAAGATGTAACCTCAGTTCTCATGATGATTCTCCCACTTTAAACCAACCAAAATATAGGTCTATGATTGGAAGTATGCTTTATCAAATAGGTACTAGACTAGATATCATGCATGCAGTTGGGATTGTTGGACTTTTCCAAGCCAATCCAAAGGAACCACATATCTAGGAAGTAAAGAGAGTATTCAAATATCTCCAAGGAACTCAATACTTTGGTCTATGGTATCCTAAAAATTTCGATCTTACTCTTCATGCTTACACAGATGCGGATTGTGCTGGAAATGTTGATGACCAGAAAAGCACTAGTATCTTGGTTCAGCAAGAAACAAAGTACCATTGCCTTATCTACAATGGAAGCAGCATATGTGGATGTTGCATCCTATTGCACAAAACTTATCTGGATGATGTAGACATTACAATATATTCAAATTAAATTTTCTCCACCCATCTCCATACTATGTGATAATACAAGTGTTATTATTATTTCGAGAAATCATGTTATGCACTCCAAAACCAAGCATATTCCTATTAAGTATCACTTTTTACGAGAACACGTGCTTGAGAAAAAGGTTATATTGGAGTATGTTCCCTCTAAAGAACAAGTTGTTGATATATTTACTAAACCTCTCCCCCGAGGAGCATTTGAATATCTCAGATAGAAACTGGGAGTTGTCTATGCCTTACTTTGTTGTTAATCCAGTCTGCTCAATCTATAGGTGAAAATTCAGAAGGTTTTTTTTTGTACGTAGGTTTCATTAAGTATAGTAGCATATATAAGTTTCTTTGCAGACAATCGCATATGTTTTTCTCTAACAAAAAAACAATGGGTTAGCCTCAAGATCAGACTCTAACATGATGCTGATAGTTATGATTTGATTGGTCTACAGTCTGCTGATATGGTATTGAGTTGTGATTTTTCATTGATATTTATCTTATTTATGAAGATGCTTTTATGAGTTGTTGATAATGAACATGTAGCATAGGTTCAGGGGGAGAAATAGCCTTGCAAAGTGTTTTGCATTGTTGGCATTATGTTTATAATGATCGTTGAATTATGTTTGATGATATCTCTCTATTGAGGTCCTTTGGTATTGGTTATAAAATTTATATCTGTAAGGTCATGTTAAGACATATGATTTAAATATTGTCATATTCAGTCATGCATGGATTTTTGAGGTCATGTCAAATATGTAAACCCACTTGGTTGGGTAGTTGAGCCAAATATGTAGCCCCACTTGGTTGGGTGATTGATGTAAGTATGAGTCCTTGGTGATAGGAAATGTCATACTCTGATGAGTTTTCGAGTCATGTAATTCATTGAAAAAAAAAATCAGCATGTGCTCAGGGGGAGCCTGGTCAATATAGTGCAGATCAGATCTACATAGCTCTTGTATCTACAAGGAAAGAAAACCTTGTTTCAACATTGGTCCACCCTTTTCCCTTGATGTCAAAGGGGGAGACTAACTTGGTGTTTGAATAATTATTATATTGATATGTCTTATAGGTATCTTCATGTTATGGTGATCAAACACCAATATTGTTGCCATCAAATCCAAAGGGGGAGATTGTTGGAATTATGATAAAGGTGTTGTCCTTGATGGCAACCCACTTGTAACAAATTTCACATATCAGTTCATAGGTGATAGAGTGATGGAACAGAATGACAGAATGATGGGACAGAGGTTTGCAGTTAGAATCAAAAGATTATGAAAGGTAAATATTTGAATATCTATATGCGGATTCGTCAAGGCAAAGTCGTGTATACACGTGGGTATGAAGAAAAAAAGTTGTTTATGTGTTGGCACACTAATTTTGTAATACCAGGGGTCTTTACCATGGTATTAACCCACAATATTGAGTGCAGTAACTGTTATTTGATCCCGTCCAAGAATAACGTCGGAACTTGTGTGGTTTTGGCTCATGGTATTAGCTAAGGATCAAACTATACAAGGAGGTGAAGATCAAAGTGCTAAGTGTGCATGAGTAATGATAATGAATGAATACTTCAATCTGAAGTATATTTGCATGGTATGGGCTATAGTTGATTGATAGATCTGAAATAAAGATGCACTGTAGACCTGAAATGACTATGTATTTGCATGATCTGGTTATGAATTGTTTAGATTTGTGGTCTAGCGCATGTTTGCTGCAGTGAAGGGTATGATATGAGTAAGTTTGAAGTTTTAAAGTATTGCACAGTCCTAAATTATTTACAAATATATACACGTGTTCGACATGAGGAAAGCATGTATACACGTGAGTTTGGTTCTGCAGAGTAGTGTATATGTTCAGTAATATGTTGATATCTATACGCGAGTTGGTTTCGAGATAAGCACGTACATACGCGAATAATTCTACTAAAAGGCACATATGCAAGACAAGGTTTTGTTGAAGAATGCTGAAGAAAATGTTTGATCACTTTTGTTGTGTTTATGTTGTCTATCAATGATGTCCTTATATAGATCTAGGTTGTTTGAGTATTGATTATGTTGCTAGTTGATTATGATTAAATATTAGTGATTGGTTGGTATATTGATGATTCAATGAATTATTTTGTATAATTATATGTTTTATTTTGATGTATGGTATTGGGCTTAAATGAATGCAGTGGGTCTAGTCTGAAAATATATGAAAAGAGGCCTACAAGTTGTGATGTATCGAAGATGGTGGGACTAGTGTGAAAATTTATGAAACGTGGTCCGCAGTGGTGTTGAGGGTTGGATCCTTCGGTGAGGAAGTCAAAGCTTCCTTCCAGTAGGAGCTGGTGATTAGATCAAGGGGTTGTAGCTCCCTTCCAGTAGTGGCTAGTAAACGAGAGCAGGGGGTCGAAGCTCCCTTCCAGTGGTGGCTGGTAAACTAGATCAGGGGGTTGGAGCTCCCTTCGAGTAGTAGCTGGAGAACGAGTGAAGGTAGAAGCCTTCTGCAGGTGGGTGCCTATGTGCTGGTATGAGTCTGCACCAGTAAAATATTATAAGTAGTTTTCTATATAATAAATATTGAAGACAAAGACGAAAACAACGGTGGTTTTCTCCCACATTAGGTTTCCACCTTAAATTCTGGTGTTCATGTGTGTTTCTTATGTGCGATGATTTATTGTGTTCTTACGAAACATGTTTACTGCTTGCTAAATGTCTGGTGAATCATTAATGCACTTGTCTAAGTAAATTTACTGAAGATTTATCTGAATTATAAGTTCTCTGGGCATACAATAGTTTCCTGAATGAAAGTCGCGTACATACACTAGTTGGCTTAAGTACGATCACGTATAGAATTCAGTAAAGAAAAGTAAAAGTATGTGTGAGTTTTAAATACTGATTCAGCAACACCACCCCCCCACCCCTCTCACTATTCTTTTCCAACATTTTTTTTGTTAAAACTCTCCATAATGGAGGCACCAAGTGAGATAGGAATGTAGAAATTTATTAATACTATTGTATTATCGGATTCTCCTGATCTAACAATATTTATCTTCTTACTAAATACAGAATCCTTCCACTGTTAAACTTGCGGAAATTTAAAACTCAATTGCAAACACATGTGAATAAATTCAATAGCACATAACACAGTTGTTTAATGGGAAAGCTTAAAGCTAAAAACCCCAACTATCATATATTATGTATATCAATGGAATCATGTAATAATCTCATACAAAGCTTCGGACATCAAGCTCTCATTACAGTCAACAATCATTACACACTGTCATGCAGAAATTTGCATATCTATGCACCAATTTATTGCCTCCTGACAGCCTGCCTCCACTACACAATCCTTGCTGAAGAAGACCCCTGAATGAATTCGAATTTTCCTTCCCTTGACTGCGCAATCCTCATTGACAACTCCAATGTGTGTCAAATGCATTGAATGCATCACTATAGTCACAACAGATAGTCCATCTCACCCTTTCACCTATCTCTCCACTGGGTCTCCACTGGAACTAACATGCAAGTAGTTAACTGTTGTATTTGTTAAATTGTTAGTGAGTTATTAGTTGTGAATTAATTAACTAATTAATTCACTAAACTCTCACTAGTGTATCTTTCAGTTAGACTAGATACAACTAGCTCAACTGAGTTAAACTAAATAAAAACTCCCGTAACTACTCTTCCAACTCTGTCATAACATTTCCACTTTAGTTCTAACTGAGTCCTCCATACATGAGCCACTAATAACCCTAGGAATTGTGTAATTCCTTCATCCCACTGATTTTCCAAATCTATTCACTGAAATAAAGTGCTCTAAGAGAATAAGTTGATATTTATTGTCGGATTATTATTAAGGGTTAATAATAATCGACATGCACCTATTTTTAGATCGACGATCTATAAATAGACCTCGCCCAATATTCTAAAAATAGAATTTCATCTATTTTCCACATTTGACCAACCATCTACAAATAGCATCCTGCAACTTATAGAATATGCTCACCATGTATAAAAATAGACATACACCTAAAAATAGCCCGCGGGCCCCACTTAGTGAAGGTGCTTACTTTTCACTAAGCTCATCATCTTGTTGAATCGAAACAAGGAATTCCCAAATATTTAAATAATTTCCAGTATAAATCTAAATGGATTCCCATAACTTGCAAAATTCATTAAGGACTTATAAAGGATGGTTCTATCCAATGATAAAGATCTTGTTTTTATTTACTAGGCCCCCCAACATGTCCAAGTATTTGTCCATAATCTTTTTGAATCGATGAACATCTAGCTTTGAGGTACCCCCTAACAAAAACGTATCATTTAAAGACTGACAATGGTTAACATCCTTAATGTTTCTAGCTATACTTAGACCTTGAATTCTCCCCTCCCTTGTGGAAATATCCATATTACTTCTTAAGCTTTATGGCACAAGAATATAAATAAGTGGGGAAAGAGGACACTATTGCCTCAAACCGCTAGAGGCAAAGAAGAAATTACAGGGGCAACCATTTACCAAAGGAGTGGTCCAAGGGTTTCCAATACAAGCTCTAATCCAATTGATAAGCTCATTGTAGAAACCCAATTTCTCCATCACCGAGAATAAATAAGAATGAAGATTGTTGTCAATGATTTTTCGATGCTTCATGAAATTACTCTGGTTTTTAGAGATAATTGCAGGGATAACCTTTCTGAGCCTATTGGCCATTACTTTTGTTAAAATATTGTTTACATAATTAAATAAAGAAATTGGTCAGAATCAAGAGAATAAGGATGGATTTGTCTCTTTCAGAATTAGAGTTAAAAAGGATGAGAGTTGGTATCACCTCCTTTATTTCATTTGGATCTAGAGGAGTTTAGCATTCACATAAGCTATTTTTTTATCAAACTCCAAAAATGCATATAGAAGCATATAGAGAAGCCATCTGGTCCCAGAGCTTTATCTGGATCTAAGGACCATATGGATTCTATTACTTAATCTTCCTCAATTGGTTTTACAAGCTAAGAATTTTCCATATTCAGAATAATGGGAGGAAGACAAGAGATGAAGGACTGTTCCATATATGGGTTGTTAACTATGTCCTCCAAGTATAGATTCTTGAAAAAAGAAAAGGCCTCAATCATGATTTCTAGAAAAGAGAATATTTTGGAGCAACCTCCAGGAGGAATTTCCTTAACCTAATTCCTTGTTTCCCTGGCTTTAAACTATTTATGGAAAAATGAGGTATTCTTGTCACATGCCTTTAACCATAAGCTTCATGAATTTAATCACCAGTAGTCTTCTTCTTGCCTACTAATTTTGAATACCTAACTGTTCAGATGTTTTTCTTCTTCTAAGTTCCTATTAGTAATTGGAGCGGTCTCCATCAATTTTTGGTGGGATTCAAGTTTATTTATTAACTCATTTTTCTCTTTCTTAGGGGGTCTGAGATTTATTTTGACGTAGTTTCTAGGAACTTGCTTCACTGCCTTCAGTTTAGTTTCCCAAATGAAGGCGGGAGACCCATGAGCCAACATAGCCCAAGCCTGAATTATGAAGTCGATAACCCCTTCCCTCTAGAGCCACATCGAATTAAAACAGAAAGGAATTGGGCCTAAGTCTTCTAGAGGATCCGAATGCAAATTGATTGGTTTATGGTGAGAGTTCCCTTGAGCTAAAATAACATATAGAAATTAAGTTTTGTTTACCAACCAATTGTTGTGGATGAGAAATCAGTTTAACCTTACCGCGATATGGCAAGTGTCGCTTCTCCGATTTTTCCAAGTATACTTCCCCTTTTTTGGGACCACATCTAGGAGATACCACTCACTAATAATATCTTGAATTATTTGGCAATAAGGATGTATTACATTACTTCCACCACATTTCTCAAATGTCAATAAGAATGTATTGAAATCACCTCCAAACACATTATCTATGTGTCATTTACCTCCTTCGGGATTGATAAGGAGTCACAAAACTCTCCTTTTTCATTCTACAGAACTGGGGTGTAGACATTGATAAGATAAATTGTCATTTGTGTCCCTATCCTCTAGTTTAACAACCAACTAGAAACACGATTTTTCACTATGTATTAGTTTAAATCGATCTTCTGACCAAAGGGTGTGAATTCCACCAGAAGCTCCCATCGAACTTTCCGCTATACCTGAACATTTTTTCCAAATTATTCTTGATAAGGCCATGGCCTCTTCTTCAACTAGTTTTTTTTCTTATAGAAACAAGACTTGTGATTTTCTTGTTGGGTATGTGTTATATTCTTTCCACAATTAGTCGCACGCGCACGGGTGTCATAGTGGGGGCGATAAGCCCCCCTGTATGTTGCGCCGAGTGCAGTAGGGGGGTCATGGGGGGGCGACAACCCCCCTTGTCTGGGGATCTGCAGGGGGTGGGCAACCCCCTGCACAGGGTCTGGGGCAGCGCCCCGGGAAAAAAAATTTGGACCCAATTTTTCAGTGGGCGGAACCGCCCATGGTTTTTTGGATGGGTTTGCACATGGTTTTAGGGCATGAGGTTTTCGGGCCTTGGTATTTTGTATATCTGGTCAAGGGAACTGCAGTTATGTTCTAATCCAGAGCTAATGGATTGGGATTTATGAATGCTTCATCATGTATATATATGTTTTGTAACACGAAAAGGAATATGATAAAAAATCAAGCTGGTAGTCCGATTTGGGATCCAGGGGGAAATATCTGTGTATATCTGTTTTATGTTTTATTCTCTCGCTATTGCTTATTTTCTTGTTTTTAAGATTCGTTTGCAAATAATTTATGTACAAGGTTAAAACCTAAATTTCTCAAATTCACTAAGTATTTTACTACCTTGGATTTGATAGGGTTTCCTAGTCACCTAATATTCCATGAAACAAATTTCATTTAAACTTTGAGGTAGCAGACTTACCTCCTCTAGACTTGGAACTCACATTTTCTTTATTGCTTACATTTCTAATCATTTCTATAATTTGAGGTTGGTTTCTAAGTTTAATATTTGGTTCTGCCTCAGCCTCTCTTGAATCTTTCTTAAATAGCCAACTTTTTTTGGTAATTTCCAACTCGTGACTTCTTGAGTCGCAACCCCAGTTCAGCCTCGTTTTTTCACTTCTTGTCAACATTGTTGTGTAACCATCTCCAAAAATAGAAGAAAAGAGATATCAACGCCTTAGAAATGAGCCACTTCGAGGGGGCAACCTCCAGTACATTACATAAATGAAAAATTCTTGGATGATACAATTTACAAAACCTCCTTTCTATATATAGGAGTCCATGGGGCCATAATGTAATCCTAGTGGGCCACAATGTAATCCTAGCCGACCTAACAATAATAATTTAAGGGCACAATAATAACAAAATGGGGGTTACAAGGGTACAATAATAACAATAAGGGGGTTACACTAACAATAAGGGACTATACTAGTAATATAGGGACCTAACATGCCCCTCTCCTTCAAAAAAGTGTTGTCCTCAACGCTTGAGTAGCTCTGGGTGCTTCTGTATAAACTTCTCATCCTCCCATGTAGAATCTTCGGTGGGTAAGTTCTTCCACTTGACAAGATACTCTGAAATTGATCGATTACGTAGCTGTCGAGTTCTTGTTTCCGTGACTGCTTCAGGTTCCAATATGATTTTTCCTTCCTCATCAAGTTCTGGCAATATTGTTTGAACTGGAATATTTTCACCTATAACCTTCTTTAAGCATGAAATATGGAAAACTGGATGTACTCACGAAGAAGCAGGAAGCTCCAATTTGTATGCCATAGTACCAATATTTTGCAACACCTTGTAAGGACCATAGTACTTTGGTGATGATTTATTATCCTTCTTAGCTTGCTTGAGGGACATTTGTTTATATGGTTGTAGCCGTAAAAATACCCAATCTCCTACATCAAAAATTCTCTCGCTACGATGTTGATCTACCTATTGTTTCATTCGATTTTGTGCCAAAGTCAGGTTATCCTTTAAGAGTTGGAGAACTTCTTGCTGATGCTCGATGTGATCTTCCACTGCTTGAACCTTCAAATTTTCTCTTAAATATGATGTGATGGATGGTGGATGATATCCATAAAGTGCCATAAATGGGATCATTTTTGCTGCAGTATGGAAGGAAGTGTTATACCACCATTCAGCGAGAGGTAACCACTTGACCCATTGTGTTTGTTTATCAGATACAAAACAACGAAGATATCCTTCCAAACATTTATTTACTATCTCGGTTTGACCATCATATTGAGGATGATAAGATGAGCTATGAGCTAATTGAGTACCCAAACAAGAAAATAACTCCGTCCAAAAATTTCCAGTAAAAATGGGATCTCTGTCGCTCACAATAACCCTTGGGCTTCCATGTAGCTTTTGAATTTTGTCCATAAATGTAGTAGCAAGTGTACTTGCTTTAAATGGATGAGATAATGCACAAAAGTGTGCATACTTGGTAAGTCTATCAACTACCACCATGATGACACTCTTTCCTTCGGACTTAGGTAAACCTGTGATAAAATCCATTGAAATCTCCTCCCAACGTTGACTTGGAATGGATAAAGGTTGTAGAAGTCCCGGGGTCTTAATTGTCTCAACTTTGTTCTGCTGGCAAACCAAACATTCTGTCACAAAATTTTGAATATCAGATTTAAGGCCATCCCAAAAAAATTCTTTCTTCACCCTTTGGTAAGTTTTTAAAAATCCCGAGTGTCCTCCTAAAGGAGAAGTGTGCAATTCCAGAAGAATATTTTGTTTTAGTTGGGAATTCTTACCAAGATATAAGCGATCTTTGTACCATAAGGAATCATTTTTCCAACTAAATGTATCAGATGTACTAGGATCTTGCTGCAAATTTTGAATGAGTGTCCATACATATTTTCCTTCTTCCATTCATCTCTTGCTTCGGTTATCCAATATGGTTGTATAATAGAAATGGCACAAAGCAATGCTTCCACCTCTTCATTCTTTCTTGAGAGTGCATCTGCAACAACATTAAGCTTTCCTTTTTTGTAGATTATTTCAAAGTCATAACCCAACACCTTTGTGACCCATTTTTGCTGCTCTTCTGAAGATATTCTTTGTTCCAAAAAGTGTTTAAGACTATCATGATCATTTTTTACCTTGAAGTGTCTTCCCATTAGGTAAGTTCGCCATTTCTTTAGTGCATGCAGTATTGCTAACATTTCCTTCTCATAAATAGGTTTCTGTAAATACTTTCCTTTGATTGGACGACTTTCAAAAGCAATGGGTCTTCCTTCCTGCATTAAAACTGCACCAATTCCATTTCCTGAGGCATCACATTCCACAATAAAGGTTTTTGTGAAGTCTGGTGTAGCTAAGACCGGTGCCAGGCACATTGCCTCTTTAAGACGTTCAAAGGCCTTAGTTGCTTCAGGAGTCCATGAAAATGCATCTTTCTTCAATAATGTTGTTAGAGGTGCTTCTATTCTCCCATAATTCTTAACAAACTTGCGATAATATCCTGTTAACCCGAGAAATCCTCGCAACTGCTTTATGGTTGTGGGGACTTTCCATTCCTTAATGGCTTTAATTTTGTTAGGGTCTACTTTAACACCCTCGTGAGATATAATATGACCCAAATATTCCACCTCTTGTACTCAAAAGAAGCATTTGGATGTTTTTGCATATAATTGTTTCTCCTGCAATAGTTTGAGCACCCTGTCAACATGTTCAACATGATCCTTCCAAGACCTGCTATAGATTAGTATATCATCAAAAAATACTAGCACAAATTTTCTAAGGAAGGGTTTGCAAATGGAATTCATCAACCCTTGAAATGTAGAAGGTGCATTGGTAAGGCCAAAAGGCATGACCAAAAATTCATAATGACCCTCATGAGTTCGAAATGCTGTTTTTGGAATATCTTGAGTCTTCATTCTAATTTGATGATATCCTGAACGAAGATCCAACTTGGTAAAATAAATTGCTCCATGTAATTCATCCAATAATTCATCAATCACAGGAATGGGAAATTTGTCTTTAATGGTGAGCTTATTGAGCCCCCTATAATCTGGACACATTCGCCATGATCCATCCTTCTTGTGTACCAATACTACAGGAGCAGAGAAAGAACTTTGACTAGGTTGAATTATACCCGCCTCTAACATTTCTGCAATCATACGTTCAATTTCACTCTTTTGGGCGTAAGGATATCTATAAGGCCTGATGTTTGGGGGAACACTTCCTGGAATCAAATGAATAGCATGATCATGATCACGAATAGGTGGGAGTCCTTTGGGAGTTTCAAACACCTTGGAATGATTGTCCAATACTTGTTGGAGATCTGCTAGAATAGATGATTTTGATGTTGGAACTTCTAGTGAGCATAATTGTGCAATTACGCCTCATTGTTCTTTATTTAGAAGCTTTGTCATGACATTAGAGCTTATTATCCTTCATGGCTTCCCTGCAATACCTCGTAATTCAACTTCCTTTCCTTCTGAAAAAAAATTCAAGAAAAGTTCTTGAAAATTAAAAGCTACCGTCCCCAAAGATTGTAACCATTGTACTCCTAGTACAACATCAGCACCTCCCATAGGAATGGAAAGCATTGGACTATTCAATACATATTCCCCCATGGTTAGCTTGATATTGTGGCATTTTCCAGAGCAATTTATAGTTCCTCCATTTGCAACCATCACTTGACATTCTGGTGTTGGGTATAGGAAACAATTCAATTCCTTGGCTACCTTACAATGAATAAAATTATGGGTGCTACTGAATCAATCAACACTATTACCTTTTTCTTCTTGATATGTCCTTCTATCTTGAGAGTTTGAGGAGTGGTAATTCCTGCCAATGCATTACACGATATGGTCGGACTCATTTCTTCCTCTTCTTGGGTTGGTTCCTGGTGTATATCCTCTTCTTGGTCATTTTCTTCTTCCTCTTCACAATCTATGTAAAATAATTTCTTCTCAGCACACTTATGACCTTTAGTGTATTTGCTATCACAACTGTAGCAAAGCCCTTTTGCTCTTTTTTCTTCCAATTGTTGTGGTGTCAACCTTGTAGGTTGTGGAAATCTAAGTGTAGCAACACTTCCTTCTTTATAGAATTGAGTGGTAGGCTTCCTTGTCGCCATAATTTTACATTCAACTTTTCTTGCCAACCTGAATGCCTTCTCCAATGAATCAGGTTCCAAAACGCGAACTTCATGTTGGATGTTATCCTTTAAAGTGCCTATGAAGAGATCAATCCTGTGTTCCTCTGGAATATCGGTTACCCTTATATTCAATTTTTGGAAGTCCTCAATGTGTTGCCCCACTAAACCCTTTTGTTTGAGATTTATCAATTGGCTAAAGAAGTTGTTGCTCTTTGTATCCTCATAATGTGCTATCATTTCCTCCGTAAAAATTGACCAAGTGACAATTTTTTTACGGGAGCAAAGCCATCGATACCATACAAATGTATTTTGTTCTAAATGTAAAGTTGCAATGCGTACCTTTTGTGTGTTTTGAACGTTATGGAGATCAAAATATTGCTCCATCTATAGTATCCATGTTACAGGATCCTTTCCATCAAACTTCCTCATATCCATCTTTGGAATATGGTGGTTCTTCCCGCCAACATTAGAGTTTATGAAATCACAATTAACATTTATTTTGTTCTCATCATGAGGTTCTTCTACTATCTTTTCACCATTAGAAAACCTTTCTTGTATCAACTTTGTCAAACCTTCCATGTCTGCTTTTAGAAAATTCTTCATGTTTTCCATTTTCTCATCGATCTTAGCTTCCATGTCATCCATCTTAGATTCCATGCCAGCCTCCATGCCATCCATCTTAGCTTCCACGCCATCCATCTTAGCTTGCACACCATCCATCTTAGCTTCCATGCCTTTCTTCAAAACTTCCATTTCATTTTTTGTTGCTCTTTGCGAGAGTGAAATTTGTTGCACTTGCTCTTGTAATTTTGATAGATCATGTTGCAATTCTTCGTCTTCATGAGTCATAGTAGAGCTTTCCAAAGGCTTAATGGGTGTTGAATTCTTTTTTGGGGCCATTTTATAATCCAATATTGATATCTATTCTACAATATGCCCTTGCAATCAATTCAACTTGATTCTTCAAACAAGACTTATGCAATTCGGAAAAAAAAATACACACCTTTTACTTGCTTTTGAGGAGCTCGATATTGAAATTGTATTATCTCTATGATTGCGGCCCTTAAATATCTGAAATTCAGCACTGAAGTAGCCCTCTGAATTCTCTTTTGAATGCCACAGGTCTGACTTGATTTGGATTCTCCAAGACAAAGTTATGTCCAATCTCCCATAATGAACTAATTATGGATTGGTTCAGTATAGCGAACTTGTACGACTTGCCACGTGTCACTGTTTTGTCCTTCACCTCTGAAATTGATAGCTAAGAAACCAAAGTTTGTGTAATTGTGACCAATTTTTACGGCACTCCAATCCGATGCTCAGAGAGAGAGTTATTGAAATTTTCCCACGATCACCTTTTTGAGATGAAATTCAGGAGCCTAAAAAAGCACTACCTTCCCCAGATCATATCTCCAAAAATGTTGTGAACCAAGATCTGAAATTTTTTGATGTGTTTCCTTAGGATTTCAGCTTCGCACCATAAACATTTCATATTCTGAACCTCAGTAGAAAAAACGTTATAGCGCAAATGCCACGATGACCTGTTTAGGAGCCTGAAAAAATACCTAACTTCCACAGATCATATCTCCAAAAATATTGCGAACCAAGCTCTGAAATTTTTAGACACTCTTCCTCAGGATTTCGGCTTCGCACCCTAAAACTTTCAGCTTCTGAACCTTCGTAGAAAAAAAATTATAGCGAAAATGCCACGATGACCTGTTTGGAGCAGCGAAACCCTAGAATCCAAAGCTCTGATACCAAATGTTGTGTAAACAGCTCCAAAAATAGAAGAAAAGAGATATCAACACCTTAGAAATAAGCCAATTCGAGGGGGAAACCTCCAATACATTACATAAATGAACAATTCTTGGATGATACAATTCACAAAACCTCCTTTCTATATATAGGAGTCCATGGGGCCATAATGTAATCCTAGTGAGCCACAATGTAATCCTAGCCGACCTAACAATAATAATTTAAGGGCACAATAATAAAAAAATGGGGGTTACAAGGGTACAATAATAACAATAAGGGGTTTACACTAACAATAATAAGGGACTATAGTGATATAGGGACCTAACACCTAGTGATAATTTATGTACAAGGTTAAAACCTAAATTTCTCAAATTCACGAAGTATTTTACTACCTTGGATTTGATAGGGTTTCATAGTCACCTAATATTCCATGAAACAAATTTCATTTAAACTTTTAGGTAGCAGACTTACCTCCTCTAGACTTGGAACTCACATTTTCTTTATTGCTTACATTTCTAATCATTTCTATAATTTGAGGTTGGTTTCTAAGTTTAATATTTGGTTCTGCCTCAGCCTCTCTTGAATATTTCTTAGATGGAAAACTTTTTTTGGAAATTTCCAACTCGTGACTTCTTGAGTCGCAACCCCAGTTCAGCCTCGTTTTTTCACTTCTTGTCAACATCCCCCCCCTTCTTTCCTCTAAGTAGTTTGTATAAGGAGTGACTTCTCCTTCTCGATTCTCTAACATGTTTGAAATGACTAGGGCTGGAATACTATGATGGAACTAGAGCTCATATTTGCTTTCTATGTCGGTATTAATTAGAGGTTCTTCTTCATGACTATCCATTTCAACTCATTCATCCCAATTGCCTCCCGATTTTAGGGTTTATTCCACAATTGGGGGCTCCTCTTGGTCCTTTTCTTCCTATGAAATAATAACAATAGGTTCATCGATGTGGAGGTCACATGCACAAACAAATATTGAGGTTTCTAGAATTACATTTTCCTTTTTTTGACGCTCTTTTTTTAGCTTGCCAACGGTCCTCAACTTCTGAAACCAACACATTCTCATTTCCAACTAGATATTTCTTGCGATCCTACGTAAAGTGCCCATATTCATGGAAAATATTACACTTAAACAAGTGTTTCTCGTAGTACAGGGGTTGAATATGCTTCCACACTCCTTGATTTGAAATGATTTCCAAGGGAAATCCTTTCCCAAATCCACCTCAACGCAATTTTTTGCACATGAAAATTACTACCCTTTCAATTGGGGTCTATCCAGGAACTGTCCCACTCTATTCCCAGTGGCCTTCAAACATTCGTCACTCTGACATGAGATAGGAAATCAGGGAAGTTTAACCCAAACTAGAACAGTTGTGGGGATATCATCATCTTGGGTAAAAATTTAAAGACCGTTGATTCAAATACACACCCTTGGAGCTAAAAATAAATGGTTCATTCTTGAAAATAATGGGGCCATGTCCACTTTGCATATGAAAAGGAAAGAAAAGAAATTTTTACCAATCACATAGAAACCAAGACTTCCATTCATCACAAGCTCTATCAAAAAGGAAATTACATCATCATCAAACCAAGAGTCTAGATCAGAACATGAATCTAAATCATATAACATCAAAAAATGAGGAATTTGAAAATTTGACAGGCATTAGGTCTCTTGCACTAGAACCTGGAGTGGTTGAAAAAGCAAGGCATGAATGTGTAGCTCAATTTTGGAAATTCGGTTGTCCATTTGCTCCATATAAAATCTCATGTTTTGTTACTCCATATTTACATATGCTAGGTTGAAAATATATTATATTGGTCAACTTATTTCTCCATCAGAATTTGTGTCATCAGTGGCTTCATTTTCCAATACAAGAAGAGGGCTTGGATATATTGTTTTCTTCTTCCCCTAGTGTGGCCATGGTTAGAAACCAATTGACCAAATTGTTCCACCAACTTAGAATCTAAAAAGGAATGTTTGTCTAGTTACTGTCTCCTCTAGGTAGTGTAGCTCATTACGGACATCAACATAGGTTGTTTCATGGAAAGTGTTTGTGACCTCTCTATCCTGATTATGGTATCAATTTTTCACCTATGGGCCTCTGCTTCCACCCCCACCTCTACAATAACACATTTGCTAGCGTTGCATGATTAATTTCCAGCCCCCTCGATCCTTAAAAATTTCCAACTATCTCTTTCCAACAAAAATGTTGAGGATGGATGAGTATCTTGTCTCAAGGTACAACACCCAGTCACTATGTTTGATGCAATTCAATACCTCATTTAGACCTTGAAAGGTTGCAACATTAAAAACAATCAGGGTACAAACAAAAAATCCACCCATAACTACAATAACCTTTTGGAACTTTAATTTTTTTTCTTCACTTAGATGGACCAAACCCTCACAATCCATGGATAGATAGCATTGCAAATATCATTCAACTTGCTTCATATGATATATCCCTTAGCCAATAGGTTCATATATATTCCAACATGTAGTTAAATAACTCAGAAGAAACTGAAATAACAACAACACCCATGACTCGTCCATTGAGTACCTAGGTATTATAGACAATCCAAGAATAAAATCCTCCCACATGAAATATCCAAAGCACAATTCTATCTAAGGGCTTGACAAGGAAATACTTCAGAAAGGGGATTGAATATCTGAGAATTATTTGAGCAACAAAAAAAGTGCGACCGCTCACTAACGAAACCATAAGGTGCTGACTTCTCCCCTCGACACAAAAATAAACACCCACCAGTAAAATCCCACTTCTATTACCAATTGTAAGCCTCTATACTGATGGGGTGCAAACACAGAGGGAGATGACTAACCCAAACTTGCCTCAAACTAGAAATTGAACAAACAAAAGACCAAGCAATAAGAAATATAAAATTGTCTACAGTGCAATTAAGTGACTATACAAGAACCCTGACATGAAAATTTCAGACATAACATAGAAATTTCAAATAGGAAAGATAGCTTAGTGGATTCATGAAGACATATCCATAATACTACATGAAAATAGGCCACAAATTACTTGTGGGCACCAGTAGGAATGAATGTTCCAAAGCGTGAGACCCATAACCTTTACTCAACCATAAATCACCCCCTGACCAAGATTCTCACAGCATACATGCCCCCTTCTCGACCCTAACAAATAACCCAACCAAACTACCATATCAATTAACCAGAGATGTAAAAAAACTTAGCCCCTAATTGGGTCCTAAGTTGGCACCTTCATTTAATAGAAAAAATCCTTAACATTATTTCCAAGCTAGTGAAATAAATCCTTCGCATGCACCTACATGCATGGGGGTGGCCACACCACCCACATAATTCAATGCATAACTTCCTTGTACCTCCCTAGGTGTTGGGCATGAATCTCATCGAGCCACCCCTCTTGCTTCTCACCCCTAATGGGGAATCCAACCTCTCTTTTATGGATCTCTCCTGGTTTGATGCAGTTTATTCATCGAGAATGGTACATAAATATTTCATATCTTCCCTCAGGGGATTTAAGGGCCAAGAGTTTTCCAAATTGTACCCTTAATGTGAACAACCTTAGTTTTCAAGGAAATCCACAACATAATTCCTAGATCACCTAGTATGTTTTGGGATCACATAGTTAAAGGCCTTTAAGAGTTGGCCTATTTAATGAGTTAGCCTTGATAAGCATCAATTCTTAGATATATTATTGTTGGGAGTTACCTGAATAATCTTCTAAGTAGTTCTAATGGATATGTAAGAGTCTACATCCGCGATGACGTCATTGATTATCGCTAAGAGAGTTGTTAATAAGCCTTTTTTCAAGATCATAAAAATTCACCTCATTTTTATTGGAAAAACCACAATCTGCAGCAAATACTTTTAGCACTTGATTCATCCAATCTCTGATTAATCCCCCATAACCTGCTATACCCAAGTTCCCTTTATAGGCATCATCAAAATTGATTTTGACAAAGCCTTTTTGGGAAGGCACATAAATCATGGATGAACATTGTGGAGGGGGAGTAGGATTTCAAGTTGCAAGAGATAATATATTAGGAGATAGGTCCAACTTCCCCAAGATTTTATCTTCATGAGGTTGCACTAGCTAGTCATCAGGTTCCAAGGATCTAAGAGAATATTTTCCCTTATGTTTTTCTTCATCCCCTCCCATATCTTGTCCACTAGAAGTTCAACATCTTTGAAAATCCTTCAGTTTTGTTCCTTCGAAATTGACCACAACATCAAGCTTGGGGCTAATACCGAAGCATGATTGACCATAGGAATATAGAATACTTTCGGTCACCATAATTCTATAGTTTATATTATACTATTAATAAAGTGATCTAACTATCCAAATAGCTTTAGGATCGTAAGCCAAATTGAGGTAGAAAAAGGAAAATTATTAAGATTATGTTCCATATATTTTCCATTCTATTCACACATAATACAGTATGATGGTCCATTGGCGCCTCGTCTTTGAAGTGGATCCAAAGTAAGGATTCTCTTATGTCCCACTAGCCATAGGAGTTTCAAAATCTTCGGCTAAAGACAATATGTCCAAATATTTCTCCATAGAGGCTCTTTGTTCAATAGGTGATGCTTCACTAAGATATGATATGTGTCTTTCAGCGTGAACATGCCTTTCGTCTGATATCCCAATCTTAGAATATCTAAATCATTGGTGACATGGATCTTCCTTGACCTTAATCCATGGTCTAGTGTATTCCATTGTTTCTTCGGGGAATTTTTCCAACCCTTATTTTTCTTCCATATTCTCGAGTGACCTTCTATAGTTCGAGTGTGTTTCCAAAAGTCCCCTACAATAGATTTCCTTTGTTTAGTAGTAAAGAGCAAGAGTTTTTTCAAGTCATTCCAATTGCTTAGTTTAGGTCTCTGTTTCCGTGAATCCTGCCAAAAGAAAGTAGTTCCTCCATCCCTAATTTCCCATAAAATATGCTCCTGTTTTAAATTTTTGTTTTGTTGGGCTAAGTTCCATATTGAGGATCCTAACAGGAAATTCGCTAGTCTTAGTTTCTCCACCTGTGTGTTGAAAGCTCCATAGTTTGTATTCCATATATGTTTCAACAAATCATCACCCCTGAAGCCATTTCAACCATAACTTTGATCCTAGTGTTTGGTTGAGGAGTTCAGGATCTCAGAGTCCCAGTCCTCTGACCATCTTGGGTAGATAAAGATATTTTCAACCTACCAAAGCCCATTTCTTGGCTTTCTAAGTGCCAATCCCTACAAATTTATGAAAAATATTGGAATTTTTTTGCATACCTTTTTAGGAGTGGATAGCCCTCATATCTGATATATCAGAATCAATTAGAGAACCAATTTCAAAAGGACTACTCTTCTAACCAAATTCAAAGTTAGAAAGGACCATGTTATGAAACCAGCTCCAAAAATAGAAGAAAAGAGATCAACACCTTAGAAATCAGCCACTACGAGGGCAAAACCTCATTTACATTACATAAATGAACAATTCTTGGATGATACAAATGAAAAAACCTCCTTTCTACATATATGAGTCCATGGGGTCATAAGATAATCCTAACCAACCTAAAAATAATAATGTAAGGACACAACAATAACAATATTTGTTTTTTTGTGGCACACTAATAACAATATGCGGGCTACAGGGGTACAACAATAACAATAAGGGGGCTACGCTAACAACAATAAGGGAATGCACTAGTAATATAGGGACCTAACATGCCCCTATCCTTCAAAAACGTGTTGTCGTCAACGCTTGAGTAGCTCTAGATGCTTCTGTATAAAATTCTCATCCTCCCATGTGGAATATTCAATGGGTAAGTTCTTCCACTTGATGAGATACTCTGAAATTGATCAATTTCATAGCTGTCGAGTTCTTGTTTCCGTGACTGCTTCAGGTTCCAATATGATTTTTCCTTCCTCGTCAAGTTCTAGCAATATTGTTTGAACTGGAATTTTTTCACCTATAACCTTCTTTAAGCATGAAACATAGAAAACTGGGTGCACTCAAGAAGAAGCAGGAAGCTCCAATTTATATGCCATAGTACCAATCTTTTGCAAAACCTTGTAAGGACCATAGTACTTTGGTGATAATTTATTATCCTTATTAGCTTGCTTGAGGGACATTTTTTTGTATGGTTGTAGCCATAAAAATACCCAGTCTCCTACATCAAAACTTCTCTCGTTGTGATGTTGATCTGCATGTTGTTTCATTCAATTTTGTGCCAAAAATAGGTTATCCTTTAAGAGTTGGAGAACTTGTTGTTGATTATCGATGTGATATTCCACTGCTTGAACCTTAGAATTTTATCTTAAATATGATGTGATGTGTTAATACTCTAATAATTCTTAAGTTGTGAGATTTTGATTTTTAGTCAAAGAACATTAGAGGTAACCATAGACCAAATTTTAAACTCTAAGATCTAGCCTTCTTAGGGTTCAGAGAGGGCTCTCTCTATAAGATTTAACTTTGTTTTAATTATATGATATTAGGCTAGCTATGATGTGCATATTGGTTTGGTTTGGTGAGAAAAAATCACTTAATGAGATGGATAGTGATAGATCTGTTTATCCATTGGGCTAAGGAGTCAAATTTAAAGCGGACAGGACTAGGATCAAGATCAAAAAGTCAAATATTTTTAGGGAAACATAGACAAGTCATTGAAGATCTTGGAAGGTTGATTGGTGAAATGGTTTAATCGGGATAAAGAGTAATCAAGGATTCTTTGATCCAGATAAGGAAGGAGAAGACAAGGGTCATTCAAAAGAGGGAGAAATTAAGGGTTCCCTACTCTGGAAATCAACAAAAAACATAGAAATGATAACTAGTTAAAGACAGGGTGCTTTTAACAAATCTTGTAATAATACTCCTAGTTCATCATTCAAATTTGGAACACATGTATGGATGCATGTAAAACATAAGAAGATAAACAAAGACAGTAGAAAGTACTTCACTTCAATGGCTCATCACATGAATCTTGAAATATGATGCTAAATGATTTGATCCAGTCTGCTACTTGAACTTGCTACAAAAAGCCTTCTGGTACAACAAAAATGACTATAGAAATCTTCATCAATTTATTCCACACTAATACTTCTAAAGATGAAGTATATATAGAAAAAAATTTACAAAATATCCTAGAATAATCATAGGATTTTTCTAAGGAAATAAAATATCTTTTACAACAAAATAGTGACAGCTGCTTAACAACTTAACAAGTTTTCCTATTTATTCAAATAAAATATAAGTGTTGTTTTGGATTGAGTTTAGCTGGCTGCTTTGCTGTCTTCAACGCTGGCACAAGATATTTCAAATCTGTTTTGAAATATTATCTTCTTATCTGATACTCTTTCATCTGATACTCTTTAATCACTTATACACTTTAACCACTGTTTAACTGCCTTACTGCTGTAATTTTCTATTTTAACTGTGTAAAACCAGCAAACTATTTTTATCCTCTTCTCTGCAATTTGAATTTTACAGTAAGTCAGTGAGTGAATCCCAAGATACTTCATCAGGAATTTTAATCTTTTTCAGCTTCCTAAAGTTCTCATCAGCCTCAGTGTACCTAGCAAATGTTGATTTTATAACAAATAGGTGTTTTATCTCATGTTGTAGATCTTCAGCAATTTATTCCAAACTAATACTTCAAAAGATGAAGTATATATGGGTGAAAATGTAAAGTTGGGTTACACTTTTTGCCATTTTTTGAGAAAAAAATTTCATTTTTTTCGGTTCTTCAATTTTTTGCAAACTATAACAATTTTTCTGTTTAGAATTTCATTTTGCGATAAAAATAAAAGCTGTCAGAAATTTTGTTAGCTTTCTATTACTTATTTTTTGAAATTTTTTATGCAGATTTGATATGTCAACTTAACGTTTCTTTGAGTGTGTGTTTCTTAACAATCAAAGGATTCATAAGAAGTCATGTTAATACGCAATGTTGTATTCATTGAAAATTTGTGTTTTTGAGAAAACAAAATGTGTTACAACAATCTAGACAGAGTCTACTTCGGTTTCGTCATATTTACAAAGCCAATGGATGCATATCATAATTACTAGAATTTTTTGAACTGGTCCAATATGAAAAAAATGCATATTTTGGATATGTTTCGCAACGCAACAAATTTCTTAACATATAAGTTATAAACTAAAAATATAAAAGCTACCCATTAGAGACGACGGACCAATGTAATGCCCCATAATTTTTTCAATTTTTTTTACAATGCATTTTGGGAGATACATAATTTTGATTTCATTGAATCACAATGACCCTCAGAAATTGTTTGCACCCATTTTATTAGAAAATTAATTAAAATCAGTAAATGTTTATGAAATTCCATAAAAGTTATATTTCATGAAAGTAGATTTAATTCTGAAAATGCTTGTCTTGGTTCTGACAGTTAATTCAGAATGTTTCATGGAGTTTAATCAGTCCAAAGTTGCAGAAACGTCAAGCTGCATGACTGGTGACGTGCTAGTTCGGCCGAAATTTGATTAAAAGTTCGGCCGAACTATTTTTTGCGCCGACAGCCCGTTAAATCTAACAACTTAATAGTTCAGCCGAACTATTAATTGAAGTTCGGCCGAACTTTTAATGAAAGTTTGGCCAAACTGTAATCTAATTTTCCGTCGGCCGGAAAATTTTGCGGCGCCCCTCCTAAAACACATTTCGCGGCAATATAAATTGCCGCGAAATCATTCATAATTTTCACACATTTCACACATTTGATCTGATTTTATAAAGATATTGGTTTGGGTTTGAAGACATTTCTTGGAGGTTTGAGTTTAAGAGCATTTCTTGGAGGCAGACCAATTTTGCAAAGAATTGTTTTGGGTTTAAGGACATTTCTTGGAGGTATGTGATACATTTTTTTGGATGTTTTTTTTTCATTTTTTTTTAAAGTATGGATTTGTGCTTAATTTTGAATTCTTGGAGACGGTCTGATTTTGCAAATAATTGTTTTGGGTTTAAGGAATTTTCTTGGACGTACATTCAAAGGACATTTCTTGGAGGTATGTAATACATTTTTTTGGATGTTTTTTGTGCTTCATTTTTTTTGAAAGTATGGAGTTGGGTTTAATTTAGAAAAGACATTTTCTGAAAGTATTTTTTAAAGTGAATTTTTTTTAAAGTTGGAGGCATTTTTTTCAGTGACATTTTTTTATAGTACGTGTTTTGGGTTGAAGTAAATATTTTGAGCTTCGTTTCATTTTTATAAGACATTTTTTTCTCGAATTTTTTAAAGTAAGTTTTTTGAATTAGAGTATGTATTTTTTGCAAAAAATTTAAAATGATTTTTTTTTTTAATTAAATCTTTTGTGATGCTTTTTCTAATTGAGTTATTGTCTAATTTTTGAAGGACATTTTTTGAATTTCATACTCTATTATCATGGGAAATCAAAGGACTTGTGCTATAGAATATGATCGAAAAAGAGACCCTGAGGAACATAGAGAAGAGACGAGACAATCTCGCAAAAGAAAGATAGAAACCCTCTCAAATACTAAAGGGGAAAATCAACCTCAAGCAGAAATTGAAGCAGGTATGTAAATGTAAATATTATGATCTATTGATATATTTAAAATTTTCCTAGTGTAAAATGTGAAGCTTAATTTTTATTTGATGAACTAATTTGAATTTAAATATTTTGTTTAATGTAAACAGATAGAGATATTCCTCAAAACATTGATGATGAGATACAAAATTTTGAAAGAGAAAGTGAAAGAGGTATTGAACCAATGATTGAAGATGGTGAAAATATTGAAAGAAATTCAAATGAAGAAATTGAATCACAAGGTATATATATATATATATATATATATATATTGAACACATGCACGTATTATTGAAATTATACATATATTTATTAATTTAGTTATTTATTGTTCATATGTAAGCTTATTATGTACTATTTTTTCGAATATGTACAGATGAAATCAGTGTCGATGATGAGATGTTAGAAAATGTTGACACACACACATATGGAGATTAAAAACCTGACCATGTTATATGATATCGTGTTAACTGCATTTTTGAAAAGTATTTCTTAAATGAGCGGTGACATTTCAAGCTCAAATGTTGAAAGGTCTCCTATCATTAAGGAAATTAAAAGAAGCTACGACACTACTGGGTATTCGAAAATCAACCAAAGATAAAAAAAATGAAGGAAGATGTGATACAAAATTTAAGTAGTGCTATAAATTCAATTAAGAGATCTAGAGAGAAAGATGTTTCAATTGTACGTAGAGGAATACATATGGAAATGGTTTCATCAAGTACTAAAGAGAATCATTTGGTAACATCTATGGCACGAGCATTAGGAACCTCATGAAAAAATTTGCACAAACATCGGAAATTTTGGTTGCAAGTAGATGTAAATGATGAACTCACTTGTTGGAGAACTATTTGTAGGCAACCATACAAAGACAGACTTGGAGAAAATGTTAAAAAAATAATATATGAATATTGGAAGAACAATTCGCGTGCTTCGCCAACTGTAAGGCATGTGATGCGAAAAAGAATAGCACGAAATCAGTACAAAGAACATGAAAAATGTTTCTTGGAAACCACTCAGATAGATTTATTCAACAAGTTCAAAGAAGAGAATCATCAAATTCATGTTTCAATCATTGCTTTTGTTCAACAAAAACCATGGTATGTAAAACCTATCACCGTACGCAACACTTGTTGTTGCCGTTATCATGTGGAATTTGAGTTATATTATGACACATTCCTTGATTTTGGTAGAACATTATGGAAGGATTCACCTCCTCCTTCCACTATCCATGATTTCATATCTAAAATTCTATGTGAAAGAGAAAGCGATGAACTATTTTACAAAAAGAAATGTGTTGGTGGTAAAAGATGCGATGATTGTGGAAATTTGACTAAATTTCAAAACAAATATTGTACTGATATAAATGATCAATAATTTTCCAACATGAAAGTGAAATGGAAGAGATATGAATATATCGGTACATCGATTCAAAGTGAAAATAGTGTTAAAAGAATTGAATTACTAGAAGACGAAATTTTTGTGATAGAATTTTTGAGAAAGTTTGAGGCAGAAATTTACAAATACACCAAGCATTCCCATAAAGCTCGATGGCAAGATTTGCAATTCAAAAAATCTCGTGAAGTTTTTCCACCAGGGACCATTTTGTCAGTGATTGATTTTGCAGAAAACTACACATTTGTTCCACAAAAATAAATTCAGAGTGAGTACTATCATTCTAACCAAGTCTCCATGCTCGTCCATATTCTATATAGACATGCTGAACAAAACTTCGATCATATAGAAAGCACGAGTGAAAATCAACATATCATTAAAGAATATCACTTTTATATTAGTGACGATCGTACACATGATACATATTTTGTACAACATTGTTTTGGAAAAATTTATGATTCCTTGAAAAATCATGGAATAACATTCAATGAACATTGGATATGGTTAGACAGATGCGCAGGTCAATTCAAATCTGCACGATCATTCTTTTGGTTGTGTTGTCTTCATAAGAAAAACTACATTAAACATTCTTGGAATTTCTTTGAGACTGGCCATGGAAAAGGAGAACATGATGGTGCAGGAGCATGCATAAAACGAGCACTTCGAAGATATCAAATGAACCCCTCTGCAAGTTGACTTGTGAACGCCAAAGAAGTTGTTCAATGGTGCATCGCTGCTCCAAGCCATGAGACTAACCCATCAAGGGAAGTGCAAAGGTACATTCAATTTAATTTTTATTGGAAATATAATTTTAAACATTGTGTACATTTATCATGCAATGATTATCTTTGATTGTATTTTGATATCATATTTACAAATTCTTCTTTTAATTTTCCATATAAAGGTTTTTCTGGCATATTGGGATCAAAGACGTATATAGATCAATTGGAAATGACATTGAAACAATAAAAGGGACTCGAAAATTGCATTTAATTAAAACAAAGTCATCCAGAAATGTGTTTGCATTGGATAAAATAAAATATTCTTGTTTTTGTGATGTTTGCATAGACAACACAAAATCCAATGACGTTTGTGAAAACAACATGTATGTAAAATATTGGAAACATACATAGCTAAATACAAAGGGAAAAATGTTTGTTGCAATGTTTGAAGAAATGCAATCAGAGGAAACTACAATATCATCTGATGGTGATCGAGTTTCTGATCCTGTTAGAGAAAGTAACATTTGAATTGCTTTATAATGATTTAAAGATCTAGAAATAAATTTAAATATGTATAATTTTGTTTAAAAGTTTTTTTTATTGTGCAGGAGATGTTTTTGCTGTAATTGCACCTACTGACAATGATGAAAATGTTAAGTATTATTTGATGCATTGCACTGAACGAAAAATGAAATTATTAGAAAACTATAATGATCACGGATTTCAATATGACAGAGGATCTATTATACTGAAAGGTTATGTTTTCAAACAAACTAATCAAAGTGGGGACTTTGTTTACTTTGAAGACTATGAACCTGATTCCATAAGTTCTCAATATAGTCGCTTGGTGTGTGCAACACACATAAAGTTGATAGAGGTTCAATCAAAGAGAAAAGCGAAAATTAAGAAATGGAAAATGTCAAAATCTGATCATGAACGGATTATTGAAGATGGCATTCCATCGGAGTTTTTGGGATTGAATTGCCCAACAATTTATTCTCTTTGGATTAAATATGTTTTAGAACTTCCAATACACTTGAAACTAAAAATTGAGCTTCTTATGTTATTTGTGCAAGTGTTTGCACATGTACAAATTGTTTTGGTACATGTGCACGTGCTCTAGTATCAACTGAAAGTATCAAGGATATATACATGTGCATTGATGAAAAATGTTACATGTATCAAGGATATATATATATATATATGTTCTAGAATGAAATTAATTGTTCAAGTAGTTTTACTATGTGCATTGATGAAAAATGATTCACGTGTACTCAATATATATGTTCTAGAATGTAATTAACTGGAACTAGTTTTTCTTATGTGCATTGATGAAAAACTAGTTGGATTTTCTGGTAAAAAGTATCCACAATGTAAATAAATCATCCGCAGAGTATTTTTGTATGAAGATTCCTTTTAGAGAAGAGACTCGAAGCACTTCTCCGACTTTTGGTGGGATTTGACCCACATCTCTATTCTTGATTGAAAATCTAGTACAAAATTTGTTTGTCCAATGGTCGGATATGTTCAATGTGCATTGATGAAAAATGTTACTTACATATTGGATATATATACATTCTAGAATGAAATTAATTTTTCAAGTAGTTTTACTATGTGCATTGATGAAAAATGATTTAAATGTACTCAATATATATGTTCTAGAATACAATTTTAACTAAAAGTAGTTTTTCTATGTGCATTGATGAAAAATCGTATTGGATATATACACGAACTTAATGTGCCCAATTTTTCTTGTGAGATTTTCTGGTAAAAAGTATCTGTGCAATGTAAATAAATCATCCACAGTATATTTTTGTACAAAGATTCCTTTCAGACAAGAGACTCGGAGCACTTCTCTGACTTTTGGTGGGATTTGACCCACATCTCTATTCCTGATTGAAAATCTAGTACAAAATTTGTCTGTCCAATGGTCAGATATATGTTCTATGTTCTAGAATGCAATTAACTGAATGTCATCAATTTACCAAATTATAAATCAAGAAGTCTACCTATTTGAGTGCATTAATGACATTGACCCAAATTCAACAAACATATATGTACTAGACTTGTATTTCCAATCAAAATTAAAGGGATAATTTGTACATATATCTACTTCTTTAAAGTCTTTTTTCAATTAGAGCTCAATTGATACATGGTTAGTTGCATTGAAAAGCTATGTTATTCCTATTGGAAATTTTTTCATTCAAACAAGACTACATGTAGAGATCAAAAGAAATCTTAAGATTCCAAATGTACTTCAACCATCCAAAACTTGAGTTTTAAAACCTTTTTGATTAAATCAAAACAATTTACAAGTCACATAGGAGTCTTCTATCTAAGCCAAATGTAGATTGAAACCATCCAAAACTTAGATCAAAACATTTAACATCATATCAAAACATTTAACATTTAGTTCATTAAATCAAAATTAAAGGCATTTACATATAACTAAGTTTCTTTACTCTTTTTAATTAAATCAAAACAATACTTCACATGGGAGTCTTCCATCTAGGCCAAATGTAGATTGAAACCATCCAAAACTTAAATCAAAACATTTAACATATTATATCTTGAAACATTTAACATTAAGTCAAAATTAAAGGGACTTACATATAACTAATTTAATATTTTTGAATATATCAAAACAATACTTCAAATAGGAATATCTTCCATCTAGGCCAAATGTAGATTCAAACCATCCAAAACATAGATCAAAACATTTAACATTTAAATAACATTAAATCAAAATTAAAGGGATTTACATATATACAACTAGTTCTTTACTCTTTTTGATTCAATCAAAAAAATACTTCACATGGGAGTCTTCCATATAGGCCCAATGTAGATTGAAACCATCTAAAACTTAGATCAAAACATTTAAAATTTAACATTAAATCAAAATTAAAGGATTTACAGATATGTATAACTATAATGAACATAATATACATAGCAAGACCCGTCTCCTGGGTTGCCTAACTAGCCAACACCATAGGGGGTATGAATTAAAAAAACAGAAAAGGGACTACCCATAACCTGGAAAAAGATAAAGAGGACCTGACATCAGGCTAGCTATCGATGTGTGTAGGAGGATTCTCCTCCACAATTGGACAACCGTAGTCCTCCGGATCATCATTTACTCCCTTGGAGTGCTGGGAGGACTTTTCGTTGCTCGCACCATCGCTGCTGGAGCTCGTCGAGGTGGATTTGACTGGAAGAGCTGCCAACTCCCATCCCAACCCATCAACTCCAGGACAACCGTAGTCCTCCGGATCATCATCTACTCCCTTGGAGTGCTGGGAGGAGTTGTCGTTGCTCGCGCCATCGCTGCTGGAGCTCGTCGAGGTGGATTTGACTGGAAGAGATGCCAACTTTATGGTGTCTTGGAGTTGATGGGTTGGGATGGTGGACTTTCTCCACCGCCTCTTGGAACTAGAAGCACCTTCATCTTGTGGCTCCTCTTGAAAAGAGATGGAAATGGTCAACGTAATTCGCGGTCTGACCGTAGCACTAGTGAAGTGAAATTGTGCTTCATTTCTTGTTGGAGGAGGGTGGCTACCTGTGTCATGGATGGAAAGAGGAGGGAAAGAGCCAACACTCCTGCCCCCTCCATCCCTACCCCCACCTCCCCTTCTGCAACGCATCCGTTGTCTACGCATGGGGTCTTCCATAGGCCAAATGTAGATTGAAACCATCAAAAACTTAGATCAAAACATTTAGTTCATTATATCAAAACATTTAAAACATTTAACATCAAATCAAAATTAAATGGATTTACATTTAAAAAACATTTAACATTAAATCAAATTAAATGGATTTGTGCAACATTACTTCACATGCCATGCCAATTATAGTTCAACTATACAATAGAAACATTTAACATTATATACCACATGTGCCAAATGTAGATTGAAACCATCCAAAACTTTTAAGTTTTAAATTTTTTTTGATTATATATCGTGAAAAATTAAAACATTAAATATCACATGCGAAATGTAGATTGAAATCATCCAAAACTTGAGTTTTAAAAACTTTTTGATTATATATATCGTGCAACATCACTTCACATGCCATGCCAATTATAGTTCAACTATCCAATAAAAACATTTAACATTATATCACATGCCAAATGTAGATTGAAATCATCCAAAAATTTTAACTTTTAATTTAACAAAAAATTATAGATCACAACATTACTTCACATGCCAAATGTACTCCAAGCATCCAAAACTTAAATTTTAAAAACAAAACAAATTATAACACATCATTACATAACATGCCAAATGTAGTTCAGATGAAAACATTAATTTATAGATGAAAACATTACTTCACATTCACATGCCAAAAGTACTAAAACCATCCAAAAATTAACTTTTTGAAACAAAACAAATTATATTAACAATGTAATAAAATATGTCCAAAATTTGTAGATCTCACAAGTATCAAACTGTATCAAGTGTTATATATATATATATATATATATATATATATATATATATGACAGTGCATCTAGATCATATATAAAAAAGAAAATTTAAGACTATCTAAATCTTGAAATCAAATCTACAAATCATGTCCATCAAATAGAGATGGATCTAGCGTCTTTCCTATTAGGGTCTCAATCTGCGCACTATCATGTGAAGCATCATGGGAAACCTACATACACAATGCACATGTACTTGAACATTAAAATTTGATGTTTTAAAAATGAGTGAGAATATATATATCTAGAAATTCATGTAAAAAACAAAATATAACAAAAAATCATGCAATACCTAATGAGGTTCCCTCTCCATTTGATGAACAAGTTCTGCCCCCATAGGAACATCTGCAGCGGTAAACTGTACAATATACATGTACAGTTATAAATAAATAAATATATATATATATATATATTAAAAACTTTCAAATGAAAATGCACATGTACATATATAAACTTATTTTCAATAATATTAAAAAAAAGTTAAAGACATCTTGTTCAAATGTTGTGGATGTTCCTATCTCCGTCACTAGAGTCCGTGGATTAAAGAAATCTTCTATAGGAACCTAAATTCAAAAAAATTAAAATAACTCAATATATATATATATATATATATGAAAAACTTTTAAACATAAATTTTAGAAGTGAAAAATTGTCCATACTTGTGGCTCATCTCCTAAGGAAGTAGAAGGTACATCTCCCAAGGAAGAAGAAGGTACCGCCATCCCAAAAACATCGGACGGAATCGGTATCTGTTAAAACATTTTATCATTATATATACATACATGTACATGTGTGCACAATTATTTATTTTAAAATATCACTTAAAAAACACTAACATTTGCCAACATATCTTGATGGTGAGACCCATCTGCATTGTTTGAACTAGAGGTCCCGAACGTGATATTAACATTTTCGTCATGCATCATGTGTGAGAACTGCAAATGGTGTTTTGACATATAATGATACATTTTTGTTAGATTAATGTACATAAAAATAAATGTATACATGTACATACACATGTATTTATTACAAATTGTACACATGTATATGTATGTTAAAATAATTTCAAACCCTAAGGTCATTAACACATACCATTCCGGTGCCCTCTTCCTCATGAAAAATTAGGTCTTGCAAATCATTGCGACAACTTTTTTCATATATTTGGAGATCTTCAACATTCATGTTGTCAATCTCTTCATCTGTATAATACACAAAATTTGCACGTGCATTTTCATGTGCTCTTTGTCGATTTAAACAAACATCGACTCCACCCAATCCACTGTAAACATTGTTGATCATGACATCCCTTGCTTCTCGACTTATTTGACAAGTCGCATCCATCTCTGACAGCAGAGTTTCGACCCGAAAAGGTCGACTCACCAATGGCGGCTCAGGGTGAGGCAACTCCACATCTCGCTTAGCGCCCTTACGGTCATATAATCGACCTTTTCCCGGACCAAAAATTTCTGACGGAAGGTCATTGTAGTTGGGTTTCATACCCAAAAAAAAAGTCTGTGTAAAAAATTTGTGCAAAATAAATAAGAACCTCATCGTTCCATGGGAGCCTTCCATAGGCCGCAAGGTGCCTATCATACAAATAGCAAGCTATATTTGGGTGCTTGAAATATTGCACCTTCAACATTTTTCTTTTTGGCCCTTCCTTGAAATTAAATATTGACTTGGCCACATCTTTTGTAACTTTTTGTTTTACATCCTCCCATTTATCTAGACCCATTACTGTTTCCTTTCTCTTTCTCATAACTTCTACAAATGTATCAGTCATTGGCCCAAGAGTTTTGTACACATTTACAATTTCGTCCAATGAACGTGTAACTATTTCAAGGCTTTGTCGACTCTCAACAGGTAGAGTCAAAGCCACGAGATCTCTCTACAATTTTACATGAAGTTTTTCACACCTTTGTACGGTGCATTGCACCATGTTTGTTTCCCATGGTATATCAAAAATGTCGGCCGGATAAGTTGTGCTGGGTAGACAACCTTCTTCTTGAATGTAGCGGTCTACCCTATGTCTATTTTTACCACTAATTGGAACATTTTCGGCCTCTGCATCAATATATATAAAATTTCGTATATTGAAAAAAACACATGTAAAAAAATTTGTACAAATTTAATGAAAAAAATATTGAAATTGATGGCAACCTTGACGTGGTTGGTTAGCATCTTCTCCAACATGACCCTGCTGAGAACCAGACCCAGAATGACCCTGCTGAGAACCAGACCCAAAATGACCCTGCTGAGAACCAGCATCCGTTGATTGGCCTTCGAGGGAATAAATATCACCCCCTTCACGCAACCTGCTACCACTCATTGATGGCCCTCTAAGTGGATTTGAACCACCACCAACCTCTCGAGACGAGAGAGAAGCTTCATAAACAAATATGAATGTATAATCAATTGAAAAATACATTCATGTGTACATATAAATACATATACATATTCATTGATTAAATTGCGTGAACCATACCACGACTGGGTGAACCTTGGGCACACTCCATAGATGGAGTAGAAACCCTTCTCCTCTTAGCTCCTAAAAATTAAAAAATGAAACTTATTAACAACTATTTTAACTCACAAAGTTAATAAAAAATCAATTCCATATGTACACACATGTATGGAGATTTAAAATTATATTTAAATACCGTGAACATCCCCCAATCCCTAAACCCCCATATGGGATTCGGTTGATCTTCGTCGTTCATCCTCCATGATATATATATCATTTGGTGGACATTTACACAAAATAGATTTCAGAAAATCAATTTGTAATTTAGTGTACACAAATTATGTAGAACACAACTTTCAAAGCAATAATTGATGTGTGAAACTCAATTTAAGCAAAAAAGAAATTATAAAAATGATAAGTTCACCAAATTGCGCTTTACATGGTGGGAGCGCACTTGGTATAAAATTGAAAAAACACATGGTCATTAAAAAAGAAGCGTGAAACTCCATTTAAACAAAAATTTCTTGAAGTCCCTGCATTTTAATTTTATAAAAACGTGAAGTTCACTTGTTGCAAATGTGAAGTTCACCAAGTTGCGCTTTACATGGTGTGGTGGGAGCACACTTGGTATATAATTGAAAAAAACACATGGTCATTAAAAAAGACGCATTTATAAGTACACAACACAAACATATCCAAGATATGTTACAATGTCCATCAATAAATTTTGAAGGGGAGCGTCTCAACACTAATTCATCCTTGAGAGACGAATCTTGAATTTTTGAAGAAGAGCATCTCAAAACCAATTCATCTTTGAGAGATGAATCTTGCATTGGCATTGCTCTATATAATTATAATTCATCTTTGATAGATGAATCATGAATTCGCATTGCCCCACGCAATATATTAGCAGACATCTTATTCACATTTGTACAATGCCTTATACTAAAAATTTGAAATTGGCTAACTATATTGTTTGCTATTCCATGCAGTTATTTTAGCCTCTCCTTTTTAACTTGGCACACGCCATTCATCTAGTTGCACACAAGTTCAGAATTGGTGAAAAATACAATTCCATTTGATCCATACTTCATCGTTGTTCCCAAGCCTTCTATAAATCCAATATAATATGCCTTGGTGTTTGTTGTTCTTCCTGGTATATTCATTTTCCTTTGGACAACTTTGCTAGTCACAATATTGGAAAGCACATATGTAATCATTGCTTTCCCTGGATTGGGATAGCAAGAAACTTCTATGCATAATTTCCATTTTTCAACCATATTTAATGGTTTTCTTATCCCTGAAAAAAACAAATTCAATAAAAATATATATATATTAAATCGACATTTATTGCAAATGCATGAGAAAAATGACACAAGATCATGAGGTAAATGACATGTGCATTTTTTATCTTAAAGTTTGACGCAAAAATTTTATGGTAGAGTTCACATCTAAAATTAATGGGAGGAAACCTTAAGTTTGTGGGAGAAATGACACATGTACACAGTTTACCTTAAAGTGGTTGTGTTTTATGGATATTAGAGGAAGCCTTTAGTTTGTGGGAGAAATGACACATGTACATATTTTACCTTAAACTGGTTGTGTTTTATGGATATTAAAATGAAGAACTTCTATTTAGATCCATTCCATAGATTGACTATAGTGGCATTTACTAGATATGTCACCTTTCATAAACGATGAGATCCAAAGGCTACCTGGCCCTTTACAAACTCTGCCTATAGATCTTGTAGAAGTAAACACTAGACCTATCCAAATTTCACCGTGTGAAGGGTGTAGAGGACCCGTGGAATCACTCAAGGTTGTATTATTAAACCTTTGGTTTAATTATCTTCAACCTTTGGTTGTAGATCCTTCAAACTTTGGTTGTACTTTGAAGGTCCTTGCCCTTCATCCTTCAACCGGAGGTTGTAGATCCTTCAAAGCCTCTTGTTAGAGAAGCATTTGAATATGTGAGAAACAAATTAGGAATAGTTCTTGTAAATTATCTTGTTAGAGAACCATTTGAACATGTGAGAAACAAATTAGGGATATTTCTCGTAAATTATTGCCACTTATTTGACTTCAAAAAAAGAGCATATGAAATTGAGCGCAATATCTATGTGGTAAAGTACACAATATCTAAGGGGGAGAATACAATATATTTGACTTCAAAAGAAGAGCCTATGAAATTTAGTGCAATATCTATGTGGGAAGGAATAGAAAGAATAAAAAAAAGCATATGATTGTGTCAATAATTTGAAGTAGTCAAGAAAGATAACAAAGGACCATCAAAATTGAGTGCAATATCTATATGATCAAGTGTCAATAATTTGAAGTGGTCAACAAAGATAACAAAGGACCATCAAAATTGAGTGCAATATCTATATGATATCTATATGATCAAGTGTCAATAATTTGAAGTAAATAAAGATAACAAAGGACCATCAAAATTGTGTGCAATATCTATATGATTGTGTCAATAATTTGATAATTTGAAGTAGTCAAGAAAGATAACAAAGGACCATCAAAATTGAGTGCAATATCTATATTCAATCAAGTTTCAATAATTTGAAGTAAAGAAAGATAACAAAGGAATATCTATATGATTGTGTCAATAATTTGATAATTTGAAGTAGTCAAGAAAGATAACAAAGGACCATCAAAATTGAGTGCAATATCTATGTGGGAGAGTACACAATAACTAAGGGGGAGAATACAATATAAGGAAGGAATAAAAATAGTAACAAGAAGCATATAATTGTGTCAATAATTTGAAGTAGTCAAGAAAGATAACAAACCTGACCATCATCAAATTCAAATTGAAAGATCAAGTAGTCTTCTTCATGAAGAATAAGCATTAACTAGGTTCATCATTTAAAGGGTTCATTTTTTAATGAAAAAAATTATGAATAATATGGAATGAATCATTGTACATTATGAATTTATGAATAATATGGAATGAATCATTGTACATTATGATAAATCTTGTATTTAAATGACATTTGATCTATGAATAAAAAATAAAATGGGATCATCTCTTAATATATATATATGTGTGTGTGTGTAAGAGAGAAACAAAAAGCAAAGGTAATTCCACCAAGCCTAAAGGAACATGTCCTAATACATTAAATTATGTTTGGTTTCTAAAAGCATTAATCATGAAAGCAAAGGTAATTCCACCAATCCTTAAGGATCATGTCCTAATACATTAAATTATGTCCTAATACATTAAATTATGTTTTTTTTCTAGAAGCATTAATCATGAAGAGTCATGAAATCCACATTTTGACCATGTACTATTTTCAAGTTAAAGGAGCATGTCTTAATACATAATTATTATGTTTGGTTTCTAGAAGCATTAATCATGACTTTTCTTTGAGATCCACATTTCCATCATACTATTTGCAAGTTCACATTTCCATCATGCTATTTGCAAACTTTCTATATGAAGATATGTAGTCTAATAACTAATTAGTTCACATTTCCATCATGCTAAATTTGCAAGTTCTATATGAAGATATGTAGTCTAATAACTTATTAGAAAGTTGTGATGTCCTAATAAATTATTATGTTTGGTTTCCATCATACTATTTGCAAGTTCTATATGAATATATGTAGCCTAATAACTATACAGTATAGCCCATATAACATATAACGACCTTTGACAGTATGAGCAAAGAGTCAAAAAACAGAGAGGCCTCCCAGCAGAGTTCCACCTGTTCATCAAGGTAAGCAACATAATATCGGAAGTGAAACAATGACACCACTAAACATATGTGAATTTAGATATTAAATTGAAATTTATTGCAAATGACATGTGCATGGTTTATCTTGAAGTTTGACTTAAAGAGTTTATGGTAGAATTCACATCTAAAATTAATGGGAGGAAGCCTTTAGTTTGTGGGAGAAATGACGTGCATGTAAACAGTTTAACTTAAAGTGGTTGTGTTTTATGGATATTAAAATGAAGAACTTATATTTAGATCTATTCCAGAGATTGACTGTAGGGGCATTTACTAGATATGTCACCTTCCATAAAAGATGAGATCCAGAGGCTACCTGGCCCTTTACAGACTTTGCCTATAAAACTTGTAGAAGTTGAGAAATTTACATTGACAACATATAGAGATTCAACTAGGCTTGTGAATTTAGTACAAGTGGACAATGTATAATTCTACTTAGAAGAGTCTTTGGTTTAATGGTTAAGCAAGAAAGAGTCGTTACTTTCTCTATCTAGAGTAGAAGCGGAATACATAGTAGTTACTTCACAATATCTAAGGGGGGGAATACAATATAAGGAAGGAATAGGAAGAGTAACAAGAAGCATATGATTGTGTCAATAATTTGAAGTAGTCAAGAAAGATAACAAAGGACCATCATCAAATTCAAATTGAAAGATCAAGCAGTCTTCTTCATGAAGAAGAAGCATTAACTAGGTTCATCATTTAAAGGGTTCATTTTTTAATGAAAAAATTTATAAATAATATGGAATAAATCATTGTACATTATGATAAATCTTGTATTTAAATGACATTTGATCTATGAATAAAATTTAAGAAAATGGGATCATCTCTTCATATATATATATATATATATATATATATATATATATGTGTGTATGTAAGAGAGAATAAAAAGCAAAGGTAATATGTATGAGCATAAAGATGTTAACTTCTTAGTTAAAAATCAAAATTTTAAAGTTGAAATTACTAAAAAAAATTCTCTGGATCACAAATCACTATACCATAACAATGAGACAAAGCAAACCATAACCCACTTATAATAGAGGGATAAAGGGACTCGTGTCACCTACTCCAAACCTAAAGACATAATAATGAAAAAGAACATAAGGATGAAAAAACAATACACTTGTCATAATTGTCAAGAAAATCATAACACACTCATAATAGAGGGATAAAGGGACTCGTGTCACCTACTCCAAACCTAAAGACATAATAATGAAAAAGAACATAAGGATGAAAAAACAATACACATGTCATAATTGTCATAAACTTATATCTAGTTTAATATTTCTAGCTACATGGTACACAATAACACATGGTACAAAATAACACATTAATTAGTTCAGGTTATATTAAGGTTAACATGGCTAACTTAGAAGGTATAAGTTCAGGCTGATTAGTTCCTGGGTTATATTAAGGTATATCTATTACATATGTTATAAAAAACATGTGTGAGCATAAAGATGTTAACTTCTTAGTTAAAAATCAAAATTTTGAAGTCGAAATTACTAAAAAGTTTGCTCTGGATCAAAAATCACTATACCATAACAATGGTACAAAGCAAACCATAACCCACTTATAATAGAGGGATAAAGAGACTCGTGTCACCTACTCCAAACCTAAATATATAATAATGAAAAAGAACATAAGGATGAAAAAACAATACACTTGTCATAATTGTCAAGAAAACCATAACCCAATTACAATAGAGGGATAAAGGGACTCGTGTCACTTACTCCAAACCTAAAGAAATAATAATGAAAAAGAACATAAGGATGAAAAAACAATACACTTGTCATAATTGTCATAAACTTATATCTAGTTTAATATTTCTAGCTACATGGTACACAATAACACATGGTACAAAATAACACATGTTGGAAATGTTGTCATTGATGGAAAAGGAGTTGGAAAAGGAGGAGCATCTGAAACAGTAACTAGGAAAAGAGAAAAGAAAAGTAGCAGAGAATAGAGGCAGCAGAGAGGAGGTAGAGGCAACATAGAAGGAACAAAGGCAGCAGGAGACAGATGACAGTACAAGAGGGCCATTTAATAGCATATCTGGAGAGACAGAGTAATGTATATGCCAAAATTTAATAGTAGATTTGGAGAGAAAGAGTAATGAATATGACTGATGTTCAGATATAGTCCTGATTGAATTAGAGTGTTAATCTCTATGTAAAGAATAAATTTATTCCTTGGACTCTATTTGTCTTATGCAATTTCGAGCAAACCCATTTCGAGCAAACCCTATACATAGAGGACTCTGGAAATCAGTTTAAGAGTCTATCTGTAGGAATAGGCTTTGAATTCCAGTAAATAAATATATGAGCAATGCAAGGCTAAATTTCCCTCTGTGTGTCAGAGAAATCGACTTCATGTCAATATTGTGCTTGAATGCGCTAAGAACTGTAAGAAAATTCTATGTATTATGTATGAAAGAAGACTCTGTGTCAGGCTTTAGATGGAGTTCAATTTTGGATAAATCCTGTGATAATGGCTCATATTTGAGGTTCTGGATAGTAATCGAAAGCATCAGTATCTGTGAAGAAAGTTCTCTTGCTAATGCAGAACCATAGAAACCCATTTGAAACTGAATCCCACCTAAGTTGCCATTTCCATTGTCATTCTCGTTAGAATCGACCTGTTTAAGGAAGAAATGAGTTCGTTGTGAGCCACGATCTGAAACAGGAAGTTGTGGATCGATCACAGTTGCAGTGAGTATCGTGGTCATCGCACAACTCAATGCGGTCTAATAATCCATGGGGGTTACTATAAGTCGTGTTCTTCTGCAACAAATGCAGACTTTTGAACTACAACCAATAGTTGGATGATTGATATGGAATGGAGCATAAACACGGCGGAGTTAAAAAAAATATGACGGAACCTAGAGTAGAGGGGCGGAACCATGAAGGAGGAATAGTGGACGCGGTTTAGAGCGAACCGGTGGTTTTCGTCACACCACCTTCGACGGGCAAGCGTTTTCAAGAAATCGGAGCGATTCCATAGAGCGGCTGACACGTGGCATACGGAGGGACCCCAAAACCGCTTTCACTGTGCGCCATCGCGCATTATCATTCGTGCATATATGCCAAGCGATATCTGTCGGATCGTGTGGAGCAAAGTGACGTGTTCTCCGTTGTCGGATGAGAAGGGAAGTTAAGCATTGGGACCCACTCCATCACATGAACTCGGAGAATTAACTCTCATGCTGTTTGGTTGCGCGATAATTAATTATGCTCGTTGGATCACCGAAAACGAAGTGACATCATCACAGTCGTTGGATGGACGTGATGGTTTACGAGGTATGTATTAAGGGTGTGGGACCCGATTTCCCTTCCCATTATTGGTTCAATATACGTTGTTGTGTTATGTAGAGATGTTAACCCCCAAGTCGAAGATTAAATATTATTGAAGGGCCCGAAAGGTTATATGGATATATATTACTACTGGGTTTTAATATAAGTCAGCGGCGCGTTAATGTTTGTAACAATTGAAGTGGGGAATATATTTTACGAGGAAATCATGAGCATGTAAGAGTATATCTATGTTCATATATATATAATGTTGATGCGTCGGGGTTTAAGCCAAAGTCAAGGATACTATGCAGCATTTCAAAACACTGGTAGAAAAATGTATAATATATTGGTATATTACGTTTATAGAAATGCCGTGAGCAAATATTACATCTGTTCTAAACCAACCATATAAGTGAAAAGGTCGAGGGTTGGATATTCATGTGAAATGGGTAATAACACATATGATAACCATAAGGAGTTCTAATGGACATTTGGTTTATAACCTCTTAAAAGGAAGCTTGCGCATTATTGAATGAAATATTAAGGAGGGAGTTTTATAATATGGTTGCATAACCATAGATGAATGAGAAACTATCAAAGCTTCCGCATAGTTCTAGAGTATCCAAATATGTTTATTGAAATTTCCAGTTCAGCAGTAGAATGATAAATTGCACAACAGTTATATTAAAAGACAGTTATATGTACATTAGTTATACAAATGCAATGAAGAAGAAAGCCTGCAAGAACGAAAGAGAGAGAGACATCGGCAGAAAAAATGGTACAAGGAAAAAGATGAATAGACACAGAGGTGAACCAAAGTATACAGAACAGTCACTCAACAACAGCAAAAAAGACAAATCCAGTAAAGCCAAAATCCAGAAAAGGTGATGAGTGAAATTGAAGTGTGTAACTGAAAATGTGAATGTAAATGTTGTAATTAATTTTTTATTGTTTGTGATGCATTGGAAACTCTCTGGTAGGAAAACAAAACTCCCACTGTATTATTGAAATTAATGCATATTGTTATATTTTTCTGAATGAGCGGGTAAAAGAAATGAGAAGGAAGAAGGCAAAAAGTCAGGACTATTCACTTCAAATTCCCTGAGGAATGTAAAAATTCATGTGATGAACTCTATATATAATATCAACTTGATATGCATAAAGGAGGTGAGAGAGAGTGAAGAAAGAGAATGCAGAGTACAAAAGATCGAGGCAAAAAAGATAAGAAGAAGGAGGAGTAGAACGAGATGCAGTGAAAAGTTAGAGAATGCAGAAATGAAGAAGTGAGACAAGAAGAAGGAGGAGCCAAGAGGAGATGATGCAAGGCTTATATGAAGTCTGATGGACAGCATAAGAGATGCTACAGAACAGAGCTGATATCCAAGGTAAATCAGCAAGTGTTTTCTTTTGAAAGAGTAAGGAAGTTGGAGCTTCCCTATCAAGTTGTAGCTTGATAGATGTCAGTTGTAGCTGACTGAGGTTGGAGCCTCCTGCAGGTTGGTGCCTACAAAAAATAGATGGGAGTTGGTGCTTCCACATCAATTTGTAGCTTGATAAAATGTTAGTTGTAACTGATTGAGGTTGGAGCCCCCTGTAGGTTGGTGCCTGCAGAAAAATGATGGGAGTTGGAGCTTCCTTGCAAGTTGTAGCTTGCAGAATTGAGGTAGGAGCATACGACGAGTTGGTGCTGCGAGCGTCGATGAAGGGGTGGAGCTTGCCCACACGTGGCAATAGCCAGATGTGTTTTTGTCCCGCATGGCGGTTCCGCCTCTCCCCGGGTGTCTCTGTGCATGATGTTTATGTGTTGATCTGGTTTATATCATCTGCTTAATACTTGTTGCTCTCATATTAAGTCTATTGTTACATTATATTAATGCTTGCTGCTCACATTCTAAGATCACTCAAATGTTAAGTTGAACATGAAATGAAGGTGTAAACAAGTGTTAATGAAAAAGTTTTAAAAGTCCATGAATGTGTTAAACTGATTCACCCCCCCCCCCCTCTCAGTTTAAATAAGGGTTCAACAATTGGTATCGGATCTGGTTCCTTTGGTGTAAGCTTAATAGCTTGAAGGAGATCTGGTTGAGTCATGGACTATCAAAATGCACCTGTGTTAAATACATCAAACTTTCCTGAATGGAGAGATAAGGTTAAAACAAGTTTAATGGCCTATGAACCTGAGGTATGGAAGCTTGTATGTGATGGTTACTGCAAAGACTCACCCACGGTGAAAGAACAACAGAGGAATGCCAAGGAAAAATGTATGATATATAACAATATTCATAACAAGGATCTTGAGTTAATAATGGATTTAACTTCAGCAAAAGAAATCTGGGACAGACTACATTTCATGCATGGAGTAGACACTGAGGATTGCATTGTCAAGAAGGAGAAGAGAATTAAGAAAAAGAGAAATTCATGTCAAAAAGAAGATGTTCAATCAAATGAGGTACCTGCTAGTGTGAATGATAGTAAGAGCCATGAAGAAATTGCAGCTGAAGAAAAATCCAAACTTGACACAGCTCTGACTGAAATAGAAAAATTGAAGAATGAAAACAAAGACCTTAAGAGATTGGTACAAATATGTGATGAGAAAGAATATGAAGATAGGAAAGAAATTATTGGCCTGAAGACACAGCTTGAAGAGGCAAAGAAAGTAGAAGACACTCTGCTGCAACAAATGAGAGAGAAAAGTCAGGAATGTGAAAAATTGGAAGAAGAAGTAGTGAGCCTAAGAAAGAACTTAGAAAAAGCCCAAAGAGAACTATTAATGAATACACCTCTAATGGAAGGCTCTGGAAAGTTGGACCAGATTCTAAATGCACAAAGGTCACCTCTCATAAAGACTGGGATAGGATATGAAGGAGAAACTAGTAAGTCCAAGGCAGAAGATAACAAGAAAATCATCTTTGTAAAAGCTGTAAAGGAAAATGAAGTAGCTCAGAAGATTACTACAAAAATAGAAGCCAGCAAGAACAGGATTTGTGAAGAAACAAATAGAATCAAGCAGCAACATGGTAGGACAGAGAATGAGAAGATCAAACAATCAGCTGCTAAAGGCTCATATGCTCTTGAAGATGAATTGAATAAATTTGGAAGATTTCAAAGGAGTTTTTTTCCTCCTATGAAAAATATCACATGTTTTACCTGCCACAAACAAGGACATACTGCAACATGTTGTAAGACAAAGCAAACCCAGTCCAACCTGCAAAAGATGCAGCAAACAAGAAGAACACCTCAAGCAAGCAAAGGGAAAATACAATCTTCCACCAGGTACACAAATCATTTCCATGGCTATTGTTATGCAAGCAATAATTTTGGACATAAAATTGTTGATTGTAAATTATGTTCAAAAAGGGGAATGAAATATTATACATCAGATGAAATATACTTTGATATTATAAGATGTTATATATGCCTCAAGCTTGGCCACAAAGCAAAGGACTGTAAACTGCCATATATATTAAAGAACTCTAGACATATGATGGAATCAAAACAGACCAATCAAAACTATGAATCAAAAGGAAGAGCAGTCATTATGAAGAACCCAAATAAAGTATGGAAGGAAAAGAGAAAGGGGGAGCCTATTATCTCAATAACATAATGAATCCTCCATAGTCTCAGGGGGAGCTGCTCTAGGAAGCAAAGCAAAAATCCATCCAGTGATAGATATGAAGCAACATCCCAAGGGGAAAGCAGTTCATATATAAACCCCATGAAAGTAGTCTAAGAAGAGCACCTTAGAATGAGAACATCTATAAGATCAGGAATGCACAGGACAATTTTCTCCAACAGACAACTATAGAGGAAGAAGCACACAATAGCCAACAGATTGATGGAAGGAGAGAAAGTAGCAAGCAGCCATGATAATAGAAGAAGTCATCATCACCTTAAAGTGATGATCACATTGTGCATCATTCTGCTAGAATGAACAGTGAATCACATTAAGAATATTGAGTAAGAAAAGAGTCTACTATCTTGATGTCAGTACATCATTGATCTATGAAAATTCCCCTTGGAGGAATGAAGTCAAATAAGTGACAAATCTCTGAGTAATCAGCCCATGAAGATTCACAGAAAATAAATTGAATATGTCTTCCTGAAGATGATTATGTTAGACAGTTGAATTTTACTTAAAGCATTAATGATTCTGGAGCAGTCCTAGAAAGGAAATGCAGTGACATTCTTTTAAATCAGAATGACAGACTAAGAAAAAGTTTAATGATGACAAGATCAGATTCAGTATATTGATGACTATGGATGTGAACAGTGGTAAGCTCAATAGTAGAAGTTATGAAGGATGTCTTATATATGGGTTAATGTGCAAGCTAAAGTGAAATCTCTGCATAACTTACCAAGGGAGTATCAACTGGTACTTGGTAATTTACCAAGCAGCATGCCTATCAATAGAATATCAAGTTTTGTCATGGAGCAGAAGTATGATACAGGTCCTCAGGATCAAAGGATTAAGGAAAAAGAACACCAATTTAGTATCCCAGAGTTATCTGCATTATTCAAGCTTGAAAAGGTCAATTACAGAGCAAAAGGATCAGTATTGTGTTCTAAAACATTATACTAAATATCTAAAACATAAAGGACTAGTAGTGATTATAATTTGAAGCTCAAAATTCTTTTATTAATTCATCTAAATCCTTCTTCGGCACAAGGGATTTGCTGGTAATTCACCTTTAAAGAGATATTTATCATTGACATACATACCTCCTCATGTCATAAATAAAACTGCATGATTGATAAGTGAGACTAACCAATACATTGAAGGATTTGTTTTGAAAGTACAATGTGCAAGCATTGAAAGTCATTTGGTCTCTTATATTGAAAGATATTGCCTATTCTCACAATAAGCTGTAAGCTCTGGTGTGATTCATTTGTTCACATCAACAACAAGAACCTCTCAATCTTTAAAAGTAATATCCTTGTCAGCATCCTAGTTCATATCATCACCAACAGGCAGGAAAGGTTTACCACAACAATAAAATATATATTGGCATCATTATCATAATTGAACAGGTTTGGTACTAAAGATGAGCATTGCAGGAGAAGACATATTCCATCTACAATCTTCCTCAACAGAAATATATTAGCTCACTACATCAGACAGAGACAGAAGTATATTTGAAGCCTTCTCAGCATTTTAGTTTTTGATCCAATCATACATCTCTGATTAGATAAAGCTAGTACAATGTGTTCTATGAAGTGTCATTATCTTCACTTTTAGCTCTATACAAGTGAAAGAAGTCTATGTGTTTGAATTGTATCAATTTACAGTGTATATTCAACAATTGGTATCAAAGCTCACTTTTAGCTCTATACAAGTGAAAAAAGTCTATGTGTTTGAATTGTATCAATTTACAGTGTATATTCAACAATTGGTATCAAAGTTCAATTGTCATTATCTTCAATTTTAGCTCTATACAAGTGAAAGAAGTCTATGTGTTTGAATTGTATCAATTTACAGTGTATATTCAACAATTGGTATCAAAGCTCACTTTTAGCTCTATACAAGTGAAAAAAGTCTGTGTGTTTGAATTGTATCAATTTACAGTGTATATTCAACAATTGGTATCAAAGCTCAATTTTCATTATCTTCACTTTTAGCTCTATACAAGTGAAAGAAGTCTGTGTTTGAATTGTATCACTTTACAGTGTATATTCAACAATTGGTATCAAAGCTCACTTTTAGCTCTATACAAGTGAAAAAAGTCTGTGTGTTTGAATTGTATCAATTTACAGTGTATATTCAACAATTGGTATCAAAGCTCAATTGTCATTATCTTCACTTTTAGCTCTATACAAGTGAAAGAAGTCTATGTGTTTGAATTGTATCAATTTACAGTGTATATTCAAGTCCAATAATCCTCAAAGTGTTCTCTCAAAAAGTCTTGTACAACATTCTGGAGCAGCATGGTACAAAGTCAGCAGAAGAGGGCCTAAACATAACTCACAGAGAGGAAATGCAGAAAGAAAACTAGGAAATGAGCAACCCTTTGCCATTGATGTCAAAGGGGGAGGAAAAGAAAAAAGGGGCTTCTAAAAGGCAAGCAGAGGAATTGTATTTCCATAAATGCCAAAGGGGGAGACTGTTGGAAATGTTGTCATTGATGGCAAAGGAGTTGGCAAAGGAGGAGCATCTAAAACAGTAACTAGGAAAAGAGAAAAGAAAAGTAGCAGAGAATAGAGGCAGCAGAGAGGAGGCAGAGGCAGCATAGAAGGAACAAAGGCAGCAGGAGACAGATGATAGTACAAGAGGGCCATTTAATAGCATATCTGGAGAGACAGAGTAATGTATATGCCAAAATTTAATAACATATTTGGAGAGCCAGAGTAATGAATATGCCTGATGTTCAGATATAGTCCTGATTGAATTAGAGTGTTAATCTTTGTGTAAAGAATAAATTTATTCCTTGGACTCTATTTGGCTTATGCAATTTCGAGCAAACCCTATACGTAGAGGACTCTGGAAATCGGTTTAAGAGTCTATCTGCAGGAATAGGCTTTGAATTCCAGTAAATAAATGTATGAGCAATGCAAGGCTGAATTTCCCTCTGTGTGTCGGAGAAATCGACTTCATGTCGATATTGTGCTTGAATGCGCTAAGAACTGTAAGCAAATTCTATGTATTATGTATGGAAGAAGACTCTGTGTCGGGCTTTAGATGGAGTTCAATTTTGGATAAATCCTGTGATAATGGCTCATATTTAAGGTTCTGGATATTAATCGAAAGCATCAGTCTCTGTGAAGAAAGTTCTCTTGCTAATGCAGAACCATAGAAACCCCTTTGAAACTGAATCCCACATAAGTTGCCATTTCCATTGTCATTCTCGTTAGAATCAACCTGTTTAAGGAAGAAATGAGTCCGTTGTGAGCCACACTCTGAAACAGGAAGTTGTGGATCAATCACAGTTGCAGTGAGTATCGTGGTCATCGCAGAACTCAATGCGGTCGAATAATCCATGGGGGTTACTATAAGTCATGTTCTTCTGCAACAAATGCAGACTTTTGAACTACAACCAATAGTTGGATGATTGATATGGAATGGAGCATAAACACAGTGGAGTTAAACAAAATATGACAGAACCTGGAGTAGAGGGGTGGGACCACGAAGGAGGAATAGTGGACGCGGTTTAGAGCGAACCGATGGTTTTCATTGCACCACCTTCGACGGGAAAGCGGTTTTCAAGAAATCGAAGCGATTCCATACAGCGGCTGACACGTGGCATACGGAGGGACCCCAAAACTACTTTCACTGTGCGCCATCGCGCATTATCGTTCATGCATCTATGCCAAGCGATATCCGTCAGATCGTGTGGAGAAAAGTGACGTGTTCTCCGTCATCGGATGAGAAGGGAAGTTAAGCGTTGGGACCCAATCCATCACGTGAACTCGGAGAATTAAATCTCGTGCTTTTTGGTTGTGCGATGATTCGTTATGCTCGTTGGATCACCGAAAATGAAGCGACATCATCACAGCCGTTGGATGGACATGATGGTTTATGAGGTATGTATTAAGGGTGTGGGACCCGATTTCCCTTCGCATTATTGGTTCAATATACGTTGTTGTGTTATGCGGAGATATTAACCCCCAAGTTGAAGATTAAATATTGTTGAAGGGCCCGAAAGGTTATATGGATATATATTACTACTGGGTTTTAATAGAAGTCAGCGGCGCGTTAATGTTTGTAACAATTGAAGTGGGGAATATATTTTACGAGGAAATCATGGGCATGTAAGAGTATATCTATGTTCATATATATATAATGTTGATGCGTCGGGGTTTAAGCCAAAGTCAAGGATACTATGCAGCATTTCGAAACACTAGTAGAAAAATGTATAATATATTGGTATATTACGTTTATAGAAATGTCGTGAGCCAATACTACATTTGTTCTAAACCAAGCATATAAGTGAAAAGGTCAAGGGTTGGATATTCATGTGAAATGGGTAATAACACATATGATAACCATAAGGAGTTTCAATGGACATTTGGTTTATAACCTCTTAAAAGGAATCTTGCGCATTATTGAATGAAATATTAAGGAGGGAGGTTTATAATATGGTTGCATAACCATAGATGAATGAGAAACTATCAAATCTTCCGCATAGTTCTAGAGTATCCAGATATGTTTATTGAAATTTCCAGTTCAGCAGTAGAATGATAAATTGCACAACAGTTATATTAAAAGACAGTTATATGTACAATAGTTATACAACTGCAATGAAGAAGAAAGCCTGCAAGAATGAAAGAGAGAGAGACAGCGGCAGAAAAAATGGTACAAGGAAAAAGATGAATAGACACAGAGGTGAACCAAAGTATACAGAACAGTCACTCAACAATAGCAAAAAAGACAAATCCAATAAAGCCAAAATCCAGAAAAGGAGTTGAGTGAAATTGAAGTGTGTTACTGAAAATGTGAATGTAAATGTTGTAATTAATTTTTTATTGTTTGTGATGCATTGGCAAGTCTCCGGTAGGAAAACAAAGCTCCCACTGTAGTATTGAAATTAATGCATATTGTTATATTTTTTTGAATGAGCAGGTAAAAGAAATGAGAAGGTAGAAGGCAAAAAGTCAGGACTATTCACTTCAAATTCCCTGAGGAATGTAAAAATTCATGTGATGAACTCTATATATAATATCAACTTGATATGCATAAAGGAGGTGAGAGAGAGTGAATAAAGAGAATGCAGAGTACAGAAGATTGGGGCAGAAAATATAAGAAGAAGGAGGAGCAGAACGAGATGCAGTGAAAAGTTAGAGAATGCAGAAATGAAGAAGTGAGACAAGAAGAAGGAGGAGCTAAGAGGAGATGATGCAGGGCTGATATGAAGTCTGATGGACAGCATAAGAGATGCTACAGAATAGAGCTGATATCCAAGGTAAATCAGCAAGTGTTTTCTTTGAAAGAGTAAGGAAGTTGGAGCTTCCCTATCAAGTTGTAGCTTGATATATGTTAGTTGTAGCTGACTGAGGTTGGAGCCTCCTGTAGGTTGGTGCCTGCAGAAAATAGATGGGAGTTGGTGCTTCCACATCAAGTTGTAGCTTGATATAATTTCAGTTGTAGCTGACTGAGGTTGGAGCCTCCTGTAGGTTGGTGCCTGCAGAAAATTGATGGGAGTTGGAGCTTCCTTGCAAGTTGTAGATTGTAGAATTGAGGTAGGAGCCTCCTGTGGGTTGGTGCCTGCAGAAAATCAGTGGTGAGAGGGAGTTGGAGCTTGCCTTTGCATCACAACAATAATAAGATGTGGTTTTCTCCCTTTATGGGTTTCCGCTTATATCTGGTGTCTATTTGCATGATGTTTATGTGTTGATCTGGTTTATATCATTTTCTTAATACTTGATGCTCTCATATTAAGTCTACTGTTACATTATATTAATGCTTGCTGCTCACATTCTAAGATCACTCACATGTTAAGTTGTGTTAGGGTCCCGTGATTTGGTTGATTGGAAAACCAAATGACAATGTAACATCAAACCAATATTTGGAGTCCAAGGACCTAGCCTTCCAGGACTCAGAGAGGGCTCTCTCTATATGTGTAAAAGATATCTGTATGTTTTACTTATTGCGTCTTGATTTTAGTCTAGTTATGAAGTAGGTTTTTTGGTTTTGGTTTTTAGGTTGTGAGGGATGAAACTGATCAAAGATATAAGATAGGTAAAAATGTGTCATATCAACTGGGCTATGGGGTCGAAAAGGTCTCGAAAGCTATCAGACGGTGATACAAGGTTGTTGAAGGGCCGATTTGATTCAAGGTAGAAAGGATCTTTTGGAAAAATGGAATAAAATGGACATCAAGTTTGGGAACAACAAAGGATTTCCAGCATAACTAGTTTAATAGCTGACATAAACATGGTAGGGAAAACCATTAATCATGAGAAATGTAACTATAAGCTAACCAATACATAGAAATAAACATTCAAGCCATGCATAGAGATATATAACTCTCTAACTTTGGGAAATGACTATCAGACTTTAGGGAAATACACTTAAGAGAGACAAACAACTCAAATCACTATGCCGGAATGCCTAAACACAGTATTTCAAGTTATTGGGCACTTTGAAAACAAGATTGCATAGTCTTAGGCAAAGGACAAGATCGAAACAAGACCTCCTTGGTTCAACAAATGACAATCTAATTAGTTAAAGAGAAATTTCATGGATGGAGCTATGGCTAGACATTGGTAAGCAGTGCGTACCGTAAATCATACTTAACATGCATAAAACCATGAATGAAATAAGCAACAATATCCTTAAGTTATTAAAGAGAAATCAAGAATTCTTTAATGTGACTAAGGAAGAAGAAAACATGGAAGCTATGAAGAAACATGAAATTTGAGGTGCCTCCAAGGGCATGTCTCAAATTTTTTCTCTACTGATCTATAGTAAGCAAGAAACATGGATTCATGAATGAAAACTAGAAAAAAAAACAAAGAAAGAGACACTATACCATTCTACCAAGTCATGGAATCCAACAACAATCCTCTTTCATCATCCAAGAACATCCAAGAGACTATCCAAGAGCATGAGACAATCATTTCTTCTAAAGCTTATATGACCATATATTGCTTCTATCATCAATTTCAGCCTTGTTTACAATGAAATCCTTTGGAATAAATAGGCCAAAGTGAGGAAAACCTCATGGTTCAACTTGCTATCCCGTTGGCCTAATCAAAATATCTAGATTTGTCCTTGAGGCTTTGCAAAGCCCAAGGCACAAAATATCTCATAAAATATCTAAAAAATGCTAAAAAAGGGAAATAAATTGAATTTTGATCACTTCTCATGTGCAAAAATAGCTAAACGCACATGAGGAAAAAGAACTTTTTAAAGGTTCAATTTTTACAAAAATACTCAAAAATTACATCAGCAAAAGGTCCCCTGACTTTCTGGCAACATTTGGCAGCCTTCCTGATGTCGAAACGAGGCTCATGATAGCTCGTTGGAAATATCTAAGTGTCTACTTTCTGGAAAAATTATAATTTTCCCAATATGATGCCTGGAAGTCCCCCAAAAACACGCCTATGTGCAAAAAACCAAAAAAATAAGGTTTGCTGATAGACCAGGCAGAGTGTGTAAAAAGCGAGCATTTTTCGACATTTCGGGGGAGAAAATGATCTCCAAATGCCCTGAAAATCGCTAAGTGTGTGCTCCTAAAATTATGGCATCCAATGATACCATTCTCCTCCTTTGACGATCCTCCAATCTGAAATGGCGAAGCCCATGAGTTTTGGCCAAAAACCCAAAAATGCCAAAAAACCAAAATATGTCGAAAATCGCCCAAAATTGGTGAGCATGACCCTCAAGGGTTCTCAGCAACATGCTATGAATCAGAGGCCAAAATCTCAAGTCCTGATGTGTCTTTCCTCACTTTCCATGCCAGGCGCTTCCCTTTAGCCTCCTTGAGCTTTTCTTGAGCAGCCTTTAACTTGCATCGGGCAAACTGATTTAACTTTTTGTAATGCCCCGTCATTCTCCTTTGAAGGTCTAAATCCCTGTTTTCCCTCTCCAATTTCTTTTCCAAGTGGTAGGCTCATACCTCTTGTGCAATCCACTCATACTATCCTGCCTGGGAGGCATCTTGTTCTAGATGCTCTCTGCAAAACCAAACTGCCTAAAAAAGGATTTCTTGAAATGTGTTCTTAAACAAAAACTCTGCCTTCTCTATCAATCATTGTTTGATCAAGGTAAAATTGGTTTCAAATGCTGTGTGAGATGCCCTTTTAACACAGAATTCTATACTCTTTCCAAAACACTGCTTTTCCCTTTGTATGCCACTCAACAAGTAAATTCAAGAACAAAAACACAGTCAATAACAGATACACAGTCAAAGGGTCACTGTGATAATGTAAGGTCACATGGTTCTAGGTGTTTTGAGGGCAACAAAAACACCTTGTAGCAGGCAAACACCTTTCTAATCAAGATACTGCTCTTGTATTTACTACTCCTCACCCATAGTTTAGACATGGAACCTCCAAACTGAAAAAGATAACTTCACTCACTAGCTCTACTTCATGGAATGAAAAAGAAACATTGTTTTTGCCTTTTTAACACACAGAGGAGACTTTTGAAAGGACAAAATCACTCATACAATCATTACTGTTCATGAAATTAGGCTTACTGTTCTACTTTTCCAAATACTGTGTTTTCTCTCTTTGGACACTGTCTTACACCTTTCAATACTGTTTGAGGGCTGTTGGTTAGGTTTTTGAAACATCAATAGGAACCCATCATTTTTTCTATCCTCACTGCTGAGTAATCACAAACTACAGCTACTCTTGAGTTTTTAAAACAAAAGATCAAACCTCCCAATCAAAACACTGCTTTGGCATTCACTATTCCTCACCTACAGTCAATTTAAAAATATATACATTGTCAAATGATTTTCTGAGCTTGGATAAGGTGACAGAGCTTTTGGTGTTTTTGATGTGAGCACAAAAAGACCTGTAGCAGTCAAACAACAAAAACTCCTTTTAACCAAAGCACTGCCCTCCTTATACTTCAATGTTCCTCATATTCAGCTTTGCCCAAAACACCTTCAAATTGATTTAACAATTTTACTCAATTAAAGTCTGCTTGATAGAGCGAAGGAGAAAGCACTCAATTTTTGCCCTTTTTTAACACACAAAGGAGATCTCTGAAATGACAAAACCCTTATACCATGGTTACTACTATTTGGCCATAGGCCCACTGTTTCATTTGTTCAAAACCCTGTCTCTCCTCTTGGACATTGTTTCACACCTTTCAATACTGTTTGAGGGCAGTTTATAGGTTTTTAGACATTAATAGGAACAGGCCATTCTTACTGTGTTGACCTTGAGTAAACATAAAAAATAGAAAATCTTGAGTTTTAAACAAAACTATCAACCCTCCCAAGCACTGCTTTCTTCACTGCATAAGGCTGACAGAGGTTATGTTTTTCATCTCAGTTTTGAGGGAAACTTTAAGTTTTTTGAGACAAGAATGACCACCCTTCTTTCAGAAAACTGTAACAACAGCCCTCAGACCTTTTTCACACTGACACACCTTGACTTACACAAAAGGTCTCATCTTTTTCACCATTACTTAGTCCTTTGATAAACGACGCATATGATCACCCTTTAGAAATTTGACAATACTAAGGAGGCTCATAGAATACCTTGAAAATTTGATGGCAGCCCTTGTTGACAAGTTTGAGCAGCTCTGGAAATATTTTTTGAAGGTTTTTAGGTGAGTTTGTGACTGGTGCTATAGGTGCGCTGCGCGCCGCGCAGCAGTGCAATCCTTTGGAAATTTTCTCACTGAACGCGCCATGCAACTTTGCAGCCCGTTTTGGAGGCCTTCCCGGTTTTGGAATTGGGCGCGAGATGGCTCGCTGGAAATCTGTGGAAGTATAATTTCCAGAAAAACTTTAATTTTTTCATTTGGAGTCCATTTTGTTTTTCAAAAATTCATTTTCCCAACACTGGTCAAAACTGGTGAATCCTGGTGTAGAAATGCATAGTGTTGTTTTTAGGCCACTTTTGGATATCTTCCTGGTGTCGGAATTGGGCCCGAGATGGCTCGTTGGAAATCTATGGAAGTATAATTTCCAAATATGCTTGATTTGTTTCATTTTGTGTCCATTTGGGTGTTCAAAAAGTGACTGTCCCAACACTGGTAAAAAATGGTGAATGCTGGTGTAGAAAAACATAGTGTTGATTGCAGGCTACTTTTGGATGCCTTCCTGTTGTCATAATTTGGCCTGAGATGGCTCATCAGAAATATATGGAAGTCTAATTTCCAGAACAACTTGAATTTTTTCATTTGGAGTCCATTTAGTTGTTCAAAATCTGATTGTCCCAACACTGGTCAAAATGGTGAATCCTGGTGCAGAAATTCTCCCGTGACCTCTGTATTTTTCACATTTCTCACAAACCATGATACCTGTGTAGAAACGGAAGGAGTTTTTTCTTCTTGAACCTATGAGGGACAAAAACCTCTCTCAATTTTGTAAATTTCATCTCTGTTTGGTCATAAAATAATTTTAAAACAAACTGCCTGGGCGCTCCTTAACCTCTGTCCTTTGCATTGTTCATTTGTTGTCACTTTTTGATCAGTTGGAAAAATTATTTATGAATAGAAAGAGAAAAACCTCTGAATATCATCATCACCTATTTTTTTTTTCTTATTGAAAAAGGATTCCTGTAGAGAGACCTTGTGCTATGTGAGGTTTTCTTTGACACTATGAGAGAGATAGCTTCACCCTTTTGAAATCTACATTGACCATGTCTGCTCCTAATGCTTTAAAGGTGATAATGCTCACTGTGAGGCTAATCCAAACTGTTAGGTGCTTTTTAAGCTCCTCTTCTAACTGTGGGTGTAAAAATTCGGTTGCATTTACTCATGCTTTACCATTCTCTGTTCATTTAAAGGCAACTTTTTTAAACCTCTCCTTTACTTGGAATGCAATAGTGAGGTGCTTTTGACCTTTTAAGGAAAATGCCTTCATTTGAAAATGGTGAGGTGCCCTATTGGCTTAGAATGTTGTTCCAGAGATTTGAAACTCATGCCATAATCTTTTTTATATTTTTGTGAGCTTTTGTATCTATTTGCGGCGCCTTTTTGGGAAAACTAAACTCAAGTTGCCTCTGTCTTTTATGATGAGTTTGTTGAAAGAAATATTTCATGAACAAGAAGAACAGTACCCTTTGAAAAAAAATCATCACTCTTAGGCCTGTGTCATGACCCATATCTCAACCATTCATCAACCCTGTTTTTTTTTAGCTCCAGACTGTCTTTGGAAGCAAATTCTGATAGGAGATAATCCATCCTCTTTGATAGTTATAGTACTGATGCCTTTCCTTTGTTTTTGGCATGCTTTCTCTATTAAAAATCTCTCAAATGTCTCCTATTTCTCTTACCATTTGTCCCTCAATCAGTGAAAACCCTAAAATTTATCACTGTTCTAGCCCTCTGTTTCTAAATGAAGGAGGTCTATTTTGACAAATTCCTGATTTCCTTCCAACCTCTGTCTTAGTCAAAAGAAGAATGTTTGGTGAACATACTGATATTGGTTTCTCTTATACATGATGGTAGAAGCTTAGCTAGAGGCTAAGACTGTTGGATTCCTTTGGCTATGTGATCAATAACATTTCTCCATTGATGATCAACTCCTTAGCTTAATATTGCAACTCAAATAACAATGGAGCTTATGCAAACAAACTTTGAAGAGCACCACTGCTTTGCCTCTACCCTTAATCATCATTTTCATGCAGAGATATTCATTTGCTGTTCCACTGTACTTAAAAATTTGTCTTCACAGTTAGTGAAAAACTTTAAAAACAAACTTTACCTTTGGCCTTCTGCTTATAGATGAAGGAGGTGCTCTTTAGTCTTCAAACCCTCTGCTTATAGATGAAGGAGGTTTTTCAGTCTTCAAACCCTCTGCTTATAGATGAAGGAGGTTTTTCAGTCTTCATATCATCAGCCTTTTGACAGTGTTATTTTTGCTTTCACTGTCCTTTCAGGCTTTGACCGTGATCGCAAGAGTTAAATGAAAAAATCTTTGCTCTGTAGCTGCATCCCAGGCTCAAGATCACATTGAGAAGCAGTTTTCTTCTCATGTGGAGCCAAATATTGTCTTCTAGGATGATGGTATGCCTCTGTCCTTGACAGATCCATTTAAAACACTGTAAAAAACACCTAGAATCAGTTTGAATTATGGGAAGTCCTGCTGAGACTTGAGGGTTTATTAGTGGCGAGACCTAGGGTTATAACCAACTTTATTTGCAAAATGGGAAGGTCTGTTATGGCTGGGTTGTAGCAGATAGAGGTTCTTTGGCTTTAGAGTGGTTTTCCAAGGGAGGAATGCCTAAAGCGCCACTACCTAACTTAGGGGAAACTTCTTTGGACAGATTTGGATTGTTTCTTTGGAGCTGATGGGAAAACTAGTATGGTTGAGGCTAGATAGGGCTTGATAATGAGGTTCATCTCGTCATGGGCGGATTGAAAAGGTAGGAGGGAAAAAAATGTTTATGGGTGTTTTCCAGCTGGCAAATTTGAAAAATTAATAGATTAGCTGCTAGAAAACTTGGATGTTATAACTAGTCATCACCAACAAGTGAAAAATACTGATGAATAACAGTGGATCCATTTGGGGAGGGCAGCTCCTTTTCAGGAGGTATCCAGAATTTCAGATCTTTGGCTTATGAAGACCAGTGCCTTATCCATTGGCGCAAATTTCATTCTTCCTTGATTCTACTTCTGAAAAATGACAACATGATTAGCATCAATGATATTTCTACCTACCCCACTATCTTTCCTAACATTTTTTCTTCCTTTGGGTGCATTTGGACTAGCAACCCTTTTGACAATATATTTTTTTTTGAAAAATGAACCTATCTAGTTCTACACTTATATCTGTCGGGAGTTCAGATTAAGCTGATGAAGTCCTTCATTACTCTACCTATGCTAGATCAACTGTCAAGGTTAAGTTGTTTGACAGGATTTTGTTCTCTAATCTAAAACATGAAATTTAAAATGATCAAATCAGGGTTAGATAGTCTGATTTGTCATGTACTTGCGGCATGAAGGACAAGCTGCACACAAATATTATTTTGCAAAAAATGAAATCTAGAAAAACGGGGCTAGGATGCACAATTTGTTTTTCATCCCCGCTTCCCTCTTTGGTTCTGTTTTGAGCATGTGGAACCAGTATATTTTCCTAATCTACTCTCTTTGATAAGTCAAGCTTACACAATGTTGACCATCATTTCCACTCACTAACTTATCAGCAAATAGATTTAAAACATGTTCAACTATGATTAGGCTAGATCACTGAACAAGACATTTGAGCACTAGTAGCGGCATTTAGACTTGCGCACTTTCAGAATGACTATTTTTTGAACACGGGGCCTTCTTTCTATTTTTCAAACCGCCCTCTTTTTCTATTTTTCTATTGTTTTTTGAATTTTTGAATTTTCTGCTTTTTCACTTTTTTTTTCAAACAATCTAGAACTGAAAAGACGCTCACAACGCTGAGCTTATTTTTCACAACTATCTATCTATCCTAATCTAAACTATACACAACATACATTCATTTGGTGAACTCTTCTTTCCAATATAGCCATTCAAGTAGATGATTGCATGGGTGATCTTGGTTCAGCTCTTTGATGATGTTGAAGAAATGAAAAGGCCACTTCCCCGTCACTTGTTTTCGGACAGTAGTGCTTAAGTTTTTTCTCATTCTTGGTAGCAACTTGTTCATGATAGAACCCACTAATCCTTCATATTTCTCAAGGAAAACAACAAATGGATCTTGGAATAATACCTGATCTAGAGGATTTGATATATAGGCTTCATTCAGGACTACTCTTTCTTCCACTTGGCTATATTTGGGACTCTCCTGGTAAAGCAACTCTTCCCCTTGCTCATGATCACTTGAACTATCAGACTCATCATATATTGCAGTGTAGTTTTCTTTCCAAGTTGATGTGTTCTGATTAAGTGGACTAAAAACTGTGTGAAGGTCATCAGGTTGATGAGCAGGAATACACTTTGACAGTAAATTATCTTGAAAGGATAGTGTGACAACTCTCATGTGTTTATCAACCTCTATTTCTTCATCTGAAATTTGTAACTCAATGGAACTTGATGGCTGAAAATCTGGAGTTAAGGAAGATTCCATGTCCAAAATGATTTCTTCAACCATTTCAGGAAAAGGCTTCTCATTTACAACATGCTCGAGAATTTCATCATCCTCCTCAACCTCATCATCAAAGCTGAAAGACTATTGATTTCCAATTATGTGAATGTTATCTCTGATGGACTGAAGTGAATTAGAGCAAAGAGTCCGAGACTCTTCACTTACTTCTAAACTCTCAAGGCTCTCCTCATCAGTGTCATAGATGACCTGTATTGGCTGCTCACTTTTCTCAATTTTATGAAACTCAGCTTCCTCCCAAAAATAAAAAACTGAGTATTCTGAAAAGTTAGCTTCTGTTTGGAAATCATAATCATCAACATATTGATCAAACCTTGGAGAATCATTAATATAAGTAATGTCACCAGCCATGCATATTGGACTATCAGATTGCTTTTCTTCAAATTGATTTACAAATCTATTTTTTGACTTATGATATGCAATATTAACAGGATAAAGATCAGAAAAGTTTTGGTTATATGAAGTTTCAGAGGCTGTCTGCATGTTTATAAGTTGATCTATTTCCTCTTCAGTTAAAAAGGGAGGCATTTTCATTTCTCTACAGTAATCCTCTTTCTCTTGGGAAATCCGATTTGAAGGATGAATGTCTTTTTGGGCTTCACCTATGAGAGATGATGAATCATCACTTATGCCCTTAGATAGATCCTGTGGGTTCTCTTTCATTTCTTTCTTGTTTTCATCTTCAACCAATTATTTGTGATGTTGAGGATAGTTAACATGTAATTCATGAGTTTTTTCTGATAGATTTTCAGGAGGCCAATTTTCTTTTATGAACTCAAATGACTCCCAGCATAAAGGTAGAGATCCTACAGATTTTGATTTATCTTCTATCTCAGATTTGAATCCCTCTTCAATCAACTCTTCTTGATTTAGGTAAGAGTTAACTTGAGCAGGGTTTTCCTGAATAACTGTTGAGAGACTTTTAGGATGCAAATTTTCTTTCAAAGTCTGGAATGATTTAAGGCATAAGGGTAGAGAACCTAAAGGTTTTGATTCTTCTTCCATTTCAAAATCTGTGATTTCAAAATGGTTGCAACTTTCCTATTAGGCACATTTTGTTTATAACTCTTGTCTTGCAATAGTCGAGTGTGTTCATCCTGAGGAAGAAGTGTAGGTTGGTTTGGATAAGCAGTGTTCACCTTAACTTTGTCTTTTTCTCTTTTCCTATCAAGTAGATGCTCTAGTTTGCCGAACATACATACCAATTTTTCCAACTTTTCCTCTGAAGATATTAGTCTCTCTTGATTTTCTTTGTCTTTCTCTATTATTCTTAGCTGTGCCTCCCTATTTAGTATGTTGAATTCTACATCAACTACTATCCTTTGAATTTCTTCTAGGGTCAAAGTATCTTTATTTCTTATCCAGAAAACCATCTATGGGTCAAAAGAATCTGGGTAGTGCAAGAGAGCACATCCAAGGGGTGGCTTTAAGTTTGCAGGCATTGCATGGTATATTTTATTGAACCTGGCTGAAAATTTTTTTATTGTCTCCCCTGGTTGTCTTTTTAACTGATTGTATTCCTTTATGATGAGAACTTTATTACCCATGATCACCCACCTATCTAGGAAGATTTGAGTGAACTGATGAAAATTGGTAATGCTTGCAGCTCGAAGGTCTTTAAACCAACTCTTAATCAGTGATAAGGAAAAAATTCTAATACGCACATCATCGTCTTCTATTTCATAAAGGTCAAGTAAATCCTCAAGATTTTGGACGTGCTCTTCAGTGGTGACTTTGGAGCTTTCTCCATCAAATCTGGGTAATTTATTTTGAAGATTTGCAGGGAAGGCTCGGAAGATGGGAGGTAAAACCAGAGGCTTGTATCTTTTTGGGACCTTTGTGGATACAGGTAGTGTAAAAAGAGATTCGTGACTGTTTGAGGTTTCGGCCAGAGTGGGGAAGGTAGCATGAGGCTCATGTTTTGCTAGGTTTTCCATAGGTGAATCTGGGGTAAGCATAGGTGTACAAGCCTGCTCATGGTCTGAAATTTGAGGCTTAGATTTTCAAGGTTTGAGATCTTTCCAATGATCAATTTAGATCTCATCGGTGTATTCTTGATCAGGCTCAAAGTAGGATAGAACATATTTATAGATAAAGACAATAATTTCTTGAATCCAACTAAGGCCTGAGTGCTTTTTCTTTCTAGGATGACTGGTCATGTTTTAGATTCTTCCTCCAGTGGAGTATTTAGGTCTATTGAGAGTTGTGGAGTCGCCAGGTGGATTTCTTTGAGATCTATGGTCCACCACCAACACTATCAAATATGCTTTCAGGAAAAAGTTTTCAAGCAAACTTTGAGATGAAGACTTGCAAGGAAGAGTGATTCACTTGGTTTTAACAGTTTGCTAGGCTGTTTGGACAAGCTAATGGTTCTATTTGCAAGATTATTTCTATTTATCTATTATGTTTAGGTGAAGTCTTCTGAATCGCTAAGTTATACTTAGTTTGTCACTGATTACAGGGTTTTCACCTTAAGTTTTAAGTTTTGGAAAGGATGAGTCAACAGAAGGATATGGTTTATGAATTTTTTGTTTTTTTATGGAGTTTTAGGCCTACTGGAGGCTAGTGGAGTCGCCAGGTGGAACTTGGTTGTTTTTTTAAAGTTGTAGCTATGGTCCACCACCAGTAACTAGGGAAAAAGCCAATCTGGGAATGTTTTGGGGTTTTTTGAGTTTTATGTGCCTATGAGGTTTGGAAGAGCTTCCTATAACTGAATCATCATTTGGCTAAGATGGTGAAAAAGCTAGCTTCGACTCTTCAAACATCACTTAATTTTTCTAAGTTTGATTGAGACTTCGAGAGTTACTAAGGAGTACTTAGATTGTCACTAACTCGGAAGGTCCCACCGTGATCGCCATTATGTTAGTGAGCGGTGGGATAAGTCAATCAGATAGTATTCTTAAGGCTATTGGAATGTTTAGGGAATCTAAGTTTGTATATCACTCAGAGTCACACCGTGATCGCCATTATGTTAGTGTGGTGATGAGGTGGCTCAATCGGATAGTAGCCTAGAGTTTAGTAAAGTAGTAAGGCCTACTGGAGGCTAGTGGAGTCGCCAGGTGGATTTTTAGTAGTTTTGAGGTATATGTGTATGGTCCACTACCAATACTGTCAAAAACCAATCTAAGGAAGTTTTTGGGGTTTTCTGAGTTTTTTATGTGCAGCCTAGTTTGTAAGAGTATTATAAACTTGATTCATCACTTTCCTAAGATGGTGAAACAAAGAGTTTACTCTAAATGATTCTATATGCTGATGGTCTGAGTTTAATTTTGAAGGACTAAAAAGTCTACAAGAGTTCGCTAGACTGTTATGTACTCAGGGTCCCACCGTGATCGCCATTATGTTAGGGTCCCATGATTTGGCTGATTGGCAAACCAAATGACAGTGTAACATCAAACCAATGTTTGGAGTCCAAGGACCTAGCCTTCCTGGACTCAGAGAGGGCCCTCTCTATATGTATAAAGGATATCTGTATGTTTTACTTATTGCGTTCTGATTTTAGGCTAGTTATGAAGTAGGTTTTTTGGTTTTGGTTTTTAGGTTGTGAGGGATAAAACTGATCAAAGATATAAGATAGGTAAAAAGATGTCAGATCAACTGGGCTATGGAGTCGAAAAGGTCTAGAAATCTATTAGACGGTGATACAAGGCTGTTGAAGGGCCGATTTGATTCGAGGTAGAAAGGATCTTTTGGCAAAATGGAATAAAATGGACATCAAGTTTGGGAACAACAAAGGATTTCCATCATAACTAGTTTAATAGCTGACATAAACATGGTAGGGCAAACCATTAATCATGAGAAATGTAACTATAAGCTAATCAATACATAAAAATAAACATTCAAGCCATGCATAGAGATATATAACTCTCTAACTTTGGGAAATGACTATCAAACTTTAGGGAAATACACTTAAGAGAGACAAACAACTCAAATCACTATGTCAGAACACCTAAACACAGTACTTCAAGTAATTGGGCACTTTGAAAACAAGATTGCATAGTTTTAGGCAAAGGGCAAGATCGAAACAAGACCTCCTTGGTTCAACAAATGACAATCTAATCAGTTAAAGAGAAATTTCATGGATGGAGCTATGGCTAGCCATTGGTAAGCAGGGTGTACCGTAAATCATACTTAACATGCATAAAACCATGAATGAAATAAGAAACAATATCCTTAAGTTATTAAAGAGCAATCAAGAATTCTTTAATGTGACTAAGGAAGAAGAAAACATGGAAGCTATGAAGAAACAGGAAATTTGAGGTGCCTCCAAGGGCATGTCTCAAATTTGTTCTCTACTGATCTATATCAAGCAAGAAACATGGATTCATGAATGAAAAATAGAAAACAAAACAAAGAAAGAGACACTATACCATTCTACCAAGTCATGGAATCCAACAACAATCCTCTTTCATCATCCAAGAACATCGAGGAGACTATCCAAGAGCATGAGACAAGTATTTCTTCCAAAGCTTATATGACCATATATTGCTTCTATCATAAATTTCAGCCTTTTTTACAATGAAAGCCTTTGGAATAAATAGGCCAAAGTGAGGAAAACCTCATGGTTCAACTTGCTATCCCATTGGCCTAATCAAAATATCTAGATTTGTCCTTGAGGCTTTGCAAAGCCCAAGGCACAAAATATCTCATAAAATATCTAAAAAATGCTAAAAAAGGGAAATAAATTGACTTTTGATCACTTCTCATGTGCAAAAATATCTAAACGCACATGAGGAAAAAGCAGTTTTTAAAGGTTCATTTTTTACAAAAATACTCAAAAATTACATCAGCAAAAGGTCCCTTGACTTGCCAGCAACATTTGGCAGCCTTCCTGATGTCGAAACAAGGCTCATGATAGCTCGTTGGAAATATCTGAGTGTCTAATTTCTGGAACAGCTGGAATTTTCCCAATATGATGCCTGGAAGTCCCCCAAAAACAGGCATGTGTGTAAAAAACAAAAAAATAAGGTTTGTTGATAGACCAGGCATAGTGTGTAAAAAGCGAGCATTTTTCGCCATTTCGTGGGAGAAAATGATCTCAAAATGTCTTGAAAATAACTGAGTGTGTGCTCCTAAAATTATGGCATCCAATGATACCATTCTCCTCCTTTGACGATCCCCCAAACTGAAATGGCGAAGCCCATGAGTTTTGGCCAAAAACCCAAAAATGCCAAAAAACCAAAATATGTTGAAAATCGCCCAAAATTGGTGAGCATGACCCTCAAGGGTTCTCAGCAACATGCTATGAAGCAGAGGCCAAAATCTCAAGTCCTGATGTGTCTTTCCTCACTTTCCGTGCCGGGCGCTTCCCTTTAGCCTCCTTGAGCTTTTCTTGAGCAGCCTTTAACTTGTGCCGGGCAAACTGATTTAACTTTTTGTAATGCCCCATCATTCTCCTTTGAAGGTCTAAATCCCTGTTTTCCCTCTCCAATTTCTTTTCCAAGTGGTAGGCTCATACCTCTTGTGCAATCCACTCATACTATCCTGCCTGGGAGGCATCTTGTTCTAGATGCTCTCTGCAAAACCAAACTACCTAAAAAAGGATTTCTTGAAATGTGTTCTTAAACAAAAACTCTGCCTTCTCTGTCAATCACTGTTTGATCAAGGTAAAATTGGTTTCAAATGATGTGTGAGATTCCCTTTTAACACACAATTCTCTGCTCTTTCCAAAACACTGATTTTCCCTTTGTATGCCACTCAACAAGTAAATTCAAGAACAAAAACACAGTCAATAACAGATACACAGTCAAAGGGTCACTGTGATAGTGTAAGGTCACATGGATCTAGGTGTTTTGATGGTAACAGAAACACCTTGTAGTAGGCAAACACCTTTCTAATCAAGATAATGCTCTTGTATTTACTACTCCTCACCCATAGTTTAGACAGGGAACCTCCAAACTGAAAAATATAACTTCACTCACTAGCTCTGCTTCATGGAACGAAAAAGAAACATTGTTTTTGCGTTTTTAACACACAGAGGAGACTTTTGAAAGGAAAAAAGCACTCATACAATCATTACTATTCATGAAATTAGGCTTACTGTTCTACTTTTCCAAATACTGTGTTTTCTCTCTTTGGACACTGTCTTACACCTTTCAATACTGTTTGAGGGCTGTTGGTTAGGTTTTTGAAACATCAATAGGAACCCATCATCTTTTCTATGCTCACTGTTGGGCAATCACAAACTACAGCTACTCTTGAGTTTTTAAAACAAAAGATCAAACCTCCCAATCAAAACACTGCTTTGGCATTCACTATTCCTCACCTACAGTCAATTTAAAAATACATACACTGTCAAATGATTTTCTGAGCTTGGATAAGGTGACAGAGCTTTTGGTGTTTTTGATGTGAGCACAAAAAGAGCTGTAGCAGTCAAACAACAAAAACTCCTTTTAACCAAAGCACTGCCCTCCTTATACTTCACTGTTCCTCATATTCAGCTTTGCCCAAAACACCTTCAGACTGATTTAATAATTTTACTCAATTAAATTCTGCTTGATAGAGTGAAGGAGAAAACACTGAATTTTTGCCCTTTTTTAACACACAGAGGAGATCTCTGAAATGAAAAAACCCTTATACCATGGTTACTGCTATTTGGCCATAGGCCCACTATTTCATTTGCTCAAAACCCTGTCTCTCCTCTTGGACACTGTTTCACACCTTTCAATAATGTTTGACGGCAGTTTATAGGTTTTTAGACATTAATAGGAATGGGCCATTCTTACTGTGTTGACCTTGAGTAAACATAAAAAATAGAAAATCTTGAGTTTTAAACAAAACTATCAACCCTCCCAAGCACTGCTTTCTTCACTGCATAAGGCTGACAGAGGTTATGTTTTTCATCTCAGTTTTGAGGGCAGCTTTAAGTTTTTTGAGACAAGAATGACCACCCTTCTTTCAACAAACTATAACAACAGCCCTCAGACCTTTTTCACACCGACACACCTTGACTTACACCAAAGGTCTCAGCTTTTTCACCATTACTTAGTCCTTTGATAAACGAAGCATATGATCACCCTTTAGAAATTTGACAATACTAAGGAGGCTCATAGAATACCTTGAAAATTTAATGGCAGCCCTTGTTGAAAAGTTTGAGCAGCTCTGGAAATAGTTTTTGAAGGTTTTTAGGTGAGTTTGTGACTGGTGCTACAGGCGTGCTGCGCAGCATTGCAATCCTTTGGAAATTTTCTGCCTGAACACGCCGCGCAACTTTTGAAACGCACCGCGCAACTTTGCAGCCCGTTTTGGAGGCCTTCCCGGTGTCGCAATTGGGCGCGAGATGGCTCGTTGGAAATATGTGGAAGTATAATTTCTAGAAAAACTTTAATTTTTTCATTTGGAGTCCATTTGGTTGTTCAAAAATTCATTTTCCCAACACTGGTCAAAACTGGTGAATCCTGGTGCAGAAATGCATAGTGTTGTTTGTAGGCCACTTTTGGATGCCTTCCCGGTGTCGGAATTGGGCCCGAGATGGCTCGTTGGAAAGATATGGAAGTATAAGTTCCAAATGTTCTTGATTTTGTTCATTTTGTGTCCATTTGGGTGTTAAAAAATTGACTGTCCCAACACTGGTCAAAAATGGTGAATGCTGGTGCAGAAAAACATAGTGTTGATTGCCGGCTACTTTTGGATGCCTTCATGTTGTTATAATTTGGCCTGAGATGGCTCATCAGAAAGCTATGGAAGTCTAATTTCCATAAAAACTTTAATTTTTTCATTTCGAGTCCATTTGAGTGTTCAAAATCTGACTGTCCCAACACTGGTCAAAATGGTGAATCCTGGTGCAGAAATTCTCCCGTGACATCTGTATTTTTAACATTTCTCACAAAATATGATACTTATGTAGAAACGGAAGGATTTTTTTCTTCTTCAACCTATGAGGGACAAAAACCTCTCTCAGTTTTATAAATTTCATCTCTATTTGGTCAGAAAATCATTTTGAAACAAACTGCCCAGGCGCTCCTTAACCTCTATCCTTTTCATTGTTCATTTTCTGTCACTTTTTGATCAGTTGGAAAAAGTATTTATGAATAGAAAGAGAAAAACATCTGAATATCATCATCACCTATTTGTTTTTTCTTATTGAAAAAGGATTCCTGTAGAGAGACCTTGTGTTATGTGAGGTTTTCTTTGACACTATGAGAGAGATAGCTTCACCCTTTTGAAACCTACATTGACCATGTCTACTCCTGATGCTTTAAAGGTGATAATGCTCACTGTGAGGCTAATCCAAACTGTTAGGTGCTTTTTAAGCTCCTCTTCTAACTGTGGGTGCAAAAATTCAGTTGCATTTACTCATGCTTTACCATTCTCTGTTCATTTAAAGGGAACTTCTTTAAACCTCTCCTTTACTTGGAATGCAACAGTGAGGTGCTTTTGACCTTTTAAGGAAAATGCCTTCATTTGAAAAATGGTGACATGCCCTATTGGCTTAGAATGCCATTCCAGAGATTTTAAACTCATGCCATAATATTTTTTATATTTTTTTGAGCTTGTGTATCTATTTGCAACGCCTTTTTTGGGAAAACTAAACTCAAGTTGCCTCTGTCTTTTATGATGAGTTTGTTGAAGGAAATATTTCATGAACAGGAAGAACAGTACCCTTTGAAAAAAAATCATCACTCTTAGGCCTGTTTCATGACCCATCTCTCAACCATTCATCAAACCTGTTTTTTTTTAGCTCCAGACTGTCTTTGGAAGCAAATTCTGATAGGAGATAATCCATCCTCTTTGATAGTTATAGTACTGATGCCTTTCCTTTGTTTTTGACATGCTTGCTCTGTTAAAAATCTCTCAAATGTCTCCTATTTCTCTTACCATTTGTCCCTCAATCAGTGAAAACCCTAAAATTTATCACTGTTCTGGCCCTCTGTTTCTAAATGAAGGAGGTCTATTTTGACAAATGTCTGATTTCCTTCCAACCTCTGTCTTAGTCAAAAGAAAAAATTTTGGTGAACATAATGATATTGGTTTCCCTTATACATGATGGCAGAAGCTTAGCTAGAGGCTAAGACTATTGGATTCCTTTGGCTATGTGCTCAATAACATTTCTCCATTGATGATCAACTCCTTAGCTTAGTATTGCAACTCAAATAACAATGGAGCTTATGCAAACAAACTTTGAAAAGCACCACTGCTTTTCCTCTGCCCTTAATCATCATTTTCATGCAGAGATCTTCATTTTCTGTTCCACTGTACTTCAAAATTTGTCTTCACAGTTAGTGAAAAACTTTAAAAACAAACTTTACCTTTGGCCTTCTGCTTATAGATGAAGGAGGCACTCTTCAGTCTTCAAACCCTCTACTTATAGATGAAGGAGGTTTTTCATTCTTCAAACCCTCTGCTTATAGATGAAGGAGGTTTTTCAGTCTTCATATCATCAGCCCTTTGACAGTGTTATTTTTTCTTTCACTGTCCTTTCAGGCTTTGACCGTGATCGCAAGAGTTAAATGAAAAATTCTTTGCTCTGTAGCTGCATCCCAGGCTCAAGATCACATTGAGAAGTAGTTATCTTCTCATGTGGAGCCAAATATTGTCTTCTGGGATGCTGGTATGCCTCTGTCCTTGACAGATCCATTTAAAACACTGTAAAAAACACCTAGAATCAGTTTGAATTATGGGACAAGTCCTGCTGAGACTTGAGGGTTTATTAGTGGCGCGACCTAGGGTTATAACCAAATTTATTTGCAGAATGGGAAGGTCTGTTATGGCTGGGTTGTAGCAGATAGAGGTTCTTTTGCTTTAGAGTGGTTTGCCAAGGGAGGAATGCCTAAAGCGCCACTACCTAACTTAGGGGAAACTTCTTTGGACAGATTTGGATTGTTTCTTTGGAGCTGATGGGAAAACTAGTATGGCTGAGGCTAGATAGGGCTTGATAATGAGGTTCATCTTGTCCTGGGAAAAATGAAAAGGTAGGAGGGAAAAATATGTTTATGGTTGTTTTCCAGCTGGCAAATTTGACAAATTAATAGATCAGCTGCTAGAAAACTTTCCTGTTATAACTAGTCATCACCAACAAGTGAAAAATACTGATGACTAACAAGTTGAACATGAAATGAAGGTGTAAACAAGTGTTAATGAAATTTTTTTAAAATTCCATGAATGTGTTAAACTGATTCACCCCCCCCCCCCTCTCAGTTTAACTAAGGGTTCAACGACACATTGATTAGTTCAGGTTATATTAAGGTTAACATGGCTAACTCAGAAGGTATAAGTTCAATTTGATTAGTTCAAGTTAATTAGTTCAGGTTATATTAAGGTTGATTAGTTCAAGTTACAGAAACATTGGGGCACAAAGTTTTACTCCCTTTCTATATGGTTTTTGGCCCTTCCCTAGTTCAGTATGATACTAGTAATCAAATGAACTAGTGTACACTTACATAGAGTAAACTGTAATGGTATTACCGTAAGAAGTTAATCGCATTAGCTTATCTGTAATGATGTAATGATATCATGTTCACCACATCAAAGATTATGGATGTACTTATACCTATGGAATACACTAATATTATGTAGAATACCTCTATAAGAGCTTAAGCTTACCTTATTACGTAAACAGGGTCTATAAATCCCATGTATTAAGGAATAAAGCACGCATAAGAGTGTTTTGTAATACTAGCTATAAGCTCCCAGGAATATCCGTAATGAATAAGCAAGTACTATAAACCCCATATGTTGAATTAGACCAATATCACTAATTAGGCTAGTTACTCTATTACTTATGTTTCCATCACTATGCTTGGACTTCTAGATTTCCTTATACTATAGCTTTTATATAAGTTGAATCTGTAATCACATGGTGTTCAATCATAAAGTGAGGGAAAAAGAATACAATGAAGATCGGTCAATCATTTAGATCACCCTTTGATTCATATTAGTATCCCACAAATTAATAAGCAAAATCATAACTACAAAATGGTAAAAGTCCCTCCTAATGAATGACCACCTTCCTTCAAGAAGAAATGACAAATGGGAGAGAGAAATCTAACTAGAGCATATATTTGGAGGGTCCATGGCATCATGTCAAAAGGAACTACAGTGGAACATCACATAAAGGAGAAACTACAAATTACGATGATTTTCAACCTATGGGTAATCATAACATCGAAGGGAGGAGGAATTCTGACAATGAGGATGAAAGTTCAATGGGGAATTCTCTTCCTGCAAATCCTTCTTTGTTATTGCCACAAGAAAGTTTTCTTGAAGAAGGACGTGAAGATGAAGGAACTAGAAGTGATTTTGAAATCACTAAAGATAAGAAGGATGATTTAGAGCATGGTTTTGTATCTTCAGAGGATAAATCTAAACCTCCTGATGAATCAACATTAGACTCAGTTAAATCTAGTAATATCAAGGAGATTTCCAACAATTCCATGGTCTTGCATGGATCTACACTAATTGGGGCAGATGAGAGGATGCTTTTGGAAATTCCAGCAATGATGGTCCAGCCATTGACACTAATAAAGGGAAGATTTCAGGTGAGTGTGTTTTCATTGAAGTTATCTGTATGGAAACTCTTGATAAATTGCTTCCATGTGCACGTTGTTGATACTTTGTTCTGTCTGCAATGCCTTATGATTTGGCAGAGTATATATGTTATTATTTGTTTATTTTTTTGTTCAAAAATTTTTTTGGATGTAGTATTTAGGATTTCTTTTTTGTATGTGTACTTGCTAATTTAACTACTTTTATTTTTTTGTGCTTAGAATTTTGGTTAAAACTTTGCAATTTTTTGCTAGTCTTCATAGATTGTAATTCTTCTAAATCTATGAAGAGTGGAAAAATGCTAAACATAAGCCATTCAATTGTTGTGACAAGATATTGAAGGCTTGTGATAATTCTAGTTACTTTTATTTTGTATGACTAGATTGAATAGTTTGTAAATTATTATATATCAGCTTGTTGTGTGAGTCATGTTACATCGGTGTGAAATTGAGGTAACTCCATTGAGTTATTTTTATAAAGTTAAAAATAGGGACTGCATGATTATATATTTTACAAATATTACGCCATTATGTGTCGAGCATTTTTTTAAATCAATGCCTATAAGAGAATAATTTTAGGATAGGGAGTAAGCATGCCAAACTACTGAAAACAAAGAAACTAAAATATGAAATGAGATGAGTAAATATAGCTACCATGTTAGTGAAATAGCAGCTAGACTATATTTAAAAATAAGATATGATTAGCTCTAAATAATATGAAATTAGAATCTTAACTAGATTATTAAAGTGAATGTAATGAATCCAACTATAATAATATTAAAAACTAGTTAGATTATAAAAGAAATGACAGAAAATGATACTAGAAACTAGTTACATTATAAAATAAATGGTTGAAAGGAAACATGATAGAAAGGGTAACATAGCGATATCTACACCTACCTAATCACAACTACTGAACCTAATCACGGCTATTGATCATGATGGAAGCTAGCCCTTGTTTCAGTACTTAAAACACTAGCAGATTGGACAATGTTAAAAGATTTAAAAAAACAGTAAAGAGGTTATTTTGACCCATGTCCTGCCCTTAAACTCATAAAAAAGAGGCCCTTCAAAGTAGAAATTTCCCAACTACTGAAAACAAAGCAACTAAAATATGAAATAAGATGAGTAAATATAGCTACCATGTTAGTGAAATAGCAGCTAGACTATATTTTAAAATAAGATATGATTAGCTCTAAATAATATGAAATTATAATCTTAACTAGATTATGAAAGTGAATGTAATGAATCCAACTATCATAATAATAAAAACTAGTTAGATTATAAAAGAAATGACAGAAAATGATACTAAAAACTAGTTACATTATAATACAAATGGTTGAAAGGAAACATGACAGAAAGGGTAACATAGCAATATCTGCACCTACCTAATCACAACTACTGAACCTAATAACAGCTACTGATCATGATGGAAGCTAGCCCTTGTTTCAGTACTTAAAACACTTAGCAGATTGGACAATGTTAAAAGGTTTACAAAAATAGTAAAGAGGTTATTTTGACCCATGTCATGCCCTTAAACTCAGAAAAAAGAGGCCCTTCAAAGTAGAAATTTCCCAACTATTGAAAACAAAGCAACTAAAATATGAAATAAGATGAGTAAATATAGCTACCATGTTAGCGAAATAGCAGCTAGACTATATTTCAAAATAAGATATGATTAGCTCTAAATAATAGGAAATTAGAATCTTAACTAGATTATGAAAGTGAATGTAATGAATCCAACTATATCATAATATTAAAAACTAGTTAGATTATAAAAGAAATGACAGAAAATGGTACTAAAAACTAGTTACATTATAAAAGAAATGGTTGAAAGGAAACATGACAGAAAGGGTAACATAGCGATATTTGCACCTACCTAATCACAACTACTGAACCTAATCACGACTACTAATCATGATGGAAGCTATCCCTTGTTTCAGTACTTAAAACACTTAGCAGATTGGACAATGTTAAAAGGTTTACAAAAACAGTAAAGAGGTTATTTTCACCCATGTCCTGCCCTTAAACTCATAAAAAAGAGGCCCTTCAAAGTAGAAATTTCCCAACTACTGAAAACAAAGCAACTAAAATATGAAATAAGATGAGTAAATATAGCTACCATGTTAGTGAAATAGCAACTAGACTATATTTCAAAATAAGATATGATTAGATCTAAATAATATGAAATTAGAATCTTAACTAGATTATGAAAGTGAATGTAATGAATCCAACTATCATAATATTAAAAACTAGTTAGATTATAAAAGAAATGACATAAAATGATACTAAAAACTAGTTACATTATAAAATAAATGGTTGAAAGGAAACATGACAGAAAGGGTAACATAGAGATATCTACACCTACCTAATCACAACTACTGAACCTAATCACAGCTACTAATCATGATGGAAGCTAGCCCTTGTTTCAGTACTTAAAACACTTAGCAGATTGGACAATGTTAAAAGGTTTACAAAAATAGTAAAGAGGTTATTTTGACCCATGTCCTACCCTTAAAGTTAGAAAAAAGAGGCCCTTCAAAGTAGAAATTTCCCTTGAAGAATGCTAGCAAAATATCATTTTTTTATGATCCTGACTAGGCATTAGATTATATTAAAACTATACTAAAGGCAATTGAGGAGAAGTACAGTTTACCATTCCTGCTAGAAAACAAACTTTGTTTCCATCATATCAAATACTAGTATAGAATATTTTCCCAATAAAGTGCTCAGAATATGAATTTTAATTGGATATTTTGTGAGCCTCTTGTTCCCATGTTTCACGGAATTTGGGGCTACAAATATGTAATTTAGTCATGATGATGTACTGTGTCTAGTTGAAGTCCAATGTTGGGTTTATGATGTAAACATATGGATGGATATTTCATTACATCTAGAGGTATTTATCATGCATGCATTATTCACCTTCACAAAAAATAACAAAAATTCCATAGAATGATGTATTAATTTGGGTAATTTTGTAGTGCAAATGATATTTACCATGGTTAAATATTTAAATCTTGACATTCACATGATACATCTAACATCACTCCTATAGTTGAAGCAACAGACAGCACTACAAATACATAACTACTAACACAGTTAAAGAGCATGTCGAATATGTTGAATAAAGAGCAGGACAAATACCTGGTATTGCAGTCGCTTGAAGTCGCCGCAGACCAACAGCGCGGACGGAAGCAGTTGCACAGAAAAAAATGCGTGAACAAACAGACCAGCAGTAGCATATACAGAAAAACGCGCGAACAAACAGACCGGTAAAAAAATAAACTTCGCGGGCGATTTATTTATAGCAACTAGTTCGGTCGAACTATTTTAAGAGTAAAAGTTTGGTCGAAATTTTGTTGCCGGTTTTCCCATCTCTGGCAAAAATTCTTTTTGCCCACACTGTTAGTGTGCTGTCAATCTAAACGGAAGCACGAGTTCGGCCGAACTTTCTAAGAAAGTTCGACCGAACTATTAAATAGTTTGGCCGAACTTTATAAAAGGTTCGACTGAACTATTGCCGAAAAAAAATTTCCACTGCCGATTCTCACAAAAGTGTAACCAATCTTCACATATCTACCCATATACAAAAAAGTTTACAAAATATCCTAGAATAATCATAGGATTTTTCTAAGGAAATAAAATATCTTTTACAACAAAATAGTGACAGCTGCTTAACAACTTAGCAAGTTGTCCTATTTATTCAAATAAAATAGAAGTGTTGTTTTGGATTGAGTTTGGCTGGTTGCTTTGTTGTATTCAACGTTGGCACAAGATATTTCAAATATGTTTTGAAATATTATCTTCTTATCTGATACTCTTTAATCACTTATACACTATAACCATTGTTTAACTGCCTTACTGCTGTAATTTTCTTTTTTGACTGTGTAAAATCAACAAACTGTTTTTATCCTCTTCTCTGCAATTTGACTTTTACAGCAAGTCAGTGAGTGATTCCCAAGATTCTTCATCAGGAATTTTAATCTTTTTCAGCTTCCTAAAGCTCTCATCTGCCTCAGTGTACCTAGAAAATGTTGGTTTTATAACAAATAGGTTTTTTATCTCATGTTGTAGATAAAATAGTCTTCAAAACTTTTATGTAAAACCTTTCCTGTAGGAATTCCTTGTCCTTCTGTTTTGTCTACCTGATCTTTTGCATAATCTTTGATCTTCTTGTTGTAGTCCTCTTGTGGCATGATTTTATCATTAATAACCAAGATGTTTGACAAACCTCTTTGCCTCAAGATTTCAAATTTAACCATAAATTTAGCTATGGCTATATTCATGTTTTCACATTTTTCTTCTAGTTGCTTCATCAAATTCTTCTTTGAAATTACTTTCCTTATTTCAAGGATTTTCTCTGTTCTGTCAGTAATTTCTATCTCCTCTAGTTCTTGCTTGTTCTTGATGTTGAGAAACTTGATTAGTTCTAGGGCCTGTTCAGGTTTGGCGCCTAGTTCCTCCTTTGTTTTCTGAATCTCTTCTTGGGCTGCCTTCAGTAAATCCCTTTGCTCATATATTACTTGTATTGATGGCCAAACATCATTGATGGATTCAATGATTTTACTCCATAGTTGATTCTTCACATAGGACATTGGCTGTTTCAAGGTTAAATCCTTTTGTAGATTCTTCAACTCAACATTTAACCTGTTAGCCCTTTGTTCCTGAATTTTAGCATTAATTTGGGCTGTATTCTTAGTGTCTTCTAGATTTTCAATCATTTCCTTCAATCTATTGATTTCATTGGTTTGAAGTGTCATTTCCTCCATGGCTTTGATAAGCTTGTTGGCTTCATCTGTTGGTTGTAATGTTGATGTAGATGTCTCTGTAGCTGAGGTAGTAGAAGATGTCATTGGCACTGTTGTGTCCAGTGGTACTTTTGGTGCCAACTCTTCTACCAGAGTTGAAGGTAGAGCTATAGTTGCCATGGGAATTATTGTAGGAACTTCCTATGCTTTTGTAGTTTATCTTTCATGGAAAATCTTGTCCATTTGGAGTTCCATCTCTTTTATCTGAGCTGTCAATTGTAAAATCAATTTCATCATATCATCTTTCTAGCTTGCCTCTTGCACAATTTATTTGGCTTGTCGAAGTTCTGTTGGTGAAATCTTGAGTTGTTTTCTAAGTGCTGCAATGTCAGCATTCTTTTTCTTCACCAATTCTTCTACAGCCTTCACATTTGTAGGATCATATCCTACTTGAATAACCAACTCTTCTAAAGACTTAATCCTAAGATATTTAGCATATGAAGAAGCCTTTTCCATCTTCATTTGATCTCTCATATTAATTATTTTATTTTGGATATTTTGGGCACTCATTGCCTTTGTAGTAATGGTATAATAAAGCATCTTAGAAGTTTGTCTGTGAAACTCAATTTGATCTAATGCATGGATAATTTCTATAGGTACTTCAAGGTCAAATATGTTGTAATCTGCCACTGTTTTGGGAGTCTTGACTGTTGGTTGAAGAACTGACATAATAAACTTCTTATTTGAATAATCAAAAGCTGATAGAAGTTTATTTTGGATCCCTGGTGTTTGTTTTAAATACTGAGAATAAATCTCATTCTTGATTTCTTCATTCTTGGCCTTTATCTTCTTATATTTCTCCCTGATGTCAATATATTTGTCCTCTTCTGACTATGAGGAGGATGCTTCCATATTTTGTTGTTTTTCAACCATTTGTGTGTCCGAAGTACCCTTTTTCTGCTCATTTATAATGATTGTAGCAGCAACTGTGTTTGTCTCTGGAACATCTGTGTCTTCCACTTCTATGGTATCCTTTTCTTTATCAACTGGACTGAGCTTATGCTTTTTATTATATCTGAGTTTAAACCTAGTCTCTGTAGTTTTTTCAATAGTGTAATTACCTTCTTCTCTGAATCTTTTGGGAGCTTTATCTACTTGATTCACAGTTTCCAAGGTGTGACTAGTATCACCCTATCTTACTGCTTCTATCAAGGTATTTTCTAGCCACTTTGTTTGATTAGCAAATTGTTCAATTTCTAGCCTTTTGTCATGAATATAAGGTGTCAATTTTCATTTAACCCTCATTTTGCTGAGTATTCCCTGAGGATCATAATTCCATAAGAAGCTAAATTCAAATTTGTACTCCAGCAATTGTTTTGCTGCTTCTATTGCTGCATCTCTATGATTACAAATAAAGGATCCTATCTAATTTTTCAACTTAAATTGGGTCTTCTTTTTGGCTGCCAAGAAATTGATTGAATCTGAATTGAGAATTTGCCTAATGTAATCCAAGGCAAAAAATCTTATTGGCACATGCTTAGGTAGTTTATAGGGTAAAATATTGGACCCAAAAACTCTGATCTCTGTATGGTTCCAATATAAGTACCAATCTCCAATTTTACTTTGTTCTGACAGCTGTAATATTTTCTCTATCTCATCATTGGTTCTTGGTTGTACACTGTTTGTTAACATGTTTATCAATGGATGAACAAAGGAATTCGTAAACTCTGCATAACTGAACTCTGTGGACTCTTTTCTGATCAAACATGTCCAAAAGATGACTGAAATTGGGTTCCCTTCTGCATCAAGCTTCTGAAGTGTTATTGGAAACTTGTCTGCTTGAAAGTATAGGAACATATGAAAAAGAAAGGAAGTATATCTAAATACTCCTTTAGTTGGAAATTTTACAAGTTGATCATGGATGTTCTTGGCTATGTGTTCAACATAATTGTAAATGATAGAAGGAGGTTGTCCTAGTACAAAGGTAGATAGAAAACCTAGGATGGACTTATCTGTATGCTCATCTGTAAAATATCCTAGGATAAATGACAACATGGAAATGACATTCCTTGACCCTTCAAGAAACTTTGAGGTAGAATAAGGAGGGTTTAGTTTTGGGATTTCAACATAGGCAGGCATGAAATTTTGGAAGATCTAAAACCTTTTAGGAAAATCCAGACCAATGTAAAGCTTTGTGAGGGCTTCTATGGATAAGGAAACTGCATTGGATCTGGTTTGAGATGTAACATTAGGTTTATTGACTCAACAGTAATTGTGAACAATACTTCTTTATTTTAATTTACCATGACTCTTTTTTCAGGTGCATAATAGGACTGACACAACCTTATAACTTCTGGAAACTGATGAGTGAGTGGAACTACATACTTGGGTAGATTTGACTCCCAAATCTGAACTTCATCTCCTTGATCTAATGATTTTTCAAGACTCCAGTAGTGGAGTTCTAAAAGATTAAATTCTATCACTGGATCAGCTATTTTTTAATCTACAACAACCAAAGGTGTATGTTCAATGTCTACAACATGAGGTTATATAGGTTTTACAACAATTGTGGTTTTGGAAGACACTTCTTGGTTTGATTTTGAAATTTCCAGGCCTTCTCTGTGCTTGAAAACTCTGTATTTTGGCTTTTTTAAACTCTTGTGTAAGATTGAATCGTTTACATAAGTGTTTTTTACTTTAATAGAGGTCTGTGGATAAAATAGGCATAACTTGGCTTTCTTTTGATTTTAAACCTTTTCAATTTGGTTTTAAACTGTTCTTCAAGCTCTTTTAGTTTCAGGAAATGGTATACAAGGGTTTTTTCTGCTTTTTTTGGATAAACTGGACTAAAAATGGTTCAAATTGGGCATAGAAATATTGGGATCTTTTGCATAAGGGTTTCTAGATAAATTTGAAGTCCTTTTAAGGTTTGCAAAGGCTAAAATACATTCAATTTTTCTTTAAAAACTGTATGCAGTATTCAAACTGGGGTTTATTAGAGTTTTTACAGTTAATTCGTTCTTTGTAGGAAAATATAAAGGTCTTTCTATGGGTAAATGGGCTTCACAAGGCTCAATTTATCAGAAATGGCTATTTTTCAAATGATTAGGAGGTTAGTTTTTCGAAGAGTACTTGTTATCATAGGTATTTGGTCTTTAAAATAGTTTCAGTGGCATCAAACAGGTTTCTGATGGATTTTGAAGTCTTATGGAAGTCAACTTGAAGCGTCCAGTGATCTTGACAGCAATTGTAATGGCTTTTATGGTTCCTTGGGCTTGAAAACAGGTGTACAGGGCTCGTTTCTTCAGTCGAAGATGAATAAAACACACAAATAATACAGAAAAGTGTTTAACCACGTGCATAGAAAGTTTTATAGTGTTTTTAGGTCAAAACAGGGTAAGCATTGAATGCGACTTAACTGATAGGAAGGGTGGTTTTGGTGCTGGCGGGAGAAAAACCATTGGTGGTTATTGCGTGGGATCCAGGCGGTAAGTAGTTTTCTCGGATCGAATGTGATCTAATAATAAGGTGTCACGTGGAGGAGAGATAAGGGTGCAAAACTGCCCATTTCGCAAATCTTGAAATGGTTGTTGATCGCGCAAGTTTAAATGCGACATGTTGTTTGGATCGTCGGATCTGGGGACAGGTATGCAAACAGCTGGGATTGTTTTATAAAGTTTCTCATTATGTAGGCGTGGGGCCCAGATATCTGGTTATGCAACAGGGTTTATTTAACATTTAAAACATATTTTTTTAAACGTTAAACAAATGTTTTATTATGATATGTGGGGTGTAATATTTGCATAGTAAATGACATATTTACAAATGTTTTAAAACCATTGGGGTGGGTTTTATAATGTTTTTAACCTATGGGGATATGGGCGGGATTATTTCGACACATGGGTAATATACACCATAGGCTAACGTTAAAATAATGGGTTTTGGAATATTTAAATAAAATGAATTAACATATATACGGGAAGGGTAATTTAAAAGGATTTATTACATTATGTTAAAAGTTAATATGAAATGAAATGTAATAAAATGAAAATACAAAAATAAACTAAGTAAAGTGTAAAAATAAACCTTTTTAACCACAAATAATTGTACCATTAAACATTTACACTTAAACTTACGATAAATTGTATTTTATGGATTTTTGAGTGTTTTTTGGATGAAATGAAATTAATTAAGAGGGGATTTTACTTTGTCTAAGCAAAAAAAGGTGTTTTACTTAGGAAAATGGATTATACTTTTGAAAGCGGGTGAATATGATGAGGAAATGGCCTTTTATGAAGGGAATCCAATATTTTTAACCAATCAGTTATCAAGCCTTGGGTCCAGTCCCAACAGAAGTCAGAGAAATGCTCTGAGCCTTTTTAATTGAAGGTTTTGAATACTGGATCATTGTGGGGGAGGGAAAATTACTATTTTTCCAGATGATGCTTTATTACATGCCTTGTGCAACTGCTTTCTACCTACCCATCATTATTCTAACATTTTTTACTTCATTTGCATGGGTGCATTTAACCTTGCAACCCTAAATCCATTTTTCTTTTAAAGCATAAAACTATCTAATTCTAACCTTATTTCATCCGAGGGTTCAGATTAAACTGTTGAGCTCCTCATTTATTCTCTAACTATCTATTGGTTTGTCAAGTTTAAACAGTTTGACATATCTTTATTCTCTATCTAAAACATGAAATTCAAAGCATGAAAAGTTAATATTAAACTATTTAACTGATCATGGATTATGGCATTTTGAACAATCTGCACATAATCATTATTTTTGCAGTAAAAGTAAATAGTAGTGGTGTTTTGAATTGATCACTTTCATGTCTTATTTTTATCTCTTTTTTATTTTGGGGTCCATTTTTTATTCTTTTTTATCTTTCTTTTCAAGTCCTTTGATATTTCTTTTAGGACTTTTACCCTCTTTTCATTTTTTATTATTTTCAAATATAGGAAAACAACTTGTAGAAAGCAAGGTATGTACATATTTACAAGACTAATCAAAGTCAATTAAAAAATTATGAACCCCATTATTATAGGACCCTAACATGATGGACGATGGATGATATCCATAAAGTACCATAAATGGGGTCATTTTTGCTGCAGTATGGAAGGAAGTGTTATACAACCATTTAGCCAGAGGTAACCACTTGACCCATTGTGTTTGTTTATCAGATACAAAACAACGAAGATATCCTTCAAAACGTTTTTTCACTATCTCAGTTTTCCCATCGGATTGAGGATGATAAGATGAGCTATGAGCTAGTTGAGTATCCAAACAAGAAAATAATTCCGTCCAAAAATTTCCAGTAAAAATGGGATATCTGTCACTTACAATAATCTTTGGTTTCCATGTAGCTTTTTAATTGTTTCCATAAATGCAGTAGCAACTATACTTTCTTTAAATGGATGAGATAATTCACAAAAGTGTGCATACTTGGTAAGTCTATCAATTACCACCATGATGACACTCTTTCCTTCAAACTTAGGTAAACCTATGATAAAATCCATTGAAACCTCCTCCCAACATTGACTTGGAATGGATAAAGGTTGTAGAGAACTCGGGATCTTAATTGTCTCGAATTTATTTTGCTGCCAAACCAAACATTCAGCCACAAATTTTTTAATATCAAATTTCAAGCCATCCCAAAGAATTCTTTCTTCACTATGTGGTAAGTTTTTAAAAATCCTGAGTGTCCTCCTAAGGGAGAGATGTGCAATTCCAAAAGAATATTTTGTTTTAGTTGGGAATTATTACAAATATATAAGTGATATTTGTACCGTAACGAAACGTTTTTCCAACTAAATGTATCATGGAATGAGTGTCCACACTTCTTCGTCATTCCTCCATTCATCCCTTGCTTCAGTTATCCAATCTAGTTGGATAGTAGAAATGGCACAAAGCAATGATCCCACCTCTTCATCCTTTCTTGAGAGTGCATCTGCAACAACATTTAGCTTCAATTTTTTGTAGATGATTTCAAAGTCATAACCCAATATCTTTGTGACCCATTTTTTCTTCTCTTCTGAAGATAATATTTGTTCCAAAAAAGTATTTAAGACTATCATGTTCAATTTCTACCTTGAAGTATCTTCCCATTAGATATGATCGCCATTTCTTTAGTGCATGTAGTATTTCCAACATTTCCTTCTCATAAATATCTTTTTGTAAATACTTTCCTTTGATTGGACGACTTTCAAAAGAAATGGCTCTTCCTTCTTGCATTAAAACAACACCAATTCCATTTCCTGAGGCATCACATTCCACAATAAATATTTTTGTGAAGTTTGGCCTAGCTACGACCAGTGCTAGGCACATTGCCTCTTTAAGATTTTCAAAGGCCTTAGTTGCTTCAACAATCCATAAAAATGCATCTTTCTTCAATAATGTTGTTAGAGGTGCTGCTATTCTCCCATAATTCTTAACAAACTTATGATAATACCCTGTTAACCCGAGAAATCCTCGCAGCTGCTTTATGGTTTTGGGGACTTTCCATTCCTTAATGGATTTAATTTTGTTAGGATCTACCTTAATACCCTCCTCAGATACAATATGACCTATATATTACACATCTTGTACTCCAAAGAAACATTTGGATTTTTTTGCATATAATTGTCTATCCTCCAATAGTTTTAGCACCATGTCAACATGTTGAAAATGATCCTTCCAAGACCTGTTGTAGATTAGTATATCATCAAAAAATACTAACATAATTTTCTAAGTAAGGGTTTGAAAATGGAATTCATCAACCCTTGAAATGTAGAAGGTGCATTGGTAAGGCCAAAAGGCATGACCAAAAATTCATAATGACCCTCATGAGTTCGAAATGTTTTTTTCGGAATATCTTTAGTCTTCATTCTAATTTGATGATATCCTGAATGAAGATCCAACTTGGTAAAATAAATTTCTCCATGTAATTCATCCAATAATTCATCAATCACAGGAAGGGGAAATTTATCTTTAATAATGAGCTTATTGAGCTCCCTATAATCCAGACACGTGTGCCATGATCCATCCTTCTTGTGCACCAATACTATTGGAGCACAGAAAGAACTTTGAATAGGTTGAATTATACCAACCTCTAACATGTCTGCAATCATACGCTCAATTTCACTCTTTTTGACATAAGGACATCTGTAAGGCCTGATGTTTGAAGGAACACTTCCTGGAATCAAATGAATAGCATGATCATGATCACGAATAGGTGGGAGTCCTTTGGGAGTTTCGAACACCTTGTAATGATTGTCCAATGCTTTTTGGAGATCTGGATAAATAGATGATTTTGATGTTGGAACTTCTAGTTTGCATAATTGTGCAATTAAGCCTCATTGTTATTTCTTCAAAAGCTTTGTCATGACATTAGAGCTGATTATCTCTCCAGAATTCCTTGCGATTGTTATGAAACCAACTCCAAAAATAGAATAAAAGAGAGATCAATGCCTTAGAAATCAGCCACTTTGAGGGGGCAACCTCCAGTAAATTACATAAATGAACAATTCTTCGATGATACAAGATCAGGAGCTCAAGTCCGAGCTATGTAAAAAGCTCAAAATTGAAAGTGTTAAAAATCACTTACAACCTGAACGACTAGATAGGCCTCGTCGATATGATCCTAGCACCATGAACGATACTCAAATCCAACATCGTATGTGAAAGTTATGCGAATTTGAAGTTTTCAGTTGTTACACAGTAATTTGTCACCGTCCCTACCATTCCCCATCCCGCACAATGGAGGACCCATTATGTGACCTGTGAACACTGTCATGCCTTGAAAACATCATCAATGCATCCCTCTGAGTATGAACTTCATTTCCCCTTGAGACATCTCCTTGCAAAATTCATGAAAAACAGCTCTTTTTGCATTGGCGCGGGTAGACAGTTCAGTGCTCGCGCCAATCAGGGAAATCCTGTAAAGAGGTCGCGCCACTTGGCGCTCTGTCATAGAGCAGCAATCGCGCCACCCATTTTAGGGATTGTTTTTTAAATATGGATGGCGGAAGTTGAGTTCAAACAAACTCACAACCATTGCCTATCTTGAGTTGGGAGGTTTGGTTGTGGGAGTTCTATGGAAGGGAAGTAGTTTTGCCACCTTCTATAGAACCTTCCTTGTTGATAGGGCCAATCCCATAATAATAGGGATCCCAACTCCCTCCTTCCCCATCTATAAAAGCTTGCTCAGATCCATGGCAAGCTAGTCTTGAAGTGCTGAAGCTTTGCATCTCCCTATTCCCAAGTGCCTTTGTGCCGTAAAGAATCCCTTCTTTCCCTTAAGGCCCATTCAAGCAAGGAGACCATTGTTACGAGACTCTGGAGAGGTTTCCCTTTCCTTGGCGAGCTTTGCGAGACGTGGACAACCGGGGACCCGTTCGAAGGAGGCTGCGACGTCAGAACTCGGTTGTAACTTCTAGTCGTTTATCACTTTAATAGATGACTATGATTATGGTTCCACTCCTTTTGCAATCATGTTAATGCGAGTAATATCTTTTCTGACCGATATTTAGTTACGTATGCCGGTTCCTATGCATGTATCTGTTCGTCTCTTCTGTGTGCAGGTGTTCGTCCACGGAGATCGTGGAAGGATTGTGATCTGCCAGGGCTGAAGGACGGGGGCATCTTCTTCTTCAGATCTAGCGTTGGAATCCAAGTAGGCTCTTATCCCAAGTCTTTCATTTCGTAACTAGGAGCTTGCGTCATAGCATTGTTTGTTTGTTGCTAGACCCCTGCTGGGCTAGTAGGGATTGCCTCTGTCCGCAGAGGGGATTTACCTCCTCAACAAATTGGCGACTCCGCTGGGGAGACGTCCGGTTTTCCTTGTCCCATTTATGATTGGTTCGCTTTGAGACAACATGCTGGGGGGCATGCCCGTCAAGCTTCACTCGATTGAAAATGGAGTGAAGATTGAACACACACGAGATTTGAGCTGAAACTGACAAAACTCGAATTGAATATGCTTGTGTTTCATTATTTTAACGAGGTTGACACACTTAAAAGAACTATCCTCGAACAGCTTGTTTCATTGTTTTTAGGAGCTTGACACAAGTGGAGGAACTATGCTCCAAGATCCTAATTTCATTTTTTAAAGAGCTTGACCCAGGGAGGAAACCATGCTCTAACCGACTTACATCAAAATGAACAAGAAGGCGGCGCTTCCAAGAGTTCCACTCCTGATGGAAGGGAAAGATCCTGGAAGTCAGGACCCAATGCCCCCAACACATTATGCACTACGGCATCATCACTGAGCACAGGCACGGGGTAAGTAGCCACATAGTTGACCTGTGGTGGAGCAGATACAACGGGTGGATAAAAACCAGGAGGGGGTGATGGCGGACCAGATGCTACATTGGGACCAAAGAATGACAGCTGATCAATGGTCACAATCTGTCCTTCATGTGGAAAACAGGCCACACGAAAAAGGGAGGAGACAAGCGCTCCCATGGCATAGGTGTAATCGCGCCCCAGGAGCAGATGAAAATCCAAGGGGCCTAGAACGACCATCACATCCATATGGACGGTTTTCCCTCCCAAAGTAATTGGTAACCTTGGAAGCGCCGCCTTCTTGTTCATTTTGATGTAAGTCGGTTAGAGCATGGTTTCCTCCCTGGGTCAAGCTCTTTAAAAAATGAAATTAGGATCTTGGAGCATAGTTCCTCCACTTGTGTCAAGCTCCTAAAAACAATGAAACAAGCTGTTCGAGGATAGTTCTTTTAAGTGTGTCAACCTCGTTAAAATAATGAAACACAAGCATATTCAATTCGAGGTTTGTCAGTTTCAGCTCAAATCTCGTGTGTGTTCAATCTTCACTCCATTTTCAATCGAGTGAAGCTTGGGGGGCATGTGCCTCGATTTGAGACAACATGCTGGGGGGCATGCCCGTCTTTCTTATTATCAAGCATAGTTTGTGTTTTAAGCTTGCGTAAAAATAAAACTCGTTTCAAGCATAGTTTGCATATGTGTGTGTTCATATGTGCTTTTAAGCTTGCGTAAAAATGAAATGTGTGATTAAATGCATTGTGTGAATACATTTCGCATTGGGTCGTTTGTTATGTAACTGATACATTAGATTACATATGTATTAGACATTTGCATGACATATAGAAAACATCATCACATGTAAAGAAAGATCCATCCAAAATAGTCATATGTATATATATATATATGTGTGTCGAAATGTTTGCACAGTGTGCGTCACATAAAACTCAAAAAATATACATAAGTGTCTTAATACATCCGGAGACACTGTGTCTCTCAAAAAATAGGTGTGGCTAAATCCTAGAGACTAATCGGCATGGTGCTCATGATAGCACGTTACTGCACGCACTAGCCGCCTCAGGATTCGGTGGAGCCGGTTTGGGACTCCCACCGTATGGCGCTGGTACTCCATCGGTACATCTGACAGTCGGGCATAGTCTGGGATCCCATGGACGATCCCCTCGAGGTTCTGAACCAGTGCCTCTCCTCCGGTACCTTCCCCCTGGATCTCAGGGGCGAGTTCTGTCCTCCGGAAGATAGGAGACATCCCGGCTGGTCTCTCAGGTCCTACATCTGCATGCATATATAATTGTGTTAAGTCAAGTGTGTATTAACAAAAAAAAACATATAAACATAAAATCAAAATATGAGGTCTTACCCAGCTCTTCGTCCCAGTGGTCTCCTTCTGGTAGCGGGAGATCCGGGTCCCCTGTAAAGTCAGTTCCCGCATAGGGCCAATCTTCCACAATGATCAGTTGGCGCCGTATCCATCTGAAGAACTCGGGCTTCCAGGACATCTGTTGCCCGCCTCCAGACCTGGGCATCAGTGCTGCCCAGCGAGCCATTCTCGGCTCTCGTGGTACTGGACTCGCCACAGGGGCCTCTTAGCCCTGGAAGGTTGGTATGCGTTCCAGAATGAACGACACCAAGATGGAACCATACCCAAACTGCTTCAGTTTGCCCTTTTTGCACTTTGTGAGCTGCCTTTTCATGTTAATGGTGACAGCTGTTGCCCAGTCATACAGTCGGGGACCCATGCATTCTGAGGCCAGTCAGAGTTGAGTCTTTGTAGCCTCGTGCGGTGCCTGCGATCCAGCAGCCCGCGTAATGGTGTGGAGTACAACTCTCAGTGCTAGGTCAGGGATGGTTGAGATGTATACCTTCTTACTCCCTGTTCCTGTTTGTGCCCCACGGCACACCCGCGCCATTACTTCTTCCATCTTCTCCCCTGATGGTCTGCTCCCAGTCAGTACAGGGATTGGACCCCTGCGAGATAATCCAGTAACAAAATAAATGTCGGTGACCTCCAATTCAAACACCTGGTCTCGTATTTTGAATACCTGGTCATTTTCATCCCAGAGGTTGATCAAATATTGGAGGAGCTCAGGCTGAGCTCGTAAGCATGGCGTGAGGAAGAATTTCTTTAAGCCACAGTCCCTTAGAGCATTCATGCAATTCTAGTTTTGCATGGCCTCTTCGTCCTCATCTCCGTGTTCCCGTTCCTTCCATTCAATCACCATTCTGACTGTTTATCTGCATTCACATGGTTCAAAGCCCCTAATTAGATCTTCTGTGAGCTTAAAAATTCAAGAAATTTGGCATAAATAGAGGATTTTTAGGCGGAAATTTGGGTTGCGCCGCTGGCGCGACTGTTTTGCTGACAGTCGCGCCATGTGGCGCGGGACCTTTGATAAAAAGAGCTCAGTGGCGCGGGTCCGTGCCCGATACCCGCGCCACTTGGCCCGGCCCTAAAAATTCAAGAGTGCCCTTACAGAGCTGATTTCTAAGGGGAATTCATTAAAAAATGCATGGAAAGAAAGAGAAAGGGAGCGCCTCTTACCTGTCACAGACGAGACGCTGAATGGTTGCCTGGATTGATCGCAATCGCCGTCAGAAGATTCTGCTCCAAATGGACCACTGCTACTCTCCACAAGGTAAATAGTAAAAAGTAATTTCATTTTTTACCATTGGACGTATTTATAACTTTTCAACGTTAAAATGTGTTTTAAAAGTTATTTCTTGTCAAATATTTGCATGTATTATGTCAAAAGTGGATTTTACGCTTGTTGGGTATGTGCAGTGACAGGTTTTTGCGACTTAAAAGGTGGAAACGAGTTGTATTTTATACTTTTTCGGACTCGGTAAATACACGAAAAAGTCACTCTGGAGTCATCTTTCAGCTCTTTTCTGACTCTCTAAATATGAAAAGATCGCCGAGGCCCTTGTCGTTTCGATCTCGTTAAAAATGGACACGAATCGACATTCACCCAGTATAAGTTTAACCCTTTTTCGGGCTGGGCTGGATCGATTACGAAAAAGGAATACCCTAGCCTATCGCGACTAGGAGGTTTTCCCGGATATTATTTTCTACCTTTTCGGATCTGGGAAACTATTTACGAAAAGGGACCTGAGGAGTTTTCTTTTCCGCTGTCTTTTCAAACTCTCTAAACATGAAAAGACGCCGAGTTCTTCCTTTGTCAGACTCGTTAAACCCTGATGACATTGGATTCCGTCGTAATGACGCTCTCAGAGTTTCTCCTTCCTAGGACTCGTTAAATGCACTAGGATGGATTCGCCCGAAGGGCGGACTTATATCACAAGCATATGCTATCCCCTTCAAGCTTGTTATCAAAAATAATTGGGGTACTCGCGAGAAATGGTGGGGGAAAAATGGAACCATTGTCGTTGTCATCGGCAGTATGTCGCTCTTGAACATGGCACTTGTCTGCATTCGTGTCGGGTTGGGGACATCTCATCTCGTTGTTTCACTTTGCTTCCATGGGTTTGGGTAATCTCTTTTGACCTCTCATTTGTTCACTGCCTCGTCGCCATGACCTTTGATCTGTTGATGTCAAATACTGCCAAGTCCATTGTCGTGCCATTTACATGTTCAAGAGAAGTTGACCTCTGCAAATATCAACCTTCCTCTGTTTCTCGTATGATCCTGATTCACGACAAAACATTATGTTCCTCTGTCTCGTGTCGATAATGTGGGAATCATTATGGCCCACCTTCGATCAAGGTCACTTCCTGTCGACTTCAACTCATTATCCAGGAAGTTGGTCTAGAGACTCCTGATGGTACCTTGGAGCCTGCATGCCTTAATGGCAGGTTCGTCGCATTCGACGTGAGGTTTTCATCATTGGCCTCCGATCGGATGATTCTACGGGTGTTCGACGTCAGCTCATTTATTCACACGCTGTAGATTGTACCTGTAGTACCTTGAGGACCATCGTCATTATTGGTGGTTTCTCTCGCGTCTGTTAACAGCTTTCATCATTGGCTGGTAATCAGACGATGTTCTTGCATGTTCGACATCAGCTCACACATTCGCATGCTAGAACTTGTACTTGTTTAGGTCGAGATGGAGCGCAAGACCCTGGATTGTGTCTGTTGTAATCCAGGCTGCGATTGTGGATTATTATCATTATGTACATGACTCACTGATTGGATGGCTGCGACCATACCTGAGTCTATTTGTCTGATCTTAGTTGGATGGCTGCGCCCATACCCTGGATCCGGATTATAGCATACTCTGTTCGGATGGCTGCGTCCATACCATATATATACATCATGTACTTGAGATATCAGTTGTATATGTCTGTGCAGGTTTTCCGACGGCGGGCCTTCAGTTGGACATGTTCTCGTAAAGCATTTCACCCCTCTCTCTCGGGCCTCATGCTTTAGGGGGCATCTGTTACACAGTAATTTGTCACCGTCCCTACCATTCCCCGTCCCGCACAATGGAGGACCCATAATGTGACCTGTGAACACTGTCATGCACTGAAAACATCATCATTGCATCCCTCTGAGTATGAGCTTCATTTCCCCTTGAGACATCTCCTTGCAAAATCCATGAAAAACGGCTCTTTTTGCATTGGCGCGGGTAGACAGTTCAGTACTCGCGCCACTCAGGGAAATCCTGTAAAGAGGTCGCGCCACTTGGCGCTCTGTCATAGAGCAGCAATCGCGCCACCCATTTTAGGGACTGTTTTTTATATATGGATGGCGGAAGTTGAGTTCAAGCAAACTCACAACCACTGCCTATCTTGAGTTGGGAGGTTTGGCTACGGGAGTTCTATGGAAGGGAAGTAGTTTTGCCACCTGCCACCTCCCATGGAACCTTCCTTGTTGATAGGGCCAATCCCACAATAATAGGGATCCCAACTCCCTCCTTCCCATCTATAAAAGCCTGCTCAATTCCATTGCAAGCTAGTCTTGAAGTGCCTAAGCTTTGAATCTCCAAATTCCCAAGAGCCTTTGTGCTGTAAGAGCCCTCTTTCTTCCCTTAAGGCCGACTCAAGTAAGGAGACCATTGTTACAGTAGATTCCTGGAGAGGTTTCCTTGAAGCGCGAGCTTTGCGAGACGTGGACAACCGGAGACCCGTACGAAGGAGGCTGCGAAGTCAGAACTCGGTTGTAACTTCTATTCGTTTATCACTTTAATAGATGACTATGATTATGGTTCCACTCCTTTTGCAATCATGTTAATGCGAGTAATATCTTTTCTGACCGATATTTAGTTACGTATGCCGGTTCCTATGCATGTATCTGTTCGTCTCTTCTGTGTGCAGGTGTTCGTCCACGGAGATCGTGGAAGGATTGTGATCTGCCAGGGCTGAAGGACGGGGGCATCTTCTTCTTCAGATCTAGCGTTGGAATCCATGTAGGCTCTTATCCCAAGTCTTTCATTTCGTAACTAGGAGCTTGCGTCATAGCATTGTTTGTTTGTTGCTAGACCCCTGCTGGGCTAGTAGGGATCGCCTCTGTCCGCAGAGGGGATTTACCTCCTCAACATCAGTAAACTGCAAAAAACTAAGTTTGACCAGGTTTGACTTTCAAATTTTAAAAAATTAAAAAAGGAATATTCCAAAGTATATTCCCTGGAATATTCCAGCTAGGCCAATCATTTAATGACAAATGTCATTTTCTCATTCAACACTGGTTTGACTTTTGATTTTTCGGACCAATGAGGAGCTGCCACGTGGCAGGCCCGAAGGCCGGCACGTGGCCCCAGGCTGTGGAAAGAATGGTGTATGGAAAAATTAGTTGTGGCCCAACGGATTAAAACCCCATACCTATCGGCATTAAATACCAGGGCTTACTGTTCTGCTACAACGTTGTTACTTAATATATTATGGTTTGGGTTTATATTTAATGTTTGCTTTGAAATACAATGGCGAAAATAAGGTTAGGGGCTAGCCCCGTAAACAACCGAACCCATAGCACCATCTTCCATGAGCCATGGCCCTAAGGCTTAAACCCGCAGGCTAATCGACAGGGGTAACGGTTTAAATAACCCCATGTGGCCAGCACAGAGACATATTTTGTAACGGTTTCTGAAATAAACGATTTAATTACGGTTTGGTCGGAGTTTGGGGTGGCGGTTAACATGTGACCACCCCACCTTAAAATTAAATGCCAGCACACTGACCACCAACATTTTGGGGGTGAATTCTGCCTTTTTTTTCAATTCCACCATTTTTGGAGCGCTAACTCTAGTTTCTCCACATTTGGTGGAGTTTGTTTAGGGGATATTGGGAAAAATATTGTTTTGGCCATAAATTCTCCATTATTGGACCAAATTGGACGAAATTTTGGTCAATATTGGCTTTATTCAGCATTATGGAGGAATTGGAACAGGTTTCAAAGCCATTAGAGTTGATCTTCAGCCCCTTTTGCTTCAGGGAAGCAATGAGAGCCATCAGGGCCAAGAGGGAGTTGGACCTATTTTGGGTTATGCTTAACCATTTGAGGTGAACCAAAAGTCAATTTTGACTATTTTCAGCATTCAAGAGCCATTGGGACAAGTTCTAAATGCATTAGAGGTGTTCTACAGCCATTTTAGCTTCAGGGAAGCTTGGAGAGCCACTAGGGCCATTAGGGAAATGGAGTTATCTGGAGTTGTACCTCACTGTTTGAGGTGATACAAAAACCATTTTCATCTATTTTCGACCTTATGAACCTAATGGAAGAGGTTTTAGAACTTTTTGAGGACTTCTACAGCCCGAAAAGCTTCATAGGAGTTCAAAGAGCCATCAGGGCCTTGTTGAATAAGGCACTATTTATGGTAATTCTTCACTGTTTAGTGAATATGGAAAGGCATTCTTAGCATTTTCATGTCTTCTGATTCTATATTTACAGTCATATTTACCTATTGAGGCACTTTTAAACTTTTATTATCATTTTGGAGCATTTTAATACAAGAGGACAAGCTCATTTTGGGAGGCTTGATCCAGCAGACGTAGCCCAGGAGGGGTGAACTACTCACCAAACATTTGTGTCATGTTATGCTGAAGTTATCTTGATGTATATTTATGATTTAATATGTTAAAAAACAAATTAAATTAAATTTCCCTCACACATAAACTCATAAACAGTTATCAAAAACACTTTGTTTAATCAGCAAGACATGGAGAATTTTGCACACATTTAATTAAATGGAAATGGATACCTTGCAACATTTTCAAGTACTTCCATTTTCAGATAAATACAAATGACCAAAACCTCCTCCTATATATAGGAGTCCATGGTCCCACAATATAATCCTAGCCAACCTAGCAATAACAATGTAAGGGCACAATAATAACAATATTGGGGTTACAGGGGTACTACAATAACAATAAGGGGGCTACACTAATAAAAATAAGGGACTAAACTAGTAATATAATGACCTAACATGCCCCTCTCCTTCAAAAAATTGTTGTCCTCAATGCTTGAGTAGCTCTGGGTGCTTCTGTGTAAAATTCCCATCCTCCCATGTAGAATCTTCATTGGTGAGTTCTTCCACTTGATGAGATACTCTGAAATTGATCGATTTCGTAGCTGTCGAGTTATTGTTTCTATGACCACTTCAAGTTCCAATATGGTTTTTCCTTCCTCATCAAGTTCTGTAAATATTGTTTGAACTGGAAGATTTTCACCTATAACTTTCTTTAAGCATGAAACATGGAAAACTGGATGCACTCGCGAAGAAGCAGGAAGCTCCAATTTGTATGCCATAGTACCAATCTTTTGCAACACCTTGTAAGGACCATAGTACTTTGGCGATAATTTATTATCCTTCTTAGCTTGCTTGAGGAACATTTGTTTGTATGGTTGTAGCCACAAAAATACCCAGTCTCCTACATCAAAACTTCTCTCACTGCGATGTTGATCTGTCTGTTGTTCATTCGATTTTGTGCCAAATTTAGGTTATCCTTTAAGAGTTGGAAAACTTCTTACTGATGCTCGATGTGATATTCCCCTGCTTGAACCTTAGAATTTTCTCTTAAGGATGATGTGATGGATGGTGGTTTATATCCATAAAGTGCCATAAATGGGGTCATTTTTGTTGTAGTATAGAAGGAAGTGTTATACCACCATTCAGCAAGAGGTAACCACTTGACCCATTGTGTTTGTTTATCAAATACAAAACAACGAAGATATCCTTACAAAAATTTATTCACTATATCATTTTGACCATCAGATTGAGGATGATAAGATGAGCTATGAGCTAATTGAGTACCCAAACAATAAAATAACTACGTCCAAAAATTTCCAGTAAAAATGGGATCTCTGTCGCTCATAATAACCTTTGGGTTTCCATGTAGCTTTTGAATTGTGTCCATAAATGTAGTAGAAATTGTACTTGCTTTAAATGGATGAGATAATGCACAAAAGTGTGCATACTTGGTAAGTCTATCAACTACCACCATGATGACACTCTTTCCTTCGAACTTAGGTAAACCTGTGATAAAATCCATTGAAATCTCCTCCCAACGTTGACTTGGAATGGATAAAGGTTGTAGAAGACCCGAGGTCTTAATTGTCTCAAATTTATTTTTTTGGCAAACCAAACATTCCGCCACAAAATTTTGAATAAGGCCATCCCAAAAAAAATATTTCTTCACCCTGTGGTAAGTTTTTAAAAATCCCGAGTGTCCTCCTAAAGGAGAAGTGTGCAATTCCAAAATAATCTTCTCTTTTAGTTAGGAATTCTTACAAAGATATAAGCGATCTTTGTACCATAAGGAATAATTTTTCTAACTAAATGTATCAGATGTACTAGGATATTACTGCAACTTTTTAATGTGTCCACACTTCTTCGTCCTTCTTCCATTCATCCCTTGCTTCAGTTATCCAATCTGGTTGGATAATAGAAATGGCACAAAGCAATGCTTCCACCTCTTCATTCTTTCTCGAGAGTGCATCTGCAACAACATTTAGCTTCCCTTTTTTGTAGATTATTTCAAAGTCATAACCCAACATCTTTGTGACCCATTTTTGCTGCTCTTCTGAAGATAGTCTTTGTTCCAAAAAGTGTTTAAGACTATCATGATCAGTTTTTACCTTGAAGTGTCTTCCTATTAGGTAAGTTCGCCATTTCTTTAGTGCATGCAGTATTGCTAACATTTCCTTCTCATAAATAGGTTTTTGTAAATACTTTCCTTTGATTGGACGACTTTCAAAAGCAATGGGTCTTCCTTCCTGCATTAAAACTGCACCAATTCCATTTCCTGAGGCATCACATTCCACAATAAAGCTTTTTGTAAAGTCTGGTGTAGCTAAGACCGGTGCTAGGCACATTGCCTCTTTAAGACGTTCAAAGGCCTTAGTTGCTTCAGGAGTCCATGAAAATGCATCTTTCTTCAATAATGTTGTTAGAGGTGCTGCTATTCTCCCATAATTCTTAACAAACTTGCGACAATACCCTGTTAACCCGAGAAATCCTCGCAACTGCTTTATGGTTGTGGGGACTTTCCATTCCTTAATGGCTTTAATTTTGTTAGGGTCTACCTTAACACCCTCATGAGATACAATATGACCCGGATATTCCACCTCTTGTACTCCAAAGAAACATTTGGATGTTTTTACATATAATTGTTTCTCCTCCAATAGTTTGAGCACCCTGTCAACATGTTGAACATGATCCTTCCAAGACCCGTTGTAGATTAGTATATCATCAAAAAATACTAGCACAAATTTTCTAAGGAAGGGTTTGAAAATGGAATTCATCAACCCTTGAAATGTAGAAGGTGCACTGGTAAGGCCAAAAGGCATGACCAAAAATTCATAATGACCCTCATGAGTTCAAAATGTTGTTTTCGAAATATCTTCAGTCTTCATTCTAATTTGATGATATCCTGAACGAAGATCCAACTTGGTAAAATAAATTTCTCCATGTAATTCATCCAATAATTCATCAATAACATTAATGGGAAATTTATCTTTAATGGTGAGCTTATTGAGCTCCCTATAATCCGAACACATGCGCCATGATCCATCCTTCTTGTGCACCAATACTACTGGAGCAGAAAAAGAACTTTGACTAGGTTGAATTATACCAACCTCTAACATTTCTGCAATTATACGTTCAATTTCTCTCTTTTGGACATAAGGATATCTATAAGGCCTGATGTTTGTAGGAAAACTTCCTCGAATCAAATGAATAGCATGATCATGATCACGAATAGGTGGGATTCCTTTGGGATTTTCAAACACCTTGGAATTATTGTCCAAGACTTTTTAGAGATCTGCAGAAATAGATGATTTTGATGTTGGAACTTCTAGTGAACATAATTGTGCAAATACGCCTCGTTGTTCTTTCTTCAGAAGATTTGTCATGACATTAGAGCTTATTATCTTTCCCGGCTTCCCTACGATACCTTGTAATTTGACTTCCTTTCCTTCTAAAAAAAATTTCAAGAAAAGTTCTTGAAAATTAAAAGCTATCGTCCCCAAAGAATGTAACCATTGTACTCCTAGTACAACATTAGCACCTCCCATAGGAATGGAAATAATTGGACTATTCAATACATATTCCCCCATGTTTAGCTTGATATTATGGCATTTTCCAGAGAAATTTATAGTTCCTCCATCTTCCACCATCACTTGACATTCTGGTGCTAGGTATAGGAAACAATTCAATTCCTTGGCTACCTTACAATGAATAAAATTATGGGTACTACCCGAATCAATCAACACTATTACCTTTTTCTTATTGATATGTCCTTCTATCTTAAGAGTTTGAGGAGTAGTAATTCCTACCAATGCATTACATGATATGGTAGGACTCATTTCTTCCTCTTCTAGGGTTGGTTCCTAATGTATATCCTCTTATTTTGAAGATCCTTGCTCATTTTCTTCTTCCTCTTCACAATCTATGTAAAATAATTTCTTCTCAGCACACTTATGAGCTTTAGTGTATTTGCTATCACAACTGTAGCAAAGCCCTTTTGCTCTTTTTTCTTCCAATTTTTGTGGTGTCAATCTTGTAGGTTTTGGAAGTCTAGGAGTAGCAACACCTCCATCTTTTTATATGTGAGTGGTAGACTTCCTTGTCGCCATAATTTTACATTAAATTTTTCTTGCCAACCTGAATGCCTTTTCCAATGAATCAGGTTCCCAAATGTGAACTTCATGTTGAATTTTGTCCTTTAAAGTCCCTATGAAGACATTAATCCTGTGTTCCTCTGGAATATCAGTTACCCTTATATTCAATTTTTGGAAGTCCTCAATGTGCTCCACCATTGAACCCTTTTGTTTGAGATTTATTAATTGGCTAAAGAAGGTGTTGTTTTTTGTATCCTCATAATGTGCTATCATTTCCTCCTTAAAAATTGACCAAGTGACAATTTTTTTACGGGAGCAAAGCCATTGATACCATACAAATGTATTTTGTTCTAAATGTAAAGTTGAAATCCATACCTTTTGTGTGTTTTGCAAATTATTAAGATCAAAATATTGCTCCATTTGTAGTATCCATGTTACAGGATCCAGCCAAGTGAGCCTTCACTTCTCACATCTAGGCCTACCTTACAATGAAGTCCTCTAAGCCTTTTATAGGCTCCATTACATGCAATACCATGAGCTGAAAACCATGGGTGCACAATACCATGTGCCCCTAAACTACCGGATTGCTTAACCTGGTCAACCTTGACTCTAACCCCGATTCAATTTACCTAACATTCCCCCCCTTAAACTTGACTTGGGGTTTCTTGACTAAATCCAGCCAAAAATGCTAAATGAGACAACCCCACTCACTCTAGCTCCTCCCCCCTCAAACTTTTTTACCCAGGGTAATTGTTAACTTGACATCCCCCCTATCACCTAGGTCTAACCCAGACTTTACCAGTGATTACCCAGGGGTACGCATGCCATACCAGGTCTTACAACATATTCCCATTTACATGCAAAAATTAACTCCAATAATTTTTTTTCATTGTTTATTTTCTAGCATATCCTCTCTCCTCCATTATGCATGGTTTCTTGCACTAAAATCCCAAAAAATATTCTCAAATTGGACACGAAACCTGATAATAAAGACTCTTTTCAATGCTCACAAGTTGCACGTATTGTGAGTAAGGCCGCAAACAATCTGATATGCCAATATCCAGGAAAAATTTTCATTTTTATAGGGGGGCCATGAAACCGTCCTTGCTGACAAAACAAAGAACAATGTCTCCATAAATCTTAACCTCTAACATATAAGCCTTCATGCCAGTGGCCTCGTCGACCAGATTGCATGGCTCCAGCAGGACCACGATACCATTCTCCACTCTCTCTTTCGTGACTCTGATCACTGCCTGCAGCAGTGTTGACCCTTGCACCATCCACGTCCTCTTCCATGACTTTGATATCCACCTACAGCAGCGTCGAGCCTTGCACCATTCACGTCCTCTTCCGCAACTCTGATCTCCACCTGCAGCAGCGATATCCTCCACCGTGGATCTTTTTTATGGTGGTGACCCTAATTTTCTTCCGTTACAGCCTACTGGCATAACCTCCATGCTACCTATCTCTGATATATCATTATCTCTAACAGATATCTCAATCCCTTTAATGCACTCATGCATCTTTTGTGTATCTGGCCAACATTGAATCCAACATGATGCGCTCCCCCTGCCATTCATTATGATCTCTTTAAACATAGACATTGATCTTGTAGGGCCATACATCCCATCGGATGGTGGTGATGTTTGTGCAATCGAGGCCGCACTCCCATCGCAAACCCATCCCCGAGCAGCTCCGGTGAGTGGGGATGGAGCACTTTCCATTGCAAAAAATTGAAGACCTCGTTCATGTCAATCCAGAGACCTTCCACCGACACCATCTCGTGGAAGCGAGAGATATCATCTGCCCATACACAACCAGAAATGGATCTTTGAATCCACTCCCCTTATTTTCTGCTATCAACCCTAGTGCCTCCTGCAAAATCATAAATAATTCCTCACCCACTAGCATAGTGGCAGTTTCTATGTCGATGTTCACATCTGTTGCCCTTATTGCAGGTTAACGTCAATGCTAAGAAGTAAACGAAGTCAGTATTCTGCTTTTGTGCTTCCTCGTCCATGGCTGTCGATCCCATTTTATTCAACTTGATCGGCATTTGTTTTTCCATTATGGTAATTTGTCTTTCTGGTTTACACGGGTAGGGCCATAATTCCTTCTTCACATGCATATCTTGAACTAGATCTATATTGATCTAAAAGCATGTAACAAATCATATCTCCATTTACATGCCAATAAAACCCTTGGCTACAAAAACGTCCCTTGAAAGCCAAATATGGCTTTGATACCAAATGAAGAAACATTTACCGGAGAATATTAACTAATTACTGAGAGGAATAATTAAACATAACCAGCAACAAATCATAAACAATAAACATATATGTTTAACCGGGAAACACCCCAAACCCCAGGGAAAACCCATCCTAATGAAATTTCATTAAGCCTTGGCCAAAACCCTATCCAATCCATCCAAGTGAGCCTTCACCACTCACATCCACCTTACAATGAAGTCCTCTGAGCCTTTTATAGGCTCCATTACATGCAATACCATGAGCTGCAAACCATGGGTGCACAATACCATGTGCCCCAAAACTACCGGATTGCTTAACCTGTTCAACCTTGACTCTAACCCCAGTCAATTTACCTAACATCCTTTCCATCAAACTTCCTCATATCCATCTTTGGAATATGGTGGTTCTTCCATTTAACATTAGAGTTTATGAAATCATGATTAACATTTATTTGTTCTCATCATGAGTTTCCTCTACTATCTTTTTGCCATTAGGAAAAATTTCTTGTATCAACTTTTCCAAACCTTCAATGTCTACTTTTAGATCATTCTTCATGTTTTCCATGTTATCTTTCATTTTTTCATCGATCTTAGCTTCCATGTCATCCGTCTTAGCTTCCATGCCATGCATCTTAGCTTCCATGCCCACTTCCATGCCATCCATCTTAGCTTCCGAACCATTCATCTTAGTTTCCACGCCTTTCTTCAAACCATCCATCTTAGTTTCCACGCCTTCCTTTAAAACTTCCATTTCATTTTTTTTTCTCTTTGCGATAGCGAAATTTGGTGCACTTGCTCTTGTAATTTTGATATCTCGTGTTTTGTTTCTTCGTCTTCATGAGTCATAGTAGAGCGCTATGAAGGCTTAATGGGTGTTGAATTATTTTTAGGGGGAATTTTAGAACCCAATACTGATATCTATTATTCAATAAGCCCTTGGAATAAATTCAAACTAATTTTTTTCAAACAGGACTTATGTAATACAAAAAAAATACACACCTTTTTCTTGCTTTTGAGGAGCTCGATATTGAAACTGAATTATCTCTTTGATTTTAGATCTTCAATATCTGAAATTTGGCCCTGAAGTAGCCCTCATAATATTTTTTTGAATGCCATAGCTCTGACCTGATTTTGATTCTTCAATACAAATTTATGCCCAATCTCCCACGATGACCTAATTATGGACTAGTTCAGTAGAGCGAACTTGTACGACTTTCCAAGTGTCAATTTTTCATCCTTCAGCTCTAAAATTGATATACCAAAAACTACAGTCTGTTTACTTGTGGTTACTTTTTACAGAATCCCAATCCGATGCTCAGAGAGAAAGTTATGATGTTTTTCCCACGGTCACCTCTTTGAGATGAAATTCGAGAGCCTGAAATAATCCTAACTTCCACAGATCATATCTCCAAAAATATTATGAACCAAGATCTGAAATATTTATAGGAAGTTCCTCATGATTTCAGATTCGCACTGTTAAAATTTTAGCTTCTGAAACTTCATATACGAAAATTTATAGTGACAATTCCACGATGACCTGTTTTAGTTGAAATTCGGGAGCCTTAAAAAACCCTAACTTCCCCAAATCATATCTCCAAAAACCTTGCGAACCAAGATCTGAAATTTTACAGGAGGTTCCTCAGTATTTCGGCTTCGTGTTGTACAAATTTCAGATTCTGAACCTTCATATAAAAAAATTTATTGTGAAAATTCCACGATGACCTGTTTGGAGCAACGAAACCCTAGAATCCAAAGCTCTGATACCAAATGTTATGAAACCAGCTCCAAAAATAGAAGAAAAGAGAGATCAATGCCTTAGAAATCAGCCACTTCGAGGGGGAAACCTCCAATAAATTACATAAATGAACAATTCTTGGATAATACAAATGACCAAAACCTCCTTCTATATATAAGAGTCCATGGGTCCACAATATAATCTTAGTCGACCTAACAATAACAATGTAAGGGCACAATAATAACAATATTGGGGTTACAGGGGTACAAAAATAACAATAAGAGGGCTATAGTAATAAAAATAAGGGACTAAACTAGTAATATAGGGACCTAAAAGCGATACCCCGTAATTCAACTTCCTTTCCTTCCGAAAATAATTTCAAGAAAATTTCTTTAAAATTAAAAGCTACCGTCCCCAAATATTATAACCATTGTACTCCTAGTACAACATCACCACCTCCCATTTTAATGGAAAGAATTGGACTATTCAATGCATATTCCCGCATGGTTAGCTTGATATTATGGCATTTTCCAGAGAAATTTATAGTTCCTCCATTTGCAACCATCACTTGACACTCTCCTCTTGGGTATAGGAAGAAATTCAATTCCTTGGCTACTTTACAATGAATAAAATTGTGGGCACTACCCTAATCAATTGTAGATTTAGAAGTGTCCTTAGACACATAACTTTATTGATCATGTAAAAAGATTACATAACAAATTGCAGGAGTTTACAAACATAAACTCTCACTACAATGAAATTAGGAAACTAACCTATTTATAAGCTCTATGCTCTAACTTAATTTAGTTATGGATCACTTGGAAAACTAACAAGTTTCCATTTACAATAAATGACCTTCTAACCATTCTACTAACTTTATTCCTATTTTAGAGCTTAGGAAACGACTCTATTCTAGAGTGCTATTTTTACTAACAAAATACTATTTCTAAGTATCTCTAATATTTATTAAATATTCTAATTTAATAAATATATTTATCCTAACTTTACATTATTTAATTTATGTATTTTTGGATTTATAATTGCCTTTATGAAAGAGGCTAACATTCCCCCCTTCAAGGATAAATCCAAAATAAGAACGAGGAACCATCTTCTAAGTTCTCAGGTTGATGCTGAAAAAATCTTCAATCTCAAGAGACCATGAGTCAGCTGTATGTCTTATTCATATCTAAATGTTGCTTGACAACTCCATCAAGTGCCAAGTTGCAAAAGGATCCATATGTCCTTTGCATCAAACCAGCATCAAAATTTGTTCAAAGCCCACTGGTTAATGATGTCGAAAACAACTCACTGTTGCTTTTGCTGTGCTGAAAAACTGTTCACTGCTTCTTTGCTGTCGACTGCCCACTGGCAAATTTGTTGATGCCCACTAGCAAATTTTTTGATGCCCACTGGCTGTTGAAGATGCCCACTGGCTGCTTTTGCTGGTTTTGTCGAGACTTTCATTCTGACAACCACTGTCAATTTCATTGACATTTTCCCCCCTTTGGCAACTGAAAGGAGAGACACTTCTCTTGGAAAGTATTCCTGAACTCCCCCCCTTTAGGTGTAGAAGTTTTACACTGGTGTACTCCCCTGTTCAACTACATGATAGTACCATCATATTTTCACTATTGGCTGCACTATGTGTGATTATATTCGATTTTAGAACTAAGACAATCATTTGATTGTGGATGACCATTTCCAAGGGTCGATCCATTCATAATGTATCTGCAATCTGGCTGATTTTTGTTGGTTGCGACATTTTTCTGAGGAATGATTGGGCTTGTCACAATGGCGACAAGGATGGAGATCAAAACACTGATCTTCCATATGACCGGTTCTTTGACAATGAGAACATCTCGGTTGGACTTAAACTTTAGGTTGCGTACAATTCTGTTTGTCTGCAACTTTGGGTGGCATGCATTGTTGGTCGTCTGCAACTTTCTCAGAACTTGCTGAGGTGAGTGGTGCAATAAATCCTCCACTGACGAACTTAATTGGCTTGGAATAATCTGGGATATGTAGGTTGATTTCATCATTGACATATTCTAAGCCTCGTCGATACTTGTTATGTTGAATTTCTTCCCATGGCTTGATGATGGGCTTGGAAGAAATTGGAACTGGAACAACTTCGACACTTGAAGCTGTTGGGATGAATGACTTATCATCTAGATGGTTCAAAGACTTGAAAGTATCACTCTTTTCTTGCAATTCAATCAATTGAAGTTACGACTCGAGTTGAAGAAACTCAATAGCTTCATGTGTTTCGTGTAGATGTCGTGAAAGATTAGCAAGAGTGTCTTTGCTGATGTGCACCATGTCTTCATCACTATAGATGATCAAACTATGAAGAATGTTTAACAACTGAATATGTTGCGCCATCTGAACTTGCGCACTTGAAATCAGGCTCTCTTGTTGTAGATGTCGTACTTTGAATTGTTTCACTTGAATGACAGGCTCGCTTGAATGTGGTGTGAATGGCACACTCGCTTGATTTGTTTCTTATTGTGCTTGCTTGGAACACTTGCTAGAATTGTAGAATTTTCTTGCTTAAACTCTGGAATTCACGCTCGCTTGATGATGATTGCGTTTGTTTAAGCGCTTACTTGACTTACTTGATGAGTTCACGCTCACTTGAATGAATAGCCATGCTCGCTTGATGTTGATCTCAACTTGCTTGATTGTTTTAACTTGTTTGGTTGCTTTGATGGTTGCTACAATGAACTTCACTTTGGCTCACTTGAAGGTTTGAAATTTGTACTGACTTGATGCAATTTGCTTGAATGAATACTCACGCTCGCTTGCAGGAGATGTGAACTTGTTGCTTGTTTGCTTTAAAAACTTGTGCACTCACTTGATTTTTCTTAAAGAAAGGGTGTCGAACAACGTCGAAAATGCACCCAAGAAAGCTTACAATGATTTTAATGATTCACTTGTTCTCTTAAAACAATGAATTTGATTACAAGTTCTGAAATGGATTTGCAAGAATGCTGATGTAGACTTTGCTTTGAAATGCATTAACTTGACTAAGTGAATTTGACTGTTGATGTAGAATGCTGATGTAGAAAATATTTGATTATATGTTGCATGTGTTGATCTTGCAGCTATTTCGGTACATGTGTTGTGCTTGCTGATATTGAACTTTATGTATGAAATATTAAATGAAATTATGGATGTGTCACAACTAGACACAAATCAAAAACAGCAACATGAAGCCATAAAAATCATGCGCCATCACAAACACACATGGTGTACCTAAGATCCCCTTATTCAATTTCGGGTGGATCTAGGACACATCGACACCAAAAAATAATATCTTTATTGAGTATTGATATCATCAACCTTTCATCTTTTACAACATTGCCACAGAAGCTTTCTCAAGCAATGAAAATATGATGCTTGCAAATTTTGGAAACAAGAGTCTTCAAAAAATGTGTGCACTGATCTCTCTCAAAGTAAAACAATACTTTGAATTACAACAGGAAATTGTTCCAAAAAATTCCAAAGATCACTCCAAATACAAAACACTTATCATATCAATCCACACCTTATCTATCCATTATTTTAATGATGAGATTAAAAATAATCTTCTCATAAAAAAAATAATATTCTATTCACTCCTTATATCTCCCAAAACTCACTTATTAAAAAAACACCTTTAATCCACCTTATACCTCATTTTAAAATTTAGATGGGCCAAACTAGTGCATGTCCAAATGAGGCAGCACTTGAAACGTGCGTGAATTGGTAGCAGCTATTGTGGTCCGATTGACAAGCAATGGACCTTCTCCTCTCAATGGAAGTATAGAAAAACGGGCAGCAATCAAGATTCAGACCATGTTCAGAGGATATCTAGCAAGGAGAGTATTGCGAGCCCTAAAGGGCTTGGTGAAACTGTCGGCCTTGGTTCATGGGTACTTGGTGAGAAAGGAAGTGGATGCTACTCTGTGCTCCATGCAAGCCCTCATTAGAGTCCAGGCCCGAGTACGTGCCCATCGTCTTAAGATGAGCGAACAAGCTGCTGGGAAATCAATTTAGATGCAACAGAAGTAGAGACGACGACATGATTTCCGTCCTCAAAGATTCATTGAAGGATGCAATTTCAATTATGTTGTAGATAACATAAACCACACACAGAGCAGGAGGGGTTTTGCCAATGGATTCCCCCAGCAAGAGATGGAAAGAAACTCAAATGACAGCACAAAGCTTGTGGAGATTGATACATTCAAGCCAAGTCAGGTGCCAAGTTTGAGGAGGACAAATGCTTCTTCCATCTCAGATTCAGGATCCGTAAAGCCAAGCATTTCTTCTACTGTCTCTCTTGGTCACTGCCAGTTTTCAAACTCTACTCATCAATCAAGTTCCTCTTCATAGAACGAAGGAAATTATACTTATATCATGCCTGCACAAAATGTTTCACCTGAGCGTGGGTCGATATGAAGAAAATTTGATATTTCTGTGGTTTGATCCTTCCATCTCTGAAGCCTAATTGGTGTCGTTTTAGCTGTTTTATCGATTGCAATATTGCTTGGTTGAAAATTTAGAAATAAGCTTGTCTCGTCATGGCTATGAGCATCTGGATTCAAGAAAAAAATTTCCGGAGATCGTTGACGTAGCTCATTTGAATTTTTGGACTTTTTCACAAGAAGGAATTTATCTCTGGCGATTCTCTAAGATATATGTCTTCAGCGTGATCTCGATCTGACTGTGGTGGCATTCCAAAAAATTTTGAGTAATAGATTTCACTGAATTCAGAATGTGTGAATATCATCTGATTCATTCCGTATCAGCAACAGCCATGGGATTTTTGTCCAGACTATTTTGCGCGATTGGATTCCTTCCACGATTTATCTATGACAGATACACACTCACATGCTGAGCTCAAATCTTGTTACAGTTTGCGTACCTTCCAACATTTTCTTCACTTCCCCAGCTTCTCGGCTTCCCCTGCATGCTTCAGAATTCGATGGTACAAGTACAAAAAAAAACTCTACTTAGCGAATGATAGAATTCGTGACACCTTTAGCAAACATAACTGTAACTCTATATGCATGAATGTTAGCACATAGATCGATTGCCACATTAATCACTTCTCTCCAACGCCTGGCAGATCACGCACATGCTTCAATCTTCTGACTCAGCCTTCTAAAAGCGTAGGTCATACAACTCCTCCATAGTTAACTCAAATCTATGTATCTTCAGAAAAATCGCTCAGTACTTGAACGATTCATTCACATTGCAACAAGATTTTCGTCTCCATTCAGCTTCTTTCCAAACTCGAGCACTGTCCCAAGCACACAGTTCTGCACAGTGTTCTCTCGACCTCTGGTGATTTCCCTCTACCATCGCTTGTTCCCTCAAACAAACCTTACATACACTCGGAATTTCCGTACGCTCTGATACCACATGTAGATTCAAAAGTGTCCTTAGACACACAACTTTATTGATCATGGAAAAAGATTACATAACAAATTGCAGGAGTTTACAAACGTAAACTCTCACTACAATGAAATTAGGAAACTAACCTATTTATAAGCTCTATGTTCTAACTTAATTTAGTTATGGATCACTTGGAAAACTAACAAGTGTCCATTTACAATAAATGACCTTCTAACCATTCTACTAACTTTATTCCTATTTTAGAGCCTAGGAAACGACTCTATTCTAGAGTCTTATTTTTACTAACAAAATACTATTTCTAAGTATCTCTAATATTTATTGATTATTCTAATTTAATAAATATATTTATCCTAACTTTAAATTATTTAATTTATGTATTTTTGGATTTATAATTGCCTTTATGAAAGAGGCTAACATCAATCAAAACTATTACCTTTTTCTTCTTAATATGTCCTTCTATCTTGAGAGTTTGAGGAGTGGTAATTCCTACCAATGCATTATACGATATGGTTGGACTCATTTATTCTTTCTCTAGGGCTGGTTCCTAGTGTATATCCTCTTCTTTTGAAGTTTCTTTTTCATTTTCTTCCTCCTCTTCAAAATCTATGTAAAATAATTTCTTCTCAGCACACTTATGACCTTTAGTGTATTTTCTATCACAACTGTAGCAAAGCCCTTTTGCTATTTTTTCTTCCAATTTTTGTGGTGTCAACCTTGTAGGTTGTGGAAGTCTAAGAGCAGCAACACTTCCATATTTATAGATGTGAGTGGTAGGCTTCCTTGTCACCATAATTTTACATTCAATTTCTCTTGCCAACCTGAATGCCTTCTCCAATTAATCAAGTTCCCAAAGGCAAACCTCATGTTGGATGTTATACTTTAAAGTCCCTATGAAGATGGAAATCCTGTGTTCCTCTAGAATATCAATTACCCTTATATTCAATTTTTGGAAGTCCTCAATGTGCTCCACCATTGAACCCTTTTGTTTGAGATTTATCAATTGGCTAAAGAAGGTGTTGCTCTTTGTATCCTCATAATGTGATATCATTTCCTCTATAAAAATTGACCAAGTGACAATTTTTTTATGAGAGAAAAGCCATCGATACCATACAAATGTATTTTGTTCCAAATGTAAAGTTGCAATGTGTACCTTTTGTCTATTTTTCACATTATGGAGATCTAAATATTTCTCCATATCCAGTATCTATATTACCAGATCCTTGCCATCAAACTTCCTCATATCCATCTTTTGAATATGGAGGGTCTTCAATCCAACATTATATTTTATGAAATCACGATTAACATTTATTTTTTCCTCATCATGAATTTCCTGTACTACCTTTTTTCCATTATGAAACATTCTTTGTATCAATTTTGTCAAACCCTCCATGTCTGCTTTTAGATCATTCTTAATGTCTTCCATGTTAGCTTTCATGTCATCCATCTTAACTTCCATGCCATCCATATTAGCTTCCATGCCATTCTTCAAACGATCGATATTAGCTTCCATGCCTTTCTTCAAACCATCCATCTTAGCTTCCATGCCTTTCTTCAAAACTTCCATTTCATTTTGTGTTGCTTTTTGCGAGAGCGAAATTTGTTGCACTTTCTCTTGCAATTTTGATATAGCATGTTGCACTTATTCCTCTTCATAAGTCATAGTAGATCCTTCTGAGGGCTTAATGAGTGTTGAATTATTTTTAGGGGGCAATTTAGAACTCAATATTGATATCCATGCTTCAATATGCCATTGGAATCACTTCAAACTAATTTTTCAAACATGACCTATGCAATTTGAAAAACAAATATACACCTTTTTCTCTCTTTTGAGGAGCTCGATATTGAGACTGATGTATCTCAGTAATTTTGGATCTTCAAGATCAAACTTTTGTCCTATATTACCCCTCTGAGTCTTCTTTCTAATGCCATAGGTCTAACCTGATTTGGATTCTTCAAGGCAATGTTATGCCCAATCTCCCACAATGACTTAATTATGGACTAGTTCAGTAGAGAGAAATTGTACGATGTTCCATGTGTCACTGTTTCCTCCTTTGGCTCTGAAATTGATACACAAGAAACTATAGTCCATGTAATTTCAGCCGCTCTTTTACAAAATTCAAATAAAATGCTCACAAAGAGAGTTATGATGATTTTCCCAAGGTCACCTCTTTGATATGAAATTCTGGAGCCTGCAAAAACCCTAACATGCACATATCATATCTCCGCAAATATTTTGAACCAAGATCTGAAATTGTTACATGAAGTTCCTTAGGATTTATTCGCAAATGGGTTTTTTTTAGATTCTGAAACTTCGTAGAAAAAAATTATTGCAAAAATGCCTCGATTGCCAGTTTGAAGCAACGAAACCCTATAATCCAAAGCTCTAATACCAAATGTTATGAAACCAACTCCAAAAATAGAAGAAAAGAGAGATCAACACCTTAAAAATCATCCACTTTGAGGGGGAAACCTCCTATACATTACATAAATGAACAATTATTGGATGATACAAATGAAAAAACCTCCTTTCTATATATAGGAGTCCATGGGGTCACAATATAATCCTAACCGACCTAACAACAATAATGTAAGGGCACAAGAATAACAATAGTGGCTTTTATGGGGCACACTAGTAACAATATGGGGGCTACAAGGGTACACCAATAACAATAAGTTGGCTACACTAACAACAATAAGGGACTACACTAGTAATATAGGGACCTAACCGACCAACTTTCAAGCTTTGATTCCAATTTTTGTATGATCTCTCTCCAACATACCATTCTAAGGGAGTTGATAACAAGAGGAATTCCTAAATATTTCACAAGAAGGGTTACCACCTTGAATTCCAAGTGTGACTAGATAGAAATAGGAGCATTGAAGAAGAATATATTGGATTTTTCCTTGTTGACCTGAGTTCCAAATGCCCCCATAAAGTCTTCCAAGATGATTTTTAATTTATTCATTTATCTCATAGATAGCTTTCAAAACAAAAGGAAATCATCAACAAACTATTGATGAGTGATTTCTAGGCCTTCTCCCCAAGGGCGTAATGATCTAAGGCCATTGTTTCTCAGTTCTACTTCGAGATAACGACCTAGTCCTGTGACAACTAAGATAAAAAGAAAAGGGGATATGGGATCCCCCTGACGCAGCTAGCGGGATGGTTTGAAGGTTGTTGAGGGGGGGAAATTTAGTAGGATAGAGAAGCTTGGGGTGGAAATTAAACCATGGATCCAAGATACCCACTGTGAATCAAAACCAAAATCTTTAAGGAAACTTAAGAGGTAATCAAATCTCAATCGATCGTAGGCCTTAGAACAGTCCAGTTTGATCATCCTGCCCAATATTTTATGCTTCATGAGGGAATGGATAACCTCTTAGGTAGTGATAAATTCTTCTAGAATTTGGATACCCTCCACAAACCCCATTTTTTAAGGGGATATGAGATTATTCAAAAGGGGTTTAAGTATTTTAACAATGATAATAAATAGTATTTTTTAAATCACATTGCAAAGGGCTACGGAGCAGGATCTGCTAGGATCCTCTTAGTTATTGGACTTAGGTATGAGAGTAATAATATTATTATTTAAAAAAAACCATACCAATTAAATCTGACATGATTCATCAACTACTAAATGGTATCCCTTGCCTATAAAACTCCAACATAATTTGAAGAAATCTAACGTAAATCCACTAGGACCCGACACTTTATTTTGTGGCATCCCCATGACTACTTCCTCTACCTTTAGAAATGAGATATCCCTCATTAATGCATCATTTTGATCTATGTTTACCATCTAGGGAATTTGACTAGTGATTCACCTTATTATTACTATTTTTCCATGAGCTGATTTTAAAAGGAGGTTGTGGTAATATGTCACCATTTTGTGTTCCGTTTCTACATATTGTAGTAGGTATTGACCGTTCCCTAAATTCAAAGAGAATGTGTGATTGTGATGAGATTTTTTATCATTTCTTTATGAAAAAAAAAAATATTTTTCTTGCCTTCTCTTAACCACTAGACTCGGGAATTTTGCTTCCATAGCAACTCTTCTTGCTTCCTACATTCCTCCTACTTGTAAAGAAATTTCCCCTCTTCTTGAATTAATTCTTCGAACCGACACTCAATGATAATTTGTTGTTTAATTTGGTTCCTCTTTGCTTGCAATTGTTGTTGGTGTATATTACATATCCAAACTCAAATCTATTCCAAACATTAATTGCTTGTTTAAGTTCCTTCAATTTAAGCTGGAAATTGCACATTTGATATCATCCTTGAACCTCACTCTCCTCCCACCACATTCTAGCATGGATTCGAAAATTAGAATCCCTGAATCAGAAGATCTCAAATCGAAATGGTCGATTTCAGGGGGCTATTTTCAAGTCAAGCTCTAATCTTACTCGCTAGTGGTATGATCCCAAGCATGGAAGTATAGATGCCTCCATGAATAGATATTTCTCCATGAAACCCTCTGGCACTAAAAATATCTTCAGTTGACTAGAAATTTGATTTCTGCCTACTTGACGATTATTCCAAGTGTATATGCCATTTATGGTCTAGATGTATAACAACTTTTGATCTGAAAGGAGTCTATTATTTTGATGTGATAAGTGTCCTTTCAGTATTAAAAACATGTACAATTTGTCTCCATTTTTTTGCTTAAGGAATGAGTATTTTAACCATGAAACATAGATGAATTTGTGAGTTTTAAGCATGAAAATAAGCCTAAATAACATTATACAGTAGTGTATAATAGAGAAATAACATCACACATAATTTTTACACAGCAGGCATGATGAAGCAGTTCACCCCTCCCGAGCTACATCTGTTGGTCTAGCTCCCAATGGCATGTCTCTCTTTTTCATTATGCTAAAAATTGCAAATACATGTGTTTACAGGCCTCTAATGGTTTTTTTCTCTACACCAGTGGCTCCAGAATGCTCAAATTAGTTTAGGTAGACTTTTGTTTCACCCAAATTGGTCGCAAATTGACCTGCCAAAGCCTTTTCCCAATCTTAGCTAGAAAACCTCCACTAATTGTGGAGAACTGCAATTAACTGCAGTTAGTTTGGAAAAATTCATAAAATTTAGCCTGGCGCTAAACTCTCGCCAGTATTAACCGCTTGCACTTAACATTTTTATTTAGGGGTGGGGGTGGCCATATGTCAACCCCCTTAAACCCCGTAATTAGAATTTAAAACTCCGTAACAACCAAAATGCGTGGAACAGTGATGGTATAGCTCTGAAACCGTCAGCAGAATGGTCAGAAACCACGCGCATGTGATGGAATTTAGTGTTAATGTTGAGGGTCATAGTTGGATCCGTCAGTGTAAGCACTAGCCTAAAACTTCGTAACATGTCCATGTGACATAACTTGGCGGTTGTAAAAGTTGGTTGGCACACCGGTGTTAGTCGTTGATTCTTGGGCATAAGACATATGGGGAGGGGGTTGGCCCCCTCCAATCCCCCAATTCTCGAGTGCATAAACAATAAATTAAGGCGAAGACCTTATTTGGTTAAGACCCAACGTATAGGAGAGTTGTTCACGAGGTTTGTTGGTGGGTGGTAGGTCATGGGTTTGACCCCCACTCTGCCACAAAAAAAAATTTAAACATGTCAATGCAACCTTTCAGCCAAACTTGGAGCTTGACTCCAATTAAACCTCCGCCTTACTATTTATAACTCTCCTCCATACTTGGTTGACCCCACCGAAATGTGGGTAAAAAAAATTTATAATATATATATAATAAATTATTCTCGCCTTTCAACCTTAATCATACTTGGTTGCCATGGGGGGATATGTGGCATGCCACGTGGCCCTTCCCCATTGGCCATCATAAAATGACATCCAAAAATTAATAAAATCAACTTAGATTTAGGAATTAAAAAAAATTCACTACCTAGTCATCTTCGGAAAATTCGGCAATGCCACTTGGAGCGATGTCATTGGCTGCTTCTGGAGAAGAATTCCTGCATTGCTAACTGGGCCTGCCACATCAGCACTACACCTATTCTGCTCATTTTTTTTTCCTGTTTTAGAAAATAGACATAATGAGATATCTCCCTCATACGACATCGGTTTTTCAAATCGTTCACGGCACCGGAATCACAACGAAGAGAGCTACCCAGTCGCTCAGGTTCTGTACAGTTTCGAGCACTTTCAGTTTTGAGCATAACACATGATCTCCTGATCACACCTCCCCAATGGGAATATTTTGGGCCCCAAAAGCTCTCTGGATCACTGAACATGAAGATGAGGAGACTGTGTCCCCAATCTTCCCATCTTTATCCATTGAAATTTCCCTAATTTCACTAATTGGAGCTTTTCATGAAAAGACAAATTTTTCCTTGATTCCATCGACCATCCATTGTTGTCTTTGACATTGTCATGTTGCACATTTTCTGAACTTGCAAAAAAACAATCTAACTTTGCAGTAAACATATTTTTTCTACATTGTTCTATATTTTTTCACACAAATACCACCTTGGTATTGCGCAAAACCGCTCATCGCCATTTTCACGCCAGATTCAAATGTTTCCTGGTTTTTCATGGTTTCACCATGGAACCCCTTCCATGCAATTTCCTTCCTCTGCAAATTTCCTCTGCCCTCGCCCGAGCTTTCTGAAGCAGTTTAATCCCCTGTGCAGGTTTTATTTAATATGTTTTAGTGTTGTTTGCAGGTTTAATGGCGGTTCTAAAATAAAAAGCCATCCCATAGCAAATCTAGTTGCACAGGCCGAGGATGAAGATCCTCTGTGGCCGAATTCAATGCAGAAAGGAAAATAAAGGGCCAAATAGTCAAGTTTTAACCAATGCGTCATGGGCATTGGTGACAAAGTAAGCCCTCCAGCGCAAGTCACCTGTACACAACAATCAGATGAAGACCAAATCAGTGTTAAAGTGCTGAAGATAGACAAATCCAGACAAACAGCCTTCAATGCTAGATATTCAAGGCTATTTATTTCTCTAGTGATCAAAAATACACCTGTGGTATACTACCTTTCAAAGACAACTTGACAGCTACACTACTGACAAACCCTCTTAAAAACTGTCAGGGCAGTTATTATAAAGGCATGGGAAAGCCCCAAAACCCATTCTTTCACCTAAATTGTCCCAGAAGCAAAAACAGAGTTACTACAGTCAGAAAATATCTCATGAGAGACATACTTCGGAATTATTACTAGCCTACTTGATCTACCTCAAAGTCAAACAAAAGAAACTAGAGTGGTTCACAAGTTAATATAACATTCATTGAGCAGAATGGAGCATCTGATGCACATATATTCTGTCTTAAATGATCAGTGAGACCACTTCTTTCACTTCTCCTCCTCATTCACCTATAAGTACTCATTGAAGATTCATTGTAAAGGGTTGGAAATTTATTGATTGTTTGAACTGTTATTAAGTGGAACTAGCTGAGTAGTTGTAATATAGTAGGCTAGGAAGAGAAGTATTGGACTGTAGAAAGCCATTGGACTTAAAGTATGTGACTGGTCTTGCACATCAAATAAACAATCAGATTCACAGGATCCTGGTCTATATTATTGGTGATGTTTTTCTTACTGTAATTGTTATTTTTCATATGTTTTCATATTTTCCACTTTCTCTGATAAATAACAGCAAATTTAGATTAGGATTTACTGTAAAAGGTACCCTAATTCTCACTAATAAGGTTTATCTTTATGTTTTCTTCTAAATGTGTGTTTGAGAATGAATCAATAGAGTATAACCAGTCAAGGAATGTTGGTGAGCCCATGTCTTGCAGTGTAGAACTTGAGATTCTGTTCTTGAATGTTCTTGAAAGGCTTGCTAAGTAGAGTTGAACTAGGGAAGTTTATGGTTAGCCCTATCCTCTAGTTTCTTCTCCAACAACTAGCTTTGAAAAGTTCCCTTGAGTGTATGCCGAAAGCAGGATAGGTTCAAAGTCCTTACTTGATCTTAGTCTACTCTTTATGTTTATCTTCTTTCTCGAATGATCTTTTCACTGCATGCTAAGTAGAGTCCTAATCAAGGAATTTTATGGTTATCCTTATCCCTTGTTTAGTCTTAAACAGTTGTTTTGAAGATTTCCCTTAAGAGTATGCCGAAAGCAGGATAGGTTCAAAGTCCTTACTTGATATTAGGCTACTTTTTATGTTTATCTTAAATTTTTTCTACTTTCTAAAGGTATTCAAGAGGATTACTGGATTGTTGTCTTAGAAGTTGGCTTTAGTAGGAGTTGTCCTAGAGAAGTCTATGGTTTTCCCTGTCCTTTGGCTTGCTCCCAAATCAGTCACTTTTAAAGGCTCTTCTTGTTTAGTGAAGTTAATAGATCCTTAATTGGTTATTAGCTTTGCTTCTTTCACCACACTTCTTAATGTTTCATACCACATACTCAACTTAAAGAGATCTTTTGATATAGATGAATTTCCCTATGGAAACCTTTGAATAGTTTTTGTGCAAGTAAACCATTTTATGACTCCATAGCCCAATGGATTAGCATTGTTTTTTGACCTATCTTCTGATGCTGAAACATCCTTCTACTTATTTCCTCCTTCACTCCACATGACCTTCTCAATTAATGATCCCCAACCAAAAACAAAAAAATCCCTTTTGCTTCATAACTAGCCTAATATAATATCATGAGCCTATAAGAATATCATTCTAAAACACATATAGATAGATCCCTCTCTGAATCCAGGAGGGCTAGATCCAAGGATTCCAAAGTGGTTCTGATGTTGCCTTGTCATTTGGTGTGCCAATCTGACAAATCACTGGACCCCAACACATTGAACATTACATCTCTGCTCCTAATGATTTTGTGATTTTCATAATCATATAAGTGATAACCAAAATCATTAACACCATATCCGATAAAGGTACATTTCTTTGATTTTTCCTCAAGCTTTGTTCTGTTTTCTTTATTAATATGGACAAATTCCTCACAACCAAAAGGTTTTAAAAAGGAGTAGTTTACCTTTTTACCTGTCCATGCTTCCTCTGGAATACCACCATCCAAGGAACTTGAAGGCCCTCTGTTTATTAGATAAATAGTAGTATCTACAGCATCTGCCCAAAATTGTAAAGGCAATCCTGCATGCAATCTCATGCACCTTGCATGCTCCATGATTGTTCTTTTCATCCTTTCTGACACACCATTTTCTTGTGGTGTTATTGGAACTATCTTCTCTATGCGAATTCCATGCTCTGAATAGTACCTATCAAACTATTTGCTGCAATATTCGCCTCCATTGTCTAATCTAAGACACTTCAACTTCTTTCCTGTCTCAATCTCAACCAAAGCTTTCCATTTCTTGAAAGTATCAAATACATCAGATTTATTCGGAATACAATAAATCCAAGTTTTTCTAGTTGCATCATTAATACAAGTAACATAATAACGAGAGCACCGAAAGATGATACCTAAGCAGGTCCCCATACATCTGTATGCACAAGCTCTAATTTTTCGCTCTTCTTTTCTTTCCCAACTCTGAGAAATTTGACTCTCTTATGTTTTCCATAAACACAATTCTCACATAAATCCAAATCAAAATTCTTCAAACCCGGCAAAAAATTTCTTGAGTGAAGAATCTTCATCCCGTTCTCACTCATGTGTCTGAGCCTATGATGCCATAATGCTGCATCTACTCCTTTGGAAGTTAAAGCATTAACAGAGTTAGAAATACCATTGCATAAATACAACGTACCAACCTTTTCGCCTTTTATTATTACCAGGGCTCCTTTGGTGACCCTCCAAGTTTTATCTGTGAAAGTTGTCACACAGACTTCACTGCTTAACTACCCTGTTGAAATCAGATTTTTCTTCAGATATGGAACATGCTATACCTCCTTTAATATCCATTGGTTTCCATTCTGTTGTTTTACAAGAACTTTACCCATTCCAACAATTTTACAGGGTTTATCATCGCCCAAACGGACTTGTCCAAAATCTCCTTGAACATAGTCATGAAAATATTTCTTATCAGGTGTGGCATGGAATGAGTCCCCTGAATCTACAACCCAATAATCAGTAACATTTCCGAAAGAAAGAATCAAAGCATCTTGTAACACATCACCCGTCACATTTGCTTCATGATTGTTTTCTTGTTGTGTGTCTCCTTCTTTTCCCTTCTGAGATCTACAGTCTTTCTTTAGGTGTCCTTTATTTCCACATTTCCAGCACACTATCCCCGATCTGGACTTGGATCTGTCTTTCCTTGATTTACTACAATATCCTGAGCTCTTTCCTCTTTCCATTCTTCTTCCCCTAGACTCTGCACTCAAAGCATTACTCGATGTCTCACCAGAGCTTTTCCATCGCATTTCCTTGCTAAGGATAGCATCGACAACATCATAAAACTTTAAAGTACTAGATCTAGAGACAGAGTTACTAATGGCCATAACTAAATCGTTCCAACCTTCTGGCAATGAGCATAGAAATAAAAAAGCCCTAACTTCACCATCAAATTTTACCCCTACTGAAATTAACTTACTGGTAACTGTGTTAAAATAATTTAAATGGTCTACAACAGATCCACCTTCCAACATCTTCATATTAAATAATGGTTTCATGAGAAATACATTCTTTGAGGCCGAAGGTTTTTCATATAGTTTCGCTAATGCCTTAGTCAAACCCTCTGTTGTTTTTTCCTTCGAAATATTGAAGGCTACCGATGCCGCGAGGCACAACCATACTGTTCCGAGTGCCTTTCTATCGAGAATCTCCAATTCTACGTCTGTCATAGCCGTCGACTTCTTTGTTTTTCCGCTCAATGGTAGGTAAAGATCTTCTGATACAAATAATCTTCCATCTGCATCTTCCACAATGGGAAGTTTTGCCCATTAAATTTCTCGACCCTAAACTTACCATCTTAAGCCATTGCTCCCACTTGAACCAGGAACCCTTCTTTCCTGCAAGTTTATCAGCCAAATAGACCTTCAGCGCCGATACCAGTTGTTAGAAAATTATATATTACAGAGCAATGCAACACATAAAATATGTGGAAAACACAATAACACAAAACACATAAGACCAGACAGACATAGATATACGTGGTTCACCCAGTTTGGGCTACGTCCACCCCGAACAACCAGTCCTTCCTTTCTATTAGCCAGCAAAATGAAGAAACACAACCTACAACGGATCTGCTGTAATATCCTTTGTTCTCTCTCACATTCTCCCTATCTATTTCTCGCTCTGAGAATACACATACAATACACAGCCGCAATACAATACCCTCATACATGAAAGGGGTTTCCTTCTAGGGCAAAAACCGTAAACTAAACATAACTTCTACTGTCATATCATCCACCTAATGAGTGGCCCAAATTGACTAGAAATTACTATACTCTTACAAGGCAATTTTACATCACAATTTTTTAGCTTAAGGCAACGCCGAAACCCAGAGACAGCAACCCTCGGATCCCCCAGCCGGGGGGTCAGCCCCCCACTACAAGGGTGTACATTTTTCCTACGGTATACATGTTGGCCATCTATAATTTTTTTTATACCTCAGGATGGCTAAATAGTCTTTCAGATTTCAAAAAACAAGCTTTTATGAAAAACTTGTGAGTTTTTGAAATCTCAATATGTTCCTTATCCTCAAGATATCCATTTCATTATAATATCTTCACTCAATCCTCCAAGTCACCTTGTTGATATAAAATAAATTGAATTCAGGCTCTTTATCCATCATTTCACCTTAATAAATTTCTCTCCATTTCACCCATTTACACTCATTTTCATTCATCCTGAAAAAGCCACTTGTTCCTCTGAAAATCCCCTTATTTCCTCCATTTTACCCTCCATTCCCTCAAAAAACCTTTTAGACCATGAAAATCCCCTTTAAATTGGTTTAAAAACACTCTTTTACCTTATCGAAGCTCTCAAAAAGGCTTAAAAAACCTTCTTTTTAGGCCTGTTTTGACTCTTTGAATATAAGGCCTTAAGCCCTTTTGGCTTAAAGCCTCTGCCCTTTCCTCATATGACCCAAGGGCATAACCACCACTATCCCTAAAACCCTCTCATCCCAGCTCCAGGTCCTATCTACCCCCACAGGACCATACCCCCACCTTTGTTCTTAGTCCCTTCTCTTATCCTTTTACCCCGCTCCCTTACTTTCTCTTCGAATCAATCTCGATCGTTGATCATTTGGATCTAACGGTGATCGTTCCCCCCTCTCACCCTCCATCCTCCCAACCATAATATTTTTTTCATTCACCCCGCCAAGAAAATCATAGCCATAGATCCTCCAGATCTGACGGCCGCCATTAATCTAGAACTTCTAACCCTGCCCGATAAACATTTTGCTCCTGAAAAAATAGTTGACATCATCGCTGGTCCCACTTCCCACTACTCCATCGCTAGCAAACCTCCTCTTGACACCTTTCTTCCACCTTTTCTCCCTCCATGCATATTTTCCGATCGATATCAACCCGCACCGTTGATTTGGCTCCCCAAAATCCAACAGTTCACGTTCCATTTCACGTGCATTTGCCAATAGGGGTTTAACTATCCTTTTCAACATGAAATAAGCGGTTTTCCTAGGGACACGCGTCAACCATTGAGTGGAATCATGTCCCTTCTGGCGAAAACCACTTACCACACGACTTCCACGCGAAAACCCCTGGTTTTTCCACAAAAACCGCCTCCACCATTTTCGCGCCAGCATTCAAAAATCTCCACTATTCCACCTGGTTCCATCTACATAACCCTTCCCTCTGCACATTTTCTCCCTCCACTTCGCTCCATCACCACTCCTGAGCCTCTGAAAGCAGTTAAACCCAATAGCGCAGGTTTTATTTTAATGTTTTTTGTTTTTGTTGCAGGTTTTAATGGCGGCCAAGTCCAAAGGCCCTCCCACAGCCAAATATTAGTGGCTTAGTCTCAAGATGACGATATTTGAGACCAGATAAGTAGAGAGGGGATTCAGGGTTCAATTTAAAGGTTTTATCAGTGTTTCATGACCATTGATTCAATCACAGAAACCCTCCAGCGCACTAAAGGAACCCCTGCACAAGAAGACAAAGAAGATTAATGAAAGAATGAAGGCAGAAGATTAAACGTTTGATCATAAGATAAAAGATAAAGAACAAAGTTTAAGGACAAAGACAAAGAACAAAACAGTCAGCAAAAGTGAAAAATATAGCAAGATGACTAAACATGGCCTAAATACAAAATCAAGGCCTAATTATAGTTTAAATCATAAATCAGACAGATCAGTAAGAAAGATAGCTTTGAATGCCAAATCAATGAAGCAATTACTTCATCAAAGACTAAAAATTCCACCTACAAGCTTATTTTCCCCAAAAAACACATGGTAGTTATTACAAATCAGAGATATTTCAAAGAAGTAGCTCAGAAGTTGTTTCCAGCTTACTAATTAAGCCTAAAATTCAACAAATGCAACTAAGTGGTTCAAAAGGTTAATGTAACATTCATTATGCAGAGTTAGACTCTTTAATACATTTTTCCTCGGGCCTTGTATGGCCTCGAAGGTCAAAAAACATTTACTCTGTCATAAATGAACATTTAAAGACCCCTTCTTTCACCCCACCTCCTCATTTTATCTATAAATATTGTATGAGGAACTCATTGTAAAGGGTTGGATTATTATTGAGTGTTGGGTTGTCATTGATTATTGAAGAGCTGCTGAGTAGTTGAAGAATACTAGGTTGGATAGAGAAGTTTTGAGTTGTAAAGACCTGCTAGACTTGGAGTATGTAACTGGTTTGAACATCAATAAAAGAAGTTGATTCACAGGATCCTGGTCTATGTTAATGGTGATGTTTTTCCTCTCTGTATTTGTCTTTTCTTATGTTTTACATGTTGTCCATTTTCTCTAATAAAGAACAGAAAATTTAGATTAGGATTTACTGTCAAAGGTACCCTATTTCTCTCTGCAAAGCTTTATCTTTATGTTTTCTTCTGCTAAGGTCTAATTGGAGGATTCTTAATTTCCCTCCAGTTTTATCCAGCTTCTTGTTTAAAAATGATTCAATAGAGTATAACCAGGGAAATGTTGGTGAGCCCATGTCCTTCTGAGTAAAACTTGAGATATTGTTTTTAAATGATCTTTTTCAAATTATGCTAAGTAGAGTCTAAACCAGGGAAGTCTATGGTATGCCCTATCCTCTAGTCTGCCTTCAAAAGTTTTTTGAAAGATCCCTTGAGAGTATGCCAAAAGCAGATTAGATTATTTATGTTTGATCTTAGGCTGTTCTCTTTGTTATCTTACATGTTTTCTTTTTTTCTGAAATTAGTCTTAGGATTACTGGATTGTTGTCTTAAAAGTTTGCTTTAATAAATTCTTCCCAAAGAAGTCTATGGTTTGCCCTATCCTTTGGCATTCTTCAAACAATTACTTTGAAAGGATTTTCTTGTTTAGTGGAGCTAGGAGATTCTTAATTGACTATAGCTTTGCTTCTTTCGCAACACTTTAATGTTCCATTTCACAACTTAATCTAAAAATATCCTTTAATCTAGATGACTTTCCCTATGGAAACCCTTGAAGAATTGTTGTACAATTAAATCCTTTTATGACTCCATAGCCCAATGGATTAATATTGTCTCATGACCTATCTGTCCAGCTGAAACATTCTTTCAATCTACTCTCACCTTCACCCTTCAAATGACCTTCTCAGTTAATAATACCCAACCAAAACAAAACAAGTTCTCGGAGCTTCATAACTAACCTAATATCATAAACAAAGAATAAATATATATCCCTTAAAGCACTTATATAGAGAGATCCCTCTATGAATCCAGGAAGGCTAGGTCCTAGGATTCCAAAGTGGTTCTGATGTGGCCCCCTGCAGCTTTTATTCTTGCCATTCTTGTAAATCACAGGGAGCCAACATAGTGGTGACCATACTAGGGAGATACTGAGTAATAGATAACTTCACAACTTAGAAAATCCCATTGTTAAAATGAATCAAGTGTCTACCAAGAGTGGTTCCTGATTGTTGATGGTGGACAACAACCAGTCCTAGGAAACAAGTAAAAATCATCCACCTGGTGACTCCATTGGTTTTCAGTAGGTCTGTTGACCCCATTGGTGGTCCAAAGACTCCATTGGGAAACCTATTTTATCATTAGAACATCACAAAAACCCAGTTAAGAAAACTTTGTGGATTAAGTTTTCCTACACATATTAGTTTGCCTTTAAAAGATTGTCATATTTGGTTAACTTTTCTTATTTTTGGGTCTAAATTCTGGCTTCCAAAAGAATCCATACTAGAGCCTATCCTGACCCAAATCCTCCTGAAACAGTTGAAAATCCTGAAAGCATCCTTAGGAAGTCTCCCACACCCAAAAATCCAACTGTTATCATACCAATCCACAAAGAAAACTCTATCCCTAAAAACCTTATAGCTCTGCAAGATACCTGAGTTGACTTATCCTATAACAGAAACTTATCTAGAACCAATTCATTTAGTGGTATAGATTAGATAGACTTTGAGCCTGTAAATTCACAACAAACTAGCAGTAGAGAAGCCTCCCCATCCACTCCTCCTGATCCCCATTTTATTCACAATTTTGGCTTCTCTCATCCTAAATCTGCTCAACAGTACTTAGCTGGTCCTAGTACTTCTTTTACACTCACCTACATATTCACTGTTCAAAACAATTCAGTTCATCATCCACCTCCTATCACAAATCCCCCACTTGTAAACCCTCCATTGTTTCAACAAGTTCATATCATGGCAACATGGTATGCTCCATTAGTCCTTCCTTTACCTTTAGCCATTCTACCACAATATTATCATTCCAAAATTCCTTTATATGATGCTATTAGTTCTATTATTTCTCAACAACATGTGGACAAAATGAATGACTACTTTGACAGACAAGAAATAGATGATGAAACCATTAAACTTATAATGTTTGCTCAAAGCTTAGGGGGAGAAGCAAGAAAATGGTTTGAAGGCTTAACCCCTAATAGTATAAATTACCTCCCTGCTTTTCATCAGATATTTTTAAACAAATGGGAAGTCAAGAAGAACCCTCTCCAAATTCTATCCAAATATGAGAACATTAAAAGGAATGATGGAGAAGGAGTACAAGAGTACTGCACTAGATTTAATAGTATATACAATGCCCTACCTATCCATATGAAACCACCACAAGGCCTAGCTTTAATGAAATTTCCTGGTGGGTTTGACCCTGAAATGGCCTACCAATTGAGAGAAAGAGAACCCCTCACCTTAGAAGACATGCAAAGAGGGGCAGTAAGTGTTGAGGCAAATCTGCTTGCCAAAAGAGCTAGGATGAAAAGTGAGAAAAGGGTAACATATAGAGATGAGGCTCCACCTTCCACATCTGATTCAAAACTTGATAACTTAGTGAAAACTATGAAAAGGATGATGGAAAGGATGAATGTAAGTGAGAGAGCTTATCCTAGAGAAAATCAAACATCTCCTCAAAACAGAAACCAAGCTCAAACTCAAAATCATAATTTTAGGAGAAACCCTCCTGAAATTAGACAAAGGGGTCCTGATCAGCAGATCAGGCCTCCCTTTTAGGAAAATTATTCTGATAAGGACGAGGGGATAATAGAAGAGGCAGAGGAAAATCACATGAACATGATAGGAACAAATGATGAGGATACTTTTTTCCTCACTAGGAAAGAACAAGTCATATATACACCTTATAAAGAAGAGAGCCTAGAGTCTGTAGACTACCAACTAGGCTTTGAAAATTCCATAATAGAAGTACATAAACAATATTACTTAAGGATTAAAAATAACCAAGAAGTTCCCAAGAAAAAGACCTCTGAAATATCTGCTAAAAATGTTGGGAAAAATAGGGGGGGAATCAAGATTTAGTGTCGATCGACAAACATTTGTTTTTCTTTCAAACACACGCTATTTAACAATATAACTTCCGCGTATACACGTGGATAACCTTCATAAAACTCGCGTATATACAGGGATCTTATTATGCATTTAGTTCTTTACTTAGATATATGCATCATTCATGCATCAGATGTTTAGTTAGCAGTAAGCATGTGCAGTAATAATAGAATAAGCCATCACACATAAGCAACACAAATGAACACCAGGATTTAAGGTGGAAACCCAAGTCGGGAGAAAACCACCACTGCCGTCGTCTCTATCTTCAATATTTTTATTATAAAGAAAACATCTTACAACCATGTACTGGCGCAGACTCATACCAGCACGCAGGAACCCACCTGCAGAAGGCTACAACCTTCTCTCGTTTACCAGCCTCTCCTGGAAGGGAGCTACGACCCCCTGCTCTCGTTTACCAGCCTCTCCTAGAAGGGAGCTACTACCCCCTGCACTCGTTTACTAGCTACCACTGGAAGGGAGCTATAACCCCCTCACTAAAGGCTTTGACCCTCAGCACCACCATGGACCATGTTTCATCAATTTTCATACTAGATCCAACAACTTCCATACAATACATCTTGTAGGCCACTTTTCATCATATTTTTAGACTAGACCCACTCCACACATTTAAGCTCAACATTCATCAAACTGAAACTTATAACCCCATCAATTCATTCATTGAATCATCAACCAATCAACCAATGACTTGATCTTCAATCAACAGCATATTCATCATTCAAACAACCCAGTTCTGTATGAACACATCATTGACAGATAATAGTAAAACAAAAAAATAGATCAGACATTTCATTCCACTTACTTCAGCAAACCCTAGATTCCATACGCGCTTTTACTTCACTGAACCTACGTATGTACACGCTTCCATGCATACCGACCCGCGTATACTTCTGTGCATTCTTCAAAAAACCCTGTCTTCCCATACGCACTTTTCCTTAAGCAGACCCGCATATACACGCACTTTTACTGAAGCGAACCTGCATATACATCTGTAACTTTTTAGGACTGTGCAGCTCTTCAGATCAGATTAGACAACTCAGATTTCATCCTTTACTTCAGAAATTATTTCACCTCATCTCAGATCTAAACATTCCATAAACAGATCTAGAAAGTACATATACATTTTAGATCTAGAGATCCCTCTTCATCATTTTCTTCATAGGTGCATTAGTAATTCAGATCAAACAATTCATTCCATGCAGATATACTTCAAAGTGAAGTATTCATTCAATACCCAAACTTGCACACCCTTGCTCCATGATTTTCTTCTCCTTATATAGATTTAGCCTTTGTCAATACCATGAGCCAAAACCACACCACTTCCGATGGTATTCCTGGACGGGATCAAATAGATAATCCAGCGCTCAATACAATGGGTCAATACCATGGGAACACCCCTTGGTATTCTAAATTTAGAGCGCAAATGACCATACTCGACTTGGCACGTACTTTTCCACATGCATACGCCTCTTCGCCTTAACAAACCCGCATATGCCTTGTAGCATAACTTATTTATCATTATTCTGGCACTTTCTGAATTCCTTTCTTCTGCTACTTCTGAACTGATCGGTAGATACATCGGATTTACATTATTAACAACTCATCAAGTCAGTTTCCATCACGAACAACTTCATTAAGCAGGATCCATCAAAGTCAACACATTGTATCACATTGCCAACAATCTCCTCTTTAACTCATCAAGAAGGTTGTCATCAACTTTATCAAGTAGGTTGCCATCAAGGACAACACTCTGCATCATATTTCCAACAATCTTATTTCATCAAGTAGGTTACCATCAACTTCATCAAGTAGGTTTCCATCAAGGAAAACATATGCCAACACTTCCAAAATCCCAATAGAAAACCATAAAACCATGGCTGAAAATTATGATAAAAACAAAGGAAATAACACTCAAAATTCTAGCAAGCATAGTGGTGACCTTAGCAGCACTAGTACTTCAGCTAATGCTCTTGATAAAACCATTTTAACTGTTGTCCATAATAAAAACCAGCAAGCTGATTTTGCTGAGAAAACAATGACTGATAAGGTTGAATTAAAAACTTCCAAAAATCAGATTCCTTTTAGCATAGAGAGTGAAATTTCCAAAATTAAAATCTCTATTCCTCTCACTGAATTAGTCACACAAGATGCATATAAATCCCAACTGTTAAGAGCTTTGAACGTAGGAGATAACAATGATTCTGTTAATTTAAGTGATGATAAACCTGAGCTTCTGTTTAGACCAAAAATTGAAGGAAAATTTCAAGAAGGAGGAGTTCCTCCATTTTATGTCAGTCTAAACACCCATGATAACATCTTGCACAATGCCATGCTTGATTTAGGAGAATCACACAACCTCATGCCCAAAGTAATAATGGAAAGATTAGGCCTTGAGGTAACTAGGCCCTATAAAGATTTATACTCCTTTGACTCCAGCAGAGTCAAATGCCTAGGCCTCATAAAAGATCTTTGTGTCAACCTAGCACAAATACTAGCCAAAAGCTTAGTGATGGATATAGTAGTGGCTCATATACCTCCCAAATATGGCATGCTTCTTTCAAGATCCTGGGGTGCTAAGCTTCAAGGCACTATGCAATGGATATGACTTATACCACCATCCCTATCTTCAGTTAACCTATAAGACTATATAGGGAAACACACATGAAATATATGGTGAGTAGTCAAGAAAGACCAGGTAACTCCCCTCTTTATTCTATACATACAGACCTTGACTCATTCATTCTTTACAATGATGAAATTCCTAATGAGCAAGTGTTAGAAGATGGAAGATCAGCCAACATAGTGGCAACCATAGAAGAAGAGGAAGGGAAAGAAAAATCATCCAAACAGTTTGCTAATTCAGAAAAACACAGCAAACAAAATAAAGTTCATGAGCTACAAAATAGTCATCAACATAGTGTCAAGCATGAAAATCAAAGAAACAATCCTCAACACACTGAAAATCTTGAGGAACAAGAAAAAACTAAACATAGTGCAGACCCTGAAGAAAAACACAGTGACAGCTATGACAAACAGACCAAAGAGGATAGAAATGACTTTAATGACAAATCTGGACATGAACCTCTTTGGAGTATGAGTTTTGATGGGTCTTGCAGCAAAACTGGTGTAGGAGCAGGCATATGGGTGCATAACACGAAAAACAATAATGCTTAAGGCCATTCATACATATTAAATTTCCAGTGCACTAAGTACATAGCAGAGTATGAAGCACTTCTCTTAGGACTACATTTATTGAAAAAATTAGGAGCCAAGAGGATAACTGTCCATGGAGATTCAGAACTGATAATTAGGCAAGTAAATGGAGAATACACTGCCAAACATCCAAGACTAAGAGCCTATAGAGATGATGCCATGGACCTCTTGAAATCATTTGCAGAATTTAAACTCACTTTTGTCCCTAAAAACCAAAACATTCTTGCTAATGTTTTAGCCTTTGCTGCTAGTACATTTCTAAAACCTTATGAAAGAAAACAATACACAGTCCAAGTCAAATACAGACCAGCAGTCCCAGATAATGAAAGATACTGGTAGGTTTTTGAAGGAGATAAACAAATAAATGACCTCCTGCAGTCCAGAAATGAGTTTGCAGTGCCAAATTCAGACTCATAGTATGAAGAAGACTGCCCTACTGAGGAACAACCTTACAAAGAAGAACCTCCCAATACTGCTGACATAAATCTATTAACCAAAGGATTTAAACATAAAACAGAAATATGCACTAATTTGGAAAAGAAAGATCTAGAAGTGTTGCAGTCTAACACTGAAAACTTGCCAAAAGGACTAGTGCCTCTAGAAGAATTGTTTTACTTTAATGATGTTGCCAAAAAGCCAAAAATAGAGCCCACTGAAACTGATGTTGAAGAATGTAATATAGGCAATAAAGAAAGGCCTAAAATGATAAAATTATCCAAAACACTGCCAGCTCACATAAAACTAAAATATCTTGAGTTGTTTAGAGAATTTTCTGATGTATTTGCTTGGAGTTATGAAGATTTAAAATCATATGATACAGAAATAATTTAGCATAAGATACCCCTCAAAGAAAACCAGAAGCATTTTAGATAAAAATTGCACAGGATAAACCTTGTTCAATTACCTTTGGTTGAGAAAGAAATCAAGAAAATGTACGATGCTGGAAGTATAGTCCCTGTGAGCTATTCAAAGTGGGTATCCAATCTTGTATCTGTAAGGAAGAAAACAGGAGAAATAAGGCTTTGTATAGACTTCAGAAACTTAAACAAGGCCTCATTAAAGAACAACTATCCCTTTCCTAAAATGGATCACATCTTACAAAGGGTAGTAGGTTCTAAAATAATTTCTTTGCTAGATGTCTTCTTAGGATACAACCAAGTATTGGTACACCCTGATGATCAACTTAAAACAGCCTTCACTACACCTTGGGGCACTTTCATGTATGTGAAAATGCATTTTGGTTTAATGAATGCTGGTGCCACATTCCAGAGAGCCATGGATATAGCTTTCTCAAAAGAAATAGGTTACTTCATTGTGATTTACTTAGATGACATCACAGTCTATTCCAAAACAGATGAAGAACACCTAATACACTTAAGAAAAGTCTTTGAGAAATGCAGAAAATATGGTTTATCCTTAAACCCAAAGAAAACATTGTTTGGTCTCCAAGAAGGTAAACTTCTAGGCCATATCATATATGAAGAGGGATAAATATAGACCCAAAGAGGATTGAGGGTATATTGCAAATCAATCATCGTAGAAACATCAAGGAACTTCAATATTTCATTGGAAAGATTAATTTCTTGAGAAGGTTCATACCCAACCTATCTGAACTCCTTAGAAATATTACAAACATGCTCAAAAGAGAAACAGAAGTTAAATGGACCTTAGAAGCAAAGAAATCCTTTGAACTAGTAAAAAAATCACTTACCCAAACACCAGTTCTTATCAGTCCTGATTTTACTAAAGACTTCTTCATTTTCTCCTTTGCATCAGAACACACAGTAGTTGTTTTCCTACTACATAAAAACATAAAGGGACAAGAGCAGCCCATTGCATTTTTCAGCAAGGCATTAAGAGATGCACCTCTAAAATACAACATTATGGAAAAAAATCCTTTTGCCTTAGTCAAAGCCTTAAAAGATTTCAGAGTTTACATTTTACACTCACACATCATTGCATTTGTGCCTCATTTTGTGGTAAAAGACATCTTGACACAAGATCCTGATGGAAAAAGAGGAAAGTGGATTGTTGCTATACTAGAATATGATTTAGAATTTAAACCCACTAAGCTCATCAAAGCTCAAGGACTAGAAAACTAATGGCTGAATCAAACTTGCAAGCACTTGATATAAACATGTTTAATGCATTAGATGAACAGGAGGAGGTGGAAACTCCACTTATTGAAGATCATTTTCTGAATTCATCTTGGTATGTTGATATTTTGTATGTGCTACTTAATCTTAATGTCCCTCCTAGTTTGTCTAAAACAAAGGCAAGGTTTCTAAAGTTAAAAGCTATAAATTACTGCATTTTAGATAAATGTTTATATTGGAAAAATTCTAGTGGATTATTGCTTAAATGTTTGCCTAAGAATGATGCAGATAAGATCAAGCATGAGTTCCATGAAGGAGAATGTGGAGGCCACCTCTACTGGAAAAATACAGTTAACAAAATCCTTAGAGTTGGTTATTGTTGGCCCACCCTCTTTCAAGATGTCCATAAAATGATAATTTCCTGTCACAAATGTCAAATTCTTGAAGGCAAAATAAAATTGCTACCCTTACCTCTGCATCCAATCATTGTTGAAGCTCCTTTTCAACAGTGGGGCCTAGACTTCATTGGAGAAATCCATCCCGCTTCATCTACCCAACACAAATGGATCCTCACAGCAACATATTACTTCACCAAATGGATAGAGGCCATCCCTTCTAGGAATGCCACAGACTCAGTCATCATTAAATTCCTTGAATATCATATCCTATATCGATTTGGTTGTCCTAGGAAGATTATCACTGACAATGCTACTGCCTTTGGGTCCAAAAAGATGGTGGATTTTTGCCACAAATATCATATTACATTGGGTCATGCCATAGATAACTCTCAAGGTAATGGGTTGGCAGAATCCTCAAATAAGATTTGGGTGAACATCATCAAGAATTTGTTGGAAGAATATAAAAAATCATGGCACAACAAGCTAGTGCATGCACTTTGGGCAGACAGATTGACCACTAAAAATTCAAGTGGGATGTCCCCTTATCAGCTAGTTTATGGAACAGATGTAATATTTCCAACCAATTTAGGAGTGCCAGTCATGAATTTTATCCAAGAAGTAAATTATAAAGAAGATGATATGATAAGAAGAATAAACCAGACTGTCCAGTTGCAGCAAACCAGAGAGGAAGTTTACAACAGAGCACATCAAGTACAAGAAAACATCAAGAAGTTATTTGACAAAAGAACAAAGGCAAATGATTTTAACATTGGTGACAAAGTGCTCAAATGGGATTCTAGGAAAGAAGATAAGGGCAAACATGGAAAGTTTGAAAATTTATGGAAAGGCCCTTATCTCATTCAGTCTGCTATAGGAAACAATGCATTTTTTATTCAAGAGATGGATGGAGCAGAACTTTTTGGAGGTACTATCAATGGCAGGATGCTCAAACATTATTTTTGCTAAAAACTCAGTTCAAAGCTTTGACCATTGTAAATAACATTGCTTAAAGAAAAGACTTGAAAAAATGAAACACAAAAAATAAAAGAAAAGAGGAAAAGAGGGCAGATAAAAGAATAGGTACAGCCCCATACCAAAAAAGAGAAAAATCCGAAAGTGTGCAAGTCCAAATGCCACTACTTTGAAAGAAGAAATGTTATTCAGTCATACAGCCTAATCTTGATTGAATAAATTTAAATTTATGCTGATAGGTTAGTGAATGAAGATCTGCCAAACAATATAAACTTGGCTTATCAGTAGAATAGACTAGGAAAAGAGACAAATGGTTCTAAAAAGCTCAAAATATGAATCAAATAAAGAAAGAAGGATGTCTAACAATTTCAGATCTTAAGCCTTCACAATTTTGTTTTAAATTTCTGCAAATAAAGTCTATGTGCAGCTTGTACAAAATTCCATAGCCCCATAGTAAATCAGACTGTTCAATCCTGATTTGAATATGTTTTCAATTTCCTATTTTTAGATTAGAGAATGAAAATCTGTCAAACAGTCTAATCTCGACAGATAGCTAGAATGGGTAGAGAAATAATGAGTTCATTAGTTTAAACTGAACTCATGGATGACATAAGGGTAGAAGTAGATAGTTTCCTGCATTCAAATAAAGAAAAAATTGATGTTACAAGGGTTTGCAAGTCTAAGTGCACCCACTAAAAAATAAATAAATAAATAAATAAATAAAATAAAATAAAATAAATCTAGGATAGTAGGTTGTGTAGGTAGAATTTTGCGAGAAATTCATCTGATTATGATGTTGCAAATCATCTTTTTTAAGCAACATGATCATCAAATATAAAGAGGATTGTCAAGGTGCAAAACACAAGGCACTGGTCTACTTTCCAGAGATTTCTTCTCTTAGGTTCTTGACACCTCCAAGGAGCTACCCTCCCCAAGTGGAGCCACTGTTAGCCATCTACAAATTTTGTTATACCTCAGGATGGCTAAATAGTCTTTCAGATTTCAAAAAACAATCTTTTATGAAAAACTTGTGAGTTTTTGAAATCTCACTATATTCCTTATCCTCAAGATATCCATTTCATTAGAATATCTTCACTCAATTCTAAAAGTCACCCTGCTGATATAAAAGAAATTTAATTCAAGCTCTTTATCCATCATTTCACCTTAATAACTTTCTCTCTATTTCACCCATTTACACTCATTTTCATTCATCCCGAACAAGTCACTTCTTCCTCTGAAAAATCCCCTTCTTTCCTCCATTTTATCGTCCATTCCCTCTAAAAACCTTTTAGACCATGAAAATCCCCTTTAAATTGGTTTAAAAACACTCTTTTACCTTATCGGAGCTCTCAAAAAGGCTAAAAAACCTTCTTTTTAGGCCTGTTTGACCCTTTGAATATAGGGCCTTAAGCCCTTTTTGGCTTAAAGACTCCACCCTTTCCTCATATGACCTGAGGGTGTGATCACCACTATCCCTAAAACCCTCTCATCCCAGCTCCAGGTCCTATCTACCCCCACAGGACCATACCCCCACCTTTGTTCTTAGCCCCTTCTCTTATCCTTTTACCCCGCACCTTTAATTTCTCTTCGAATCAATCTCAACCGTTGATCATCTAGATCTAACAAGGATTGTTCTCCCCTCTCACCCTCCATCCTCTTGACCACAATCATTTTTTCATTCACCCCACCAAGCAAATCTTAGCCATAGATCCTCCAGATCTGACGGCCACCATTAATCCCGAGGTTCTAACCCCGCTCGATAAACATTTCTCTCTCGACAAAATAGCTAATGTCATTGCTGGTCCCACTGCCCACTACTCCACCGCTGTCCAACCTCTGCTTGACACCTGTCTTCCACCTTTTCTCCCTCCATGCATCTTTTCCAGTCGGGATCAACCCACACCGTTGATTTGGCTCCCACAGATCCAACGTTTCACGTGCATTTTCCAACAGGGGTTTAACTACCCTTTTCAATGTGAAATAAGTGATTTTCCCAGCGACATGCGTCAACCATTGACTGGAATCGTGTCTGTTCGGGCGAAAACCACTTACCACATGACTTTCGCGCGAAAACCCCCAGTTTTTCCACAAAAACTACCTCCACCATTTTCGCCCCATCATTCAAAAATTTCCACTCTTTTGCCTGGTTCCATCTGCAGAACCCTTCCCTCTACACATTTTCTCCATCCACATCACTCCATCGCCACTCCCGAGCCTCTAAAAGCACTTAAAACCAATAGCACAGGTTTTATTTTAATGTTTTTCATTTTTGTTGCAGGTTTTAATGGCGGCCAAGTCCAAAGGCCCTCCCACAGCCAAATATTAGTGGCTTAGTCTCAAGATGACGATATTTGAGACCAGATAGGCAGAGAGGGGATTAAGGGTTCAATTTAAAGGTTTTATCAGTGTTTCATGACCATTGATTCAATCATAGAAACCCTCCAGCGCACCAAAGGAACCACTACACAAGAAGACAAAGAAAATTAATGAAAGAATGAAGGCAGAAGATTAAAGGTTTGATCATAAGATAAAAGATAAAGAACAGATTTTAAGGACAAAGACAAAGAATAAAACAGTCAGCAAAAGTGAAAAAGACAACAAGATGACTAAAGATGGCCAAAATACAAAATCAAAGCCTAATCAGATTTTAAAGCATAAATCAGACAGATCAGCAAGAAAGATAGCTTTGAATGTCAAATCAATGAAGCAATTACTTCATCAAAGACTAAAAATGCCACCTACAAGCGTATTTTCCCCAAAAAACACACAGTAGTTATTACAAATCAGATATATTTCAAAGAAGTATCTCAGAAGTTGTTTCTGGGCTACTAATTAAGCCTAAAAGTCAACAAATGCAACTAAGTGGTTCAAAAATTTAAAGTAACATTCATTATCTAGAGTTAGACTCTTTAATACATTTTGCCTTGGGCTTTGTATGGCCTCGAAGGTCAAAAAACATTTACTCTGTCATAAATGAACATTTAAAGACCCCTTCTTTCACCCCACCTCCTCATTTTATATATAAATACTTTATGTGGAACTCATTGTAAAGGGTTGGATTATTATTGAGTGTTGGGTTGTCGTTGATTGCTGAAGAGCTACTAAGTAGTTGAAGAATACTAGGCTGGATAGAGAAGTTTTGAGCTGTAAAGACCTGCTGGATTTAGGGTATGTAATTGGTTTGAACATCAATAAAACAAGTTGATTCACAAGATCCTAGTCTATGTTAATGGTGATGTTTTTCCTCTCTATATTTGTCTTTTCTTATGTTTTACAAGCTATCCATTTTCTCTGACAAAGAACAAAAAATTTAGATTAGGATTTACTGTCAAAGGTACCCTATTTATCTCTACAAAGCTTTATCTTTATGTTTTCTTCTGCTAAGGTCTGATTGGAGGATTCCTAATTGCCCTCCAGTTTTATCCAGCTTCTTTTTTAAAAATGATTCAATAGAGTATAACCAGGGAAATTTTGGTGAGCCCGTGTCCTTCTGAGTAAAACTTGAGATATTGTTTTTAAATGATCTTTTTCAAATTATGCTAAGTAGAGTCTAAACCAGGGAATTCTATGGTATGCCCTGTCCTCTGGTCTACCTTCAAAAGTTGTTTGAAATATCCCTTGAGAGTATGCGAAAAGTGTTGGAAATATGATGCTGAGTGTTGTCCTTGATGGCAACCCACTTGATGAAGATGATGGCAACCTACTTGATGAAGTTGTCCCTAATGGAATATGTCTTGATGAACTTGTTAAATGATGTAAATCTGATGTATATACAATGATTATAGAAGGTAATGATGGAAGGAATGTTAGTATGTGCTATAACATGATGAAAAGAGTATGTCTCAAGGCATACGCGGATTTGTCTAGACAAAGTAGCGTATGCACGCGGGAAATAACGTGCCAAGTCGCGTATGGGCAAAAGCGCTCTAAATATGTAAAACCAGGGGTAACCACCATGGTATTGACCCATTGCATTGAGTAATGATTCGTCTATGTGACCCCATCCAGGAATACCATCGAAAGTAATGTGGTTTTGGCTCATGGTATTGATAAAGGGTAAACCTATATAAGGAGAAGAACTTCATTGTGCAAAGGTGAGTAAGAATTCTGAGCTTGAATGAATACTTCTCTCTAAAGCATATCTGAATGGAAAGGGTTACAGTTGAATGAAAGATCTGAATGTATGATGCACCAATGAAAAAATGATGAAGAAGGGAATCTAGATCTGGAATGTATTTGTATCTGCTAGATCTGTTTATGGAATGATTAGATCTGAGATGAGGCGAACATCTGTCTGAAGTAAAGGGTAAAATCTGAGTGATGTATCTGTTATGAAGAATTGCAATGACCTAAATGTCTGAAGAACTATATGCTAGTTCGCCGCAGAGTAAGCGCGTATATACGCGGGTTTGTTGAATAGAAAGCGTGTATGGGAAGTAAAATTAGCTCTGTAATATGTACAGAAGTATACGCGGGTTTGTATGGTCGAAGGCGCGTATATACGCAGGATCAGTGAAAGGAAAGCGCGTATGAAGATTAGGGTTTGCTGAAGTATGAAGTATCAAATGTATGATCTCACTCGTTGTGTTTCTACCATCCCCCGTATTCTGCGCTATGGGCGGCTGATAAGCATCAGCTTTGATGTACAGATTGAGCTTGGGGCCAGGAGTGGGTCCGTCTCGAAAAATATGATGAAACGTAACGCAAATTGTGTTCTAAAGGAAGTCGAGATCCAAATAGTGAAAATTGATGAAACGTGGTCCATGGTGGTGCCGAGGGTTGTAGCCTTCAGTCAGGGGGTTGTAGCTCCCTTCCAGGTGAGGCTGGTAAACGAGATCAGTCGAGGCTCTTCCGCGTGAGAGGTCGGTAAACGAGACAGGGTCATAGCTCTCTTTCCGTGGAGAGGTCGTGGTAAACGAGCGTTGTGTGGTGCTCGCGTGTCGTGTGAGGAGGTTGCGCTCAAAGACATATGTTGTAAGATGTTTTCTCTATAATAAAATATTGAAGGCTGAGACAACGACAACGGTGGTTTTCTCCCGACTTGGGTTTCCACCTAAAATCCTGGTGTTCTTGTGTGTTGCTTATGTGTGATGACTTACTCTGTTCTTACTGTACATGTTTACTTTTTATTGAACATCTATTGAATGAATGATGGAATGATATAAGTGAATAATTAATGGCATATTTAGATCTCTGTGTATACGCTAGTTTTATGAAGGATATCCGCGTGTATACGCTAGTTGGCTTCATCAAAGTAGTGTATGGGTTTTAGAGAGTGGAAAAGTAGAAAGATTGTATAATACCTAAATACTGATTCACACCCCCCCCCCTCTCAGTATTTTTCCCAACAATTGGTATCAGAGCAGGTCCTTCTACAGAAGCTTGATCGCTTGAAGGAGATCCATCGCAGTGGGAAGTCATGAAGGAGTAATGTCTATAAGGCCACCTCTATTCAATGGAGATGATCTATTATTCTGGAAGATACGAACAAAATCATATCTGCAAAGTATTGGTGAAGAAGTATGGGCAATCGTGGAAGGAGGTTATCAATATCCGGAAAGTATTCCCACTGATGCAACAGAAAGGAAGAAATATGAAATCAATGCCAAAGCAGTCAATGTCTTATTAGGAAGCATGTCTGAACCAGAATTTGCTAAAGTGATGCAGCTAAATTCAGCAAAAGAAAAATGGGACAAAATCATTCTGAGCTATGAAGGAGATACAAAGGTAAAAAGTGCAAAACTCCAAACTCTCAGAATTGAATATGAAAATTTAAGGATGCATAGTGATGAGAGTATTGCCAGTTTCTTTTTATGTCTAGATGATATTGTAAATTGTATGAGAAGTTTGGGTGAAACCATAACCGATACTACTCTGGTGGAAAAAGTCTTAAGATCTTTAACTTCAAAATTTGAGTCAAAAGTGTCAACTATTGAAGAAAGGCAAGATCTGCAAACTCTTACTATTGTTCAACTACATGGTATTCTGACTGCTTATGAAATGAGACAAGGAGGTCCCTCTCAAATCAAAGAAGCTGCTTTTAAGGCGTGTGCAAAAGGAAAAGAAAAGGAAGTTGTCAAGGAATCAAGTTACATATCAGAAGAAGAAGAAGAAAATTTTGTGAGAAGACTCCAACCAGGCACTGGAAGATTCAAAGGTAAGCTTCCCTTCAAATGTTTCGATTGTGGAAGAGTTGGTCATTATGCTGCTAAATTTCCTTATAGAGAAAATCATGATAAAGGGAAACAATTTGTAAAGGGAAAGAGTTATTATGCAAATGAAGATAATAATGAAATGTCAAGTGAAGATGAAGAAGATTATGACCAAGATCTACTAGTGCTCATGGCAAGGAAGCAAAAGAAGAAGGCTACTCAAAAGGAGATTTCTCAGAAAACATGTGCAGCAGAAAATGAGGAAAATAAAACAGGTATTGAATGTGGTTCTTGTGATTCACTTTCTTGTGCATGCAATGGTAAAGATAGTGAAAGTAATGTTATGGATCTAGAAGAAGCTCTCAAGATTAAAGTTGAAGATCAAAAAAGATCATTTAAAGAAAGAGACGATATCTACAATGAGATGATCTCTCAACTGAAAGGACAGATAGAAATTGTGAATGGACAGGTAGACAAGTATCAAAAGTTGTACAATTATGGAAGCAATCGAAATAAAAGACTTGAAGTAGAAATCAATGATCTAAATGAAGATCTAGAAAAATCAAATAAGAAGAAGGAAGGACTTGAAGCAGAAATCATCTCTCTCAAAGAAGATATCGAAAAATCAAATAAGAAAAATGAAGAACCCCTATCATTTGAAAAGGAAGGACTTGAAGCAGAAATCATCTCTCTTAAAGAAGATCTAGAAAAATCAAATAAGAAGAATGAAGAGCTGTTTCAAACATGTGAAGAACAAGAAAATTGGTTGAAGGAAGAAATTTTAAAATTGAATGATCAAGTAGAAGAAGGAAAAAGGGTCGAAGAAAGCATGAAGAAGCAATGCCAAAAATTGGAGGTTGAGGTAAACATTCTCAAAGGTAAATTAAAAGAAAAGGATAAACTCTTGAGGTTTCAAGATAGTACTAAAATTCTGGACAATATTCTTAGTAATCAAATATCTCCTGCTATTAAACTTGGTCTTGGTTTTCATGAAACTGTTAAAGGAGAATCTAGTTCACAAGGAAGTGCTAAAGACTCAAAGGATGTCAATGCAAAACCTGAAGAGTTGAAAGAAACAAGAAGTCAACCGAAAATCATGAACACTCAAAGGAAATCATTCAATAATGTTGAATGCTTTAAGTGTCATAATTATGGGCATGTTGCAGCCAATTGCAGAAGCAGAATGGTTCAGGCACATACAAACAGATTCTACACAGAAAGGTACTTTGGTTTCTTCAAGGGATATTGTTTTTCATGCAACAAATATGGTCATAAAGCAGCTGATTGCAATAGAAGGAAGAACAGAGAAACACACTATGATCCTTATGCTTACTTCTTTGGTCATATAAGATGTTATGCTTGTAACAAGTATGGACATGTGGAAAAAGAATGCAGGATGAACAAATCTGAGAAATTGGATAAGTTTCAGCACACAATTAGAAATTTCAAGCAAAGTTGGAATAGGAAGGAGGACCGGTCAGAAACGTAGGGAATATTGACCCTACTGCAGTCATCAGCTTCTGAAGCTTACTTCTCTTAATGACTGCAGAAGTGATGTGAGATACATTATGGAGCTTAGTAATGTATCGTCACAGGGGGAGCGATGTATGATGATTCTCATGGTTGATTTGGCAAATCTGGCTATGATCATTGCTGACAGAGCATCTGACATGAAGAAGACATGTACAGGAAGGACAAATTCAGGGGGAGATGGAGGAATGTGAAATTTTCTATAATTCACTTTCCATACGCGGGTCTGACTGCTAATGATTGTACTGTTAGCATTATTCCAGTTATAATCATGCTAATGAAATGATACATGGTTTCTTATGTTGAAGATTATGGATGAGCCTGGATTGCTTATTTGATGAAGAATATCTTTTGGATATGATGGAAGTCTTATGATTCGGAGATCCAGATAGATCATGCAGAGATTGTTGTTGATGACTTTCTGTTAAAAGTATTCAGATTGCACAAGCTAAGGAGGAGCCTTGGACATATGGAAAGGATGTTTGGATGCACATTTTTAGGGGGAGCACTAGTCTTGCTGAGTATAATGCATTGTTGGCATTATGTTGATTCTGAAATATGATCTCTCTCTTGAGGTTTTTCTGGTATTGGTCATAAAAAGTCATACTTGTAATTTGATAAAAAGTTCTTGTTGAGACCCATGATGTAAAATTGTAATATTCAGTCATGTAAGGACTTTTCAAAATTTGTAAACCCACTTGGTTGGGTAGTTGAGTCAAATTTGTAAACCCACTTGGTTGGGTACTTGAGTCAAAATGTGTAAACCCTCTTGGCAGGGTATTTGAGTCTCATATGTAAATCCACTTGGTTGGATATTTGATGTAAGTATGAGTCCTTGGTGATAGGAAAGGTCATAGAGTCATGTACTTCATTGAAAATTATGTTTGAAGATTCAGCATGAATTCAGGGGGAGCATGGTAACTTCAAAGCACATCAGATCTACAATGCTCTTCTTTCTACATGAGGAGAAAAACCTTGTGTTGGTTTTGATCCGCCCTTTTCCCTTGATGTCAAAGGGGGAGAGTGACATGGTGTTTTAATAGAGGGAGAATGTCATTGTATTCTTAATTTATCTATCTGTTGTGGTGATCAAACACCATAATGGTTGCCATCAAGTCCAAAGGGGGAGATTGTTGGCAATATGATGCTGAGTGTTGTCCTTGATGGCAACCCACTTGATGAAGATGATGGCAACCTACTTGATGAAGTTGTCCCTGATGGAATATGTCTTGATGAACTTGTTAAATGATGTAAATCTGATGTATATACAATGAGTATAGAAGGTAATGATGGAAGGAATGTCAGTATGTGCTAGAACATGATGAAAAGAGTATGTCTCAAGGCATACGCGGATTTGTCTAGACAAAGTAGCGTATGCACGCGGGAAACAACGTACCAAGTCGCGTATGGGCAAAAGCGCTCTAAATATGCAAAACCAGGGGTAACCACCATGGTATTGACCCATTGTATTGAGTAATGATTCATCTATGTGACCCCGTCCAGGAATACCATCGAAAGTAATGTGGTTTTGGCTCATGGTATTGATAAAGGGTAAACCTATATAAGGAGAAGAAATTCATTGTGCAAATGTGTGCAAGAAGTTTGAGCTTGAATGAATACTTCTCTCTGAAGCATATCTGAATGGAAAGGGTTACAGTTGAATGAAAGATCTGAATGTATGATGCACCAATGAAGAAATGATGAAGAAGGGAATCTAGATCTGGAATGTATTTGTATCTGCTAGATCTATTTATGGAATGATTAGATCTGAGATGAGGCGAACATCTATCTGAAGTAAAGGGTAAAATCTGAGTGATGTATCTGTTCTGAAGAATTGCAATGACCTAAATGTCTGAAGAACTATACGCTAGTTCGCCACATAGTAAGCGCGTATATACGCGGGTTTGCTGAAGAGAAAGCGCGTATGGGCAGTAAAATTAGCTCTATAATATGTACAGAAGTATACGCGGGTTTGTATGGTCGAAGGCGCATATATATGCAGGATCAGTGAAAGGAAAGCGCGTATGAAGATTAGGGTTTTGCTGAAGTATGAAGTATGAAATGTCTGATCTGTATTGTTGTGTTTCTACTATCTGTATTCTACATTTATGGGTTGATAAGTATCAGTTTTGATGTATGATTGAGCTTAAATATGTGGAGTGGGTCCAGTCTGAAAATATGATGAAACGTGGCCTGCAAATTTTGTTCTAAAGGAAGCTCTAGATCCAGTGTGAAAATTGATGAAACGTGGTCCATGGTGGTGCTGAGGGTTGTAGCCTTCAGTCAGGGGGTTGTAGCTCCCTTGCAGGTGAGACTGGTAAACGAGAGCAGGGGGTCGTAGCTCCCTTCCAGGAGAGGCTGGTAAACGAGAGCAGGGGGTCATAGCTCCCTTCCAGGAGAGGTTGGTAAACGAGTGCAGGTGGGTGCCTGCGTGCTGGTAGGAGGCTGCGCCAGCACATATGTTGTAAGATGTTTTCTCTATAATAAAATATTGAAGGCTGAGACAACCATAAGGGTGGTTTTCTCTCGACTTGGGTTTCCACCTAAAATCCTGGTGTTCATGTGTGTTGCTTATGTGTGATGACTTACTCTGTTCTTACTATACATGTTTACTGTTTATTGAACATCTATTGAATGAATGATGGAATGATATAAGTGAAGAATTAATAGCATAATTAGATCTCTGTGTATACGCAAGTTTTATGAAGGATATCCGCGTGTATACGCTAGTTGGCTTCAACAAAGTAGCGTATGGGTTTTAGAGAGTGGAAAAGTAGAAAGATTTGTATAATACCTAAATACTGATTCACCACCCCCCCCCCCCGCTCAGTATTTTTCCCAACAAAAAGCAGATTAGATTATTTATGTTTGATCTTAGGTTGTTCTCTTTGTTATCTTACATGTTTTCTTTTTTCTGAAAGTAGTCTTAGGATTACTGGATTGTTGTCTTAAAAGTTTGCTTTAATAAAGTTTGCCCAAAGAAGTCTATGGTTTGCCCTGTCCTTTGGCATTCTTCAAACAGTTACTTTGAAAGGCTTTTCTTGTTTAGTGGAGCTAGGAGATTCTTAATTGACTATTTCTTTGCTTCTTTCACAATACTTTAATGTTCCATTTCACAACTTAATCTAAAGACATCCTTTAATCTAGATGACTTTCCCTATGGAAACCCTTGAAGAATTTTTGTACAATTAAATCCTTTTATGACTCCATAGCCCAATGGATTAATATTTTCTCATGACCTATCTGTCCAGCTGAAACATTCTTTCAATCTACTCTCACCTTCACCCTTCAAATGACCTTCTCAGTTAATAATACCCAACCAAAACAAAACAAGTTCTCAGAGCTTCATAACTAGCCTAATATCATAAACAAAGCATAAAGATATATCCTTTAAAGCACTTATATAGAGAGATCCCTCTCTGAATCAAGGAAGACTAGGTCCTAGGATTCCAAAGTGGTTCTGATGTGACCCCCTGCAGCATTTATTCTTGTAAATCACAGGGAGCCAACAATACATCCGACTAAAACAAGGATCTTTGAATCAGGATGAAAATCAAGCTCCACACCCAACACTACTCAGTCTCTTAGGTTCGATACAGTTTTGAGCACTTCAATTTTGAGCATAGCACATGATCTTCTGATCAACTTAAATCTTGAATTAGATCTCGAAAAATTATCATTTCATATTCTAACCTACACAAGCTAACTTTCTTCTCCTCCAAAGATGTTATCAAATTGAAATCACCTCCTACCACCCAAATCTAATCTCTATAATAAGCCCTTATTTATTTTAGTTTATTCAATAACATATAATTTTCTCAAGAGGTGTGAGGTCCATAAACCATTGTTTAAGTGACCACTTCCCTAGTCCCTATATTTCTGAATCTACATAATAAAATTCTAGGGAATGCCATCCAATTTTCGAAAGAGATATCGGTCGTATTCTAGAGAATTTCCAAGCCGTCTGCACTTCCCTTTACATCTAATGCCATGGATTCATATTTAATTCCTATCTTATTAATAATGTATTTTATATTTCCTCTATTGATCTCATTTTTTTGTAACCGTTTATAATTTCAGGTCAATCCCTTCTAAATATCTCTCTTAAATACCTATTTTTTCCCCTACTATTTAGGCCTCCAATGTTCCAGGTTATTATCTTCATTTAAAAGGTGCCCTTGAGGATAAAATAACCTCTAATAACAAGTTCACTTGTCCATTATTCACCAGGTAATCCCCCATATTTCGAATTGACTCATGTATAGGTTTCCTACCCCTTTTACTACTGCTCTTCTACATTAGATCCTTCTCTAGGTTGTTCTATGTGATTTGGCTAGAATCAACCTCTAGTTCTCCTTTTTCTCCTTCATCCACTTCTCTTTGATGCTTAAACCCGTGAAAAAATTCTTGGTATTTTTTCTTTTGTTCTTTTGGTATAGACCTCAAGTCTAGATAATGCCACTTCTTTAGGAAATTATTCAATATTTTCTCTTCGTTACTAAGCCCTCAACTGTATCATCCATCTCCATTTTCTCATTCTCTTTCGGTCGTGTGTCTTCCAATGGCTCTTGTAGCTCCAATGTGCCTTGCGCTTTGGCGTTGTTTTTTATTTAGTGGTATTTTCCCAAATTCCACTTACATCAACGTCTCTTGATTGCCCAACATATCTTATTTCATTGTCAAGGCCACGTAATATTACCCTTATGCTTTGGTTTCATTATTATTTCTTGATTAGTCTAAATTTTTGAGAGAGGCTTCTGCTTACTTACCACTTTATTATACTCATCATCCTCTTCATTATATTTAACCTCTTTCGATACTGTTTCCTTTAATCTGCTTTATTTAAGAGGAAATCCCTCAATAAAATTTTGTTTTCCTAACATCAACGACATTTAAATGGAACATGTTCATAATCTAATGGTTATTTCTAGATCTCATCATGATATTCCAGCTCAATTGAATCTAGTAAAGGCTCTGCTATGTTCATGTACACACATATGTGTGCATACAAAGTGTAGCAGCCTCACATAGTATTATTTTCCATTTTCACAAAGGTCCTAATCACATTGCCAATATATTCAAGGATTCTTGTATCCAAAAAATCAATGGGTAGTGAAAATAAATGAACCCAGACTAGAGCTACCATAAAATTTTCTTTATTTGGATTGTAACATTCCTCCTAGTATCTCATGAAAGGCTTGCATTATTTAAAAAATATTTTCTATTCTCGAAGATCGAAGTTCGATCCTCCATAGTAGTAAATATTACCATGAAGAAACCTCTTTCCCCCAATTTTAGATCAATATTCCCTTTTGGTTTCCATTTAATCTAGATCCATTTGATTAGATCCTTTTTTTTACGGCCAAATTCCTATGAATTTTCAAATGAGGGCATGGTCCTACACATATTGTCTGTATTTATCCAACTTGTTATCAGGGATCACAAATTTTGGCTTGAATTAAACCCATGACAAAAATTCCCCCCTAATATTTGCTTACCATTGCACCCCAAACACTAGGGTTTATGTCTCTCCCCATTTACTCCTAATTGGCCCAACTCTGAATTTTTCAAATTTCTCTGTAGTTAGTATCATTTTATAGGAGGGAATCTTCCTGCCCCCCTTGATCCAATCATACATGGATCCAATGCTTATAATTTTTCAACCTCCTTTTCCAACGAAAGAGGGCTACCTGAATGTTCTTACCGAGTGATACAAAAATTCTGCAGAATAAAACCTAATCCTAGCAGAACAAGCCTCAATACGCAATCATTTTTATTTCTATATGATTATTTATTTTTAAATATAGAATTTTTTTTATTAAATATATTTGGCTTCAATAATTTACCTTTCAAAAATCTTTTACTTACATAAAAAAAAGTCATGTATAACTTCTTAGTGATTTTCCTTGTTGGGGTCTTCTTGCCATAGTAATGAATGATGGCCTCAAAATGATGGGCCATCTCACCGTCCATCCTTCATGCATACCACCACATAACAATACATTTATGGGATCTCACCTCCCAAGGAGGGTGGCAAAGGCTCCTCAACACATCTTATTGATTGTCACCCAAGTGCGATCTAGAAGATCCATCATGCTTCTTCTCATAGGCAACTTGTTCACTATGGTTTTGTTCCTTTGATGCCTCCTAATTCTCTCTATGTCCATGATGAATTTCAACTATTGTATTTCTGCCTAAGTGTGGGGACCTTCTCCAAACCCTCTAGATCTCCATCCACCCCTAGTGGATGTTTTAGGTGAAGAGGGGATTTTCCTAAGTCCATTGTCAGCTCAACTCACCTGACATGATATTTTGATTAAATTATTCCATCACATTCTCTTAAAAATTCCCACCTAGCCCCAACCAGGCCTTAGTATAGTCTCTCTACCTCTAATCTATCGAGTTTGCTATTGATCCATACATAGAGGTTGCATTGCGTCAAGAGGTTCTAGAGCACGATTTCATGTGTTGCCAATATTGAGAGGGGGAATGAATAAGTATTTCTTAGAAATTAACACTTTAATAATAATTTTTAGAGCATTAGTTAATATTTAGTTATTATTATTATTAGTTTTCAGAGAATTATTTAATCTTGAGTTGTTATTATTATTTTTCAGTAAAATCAGTAAACAACAATGCAAAAATAGAGACAATAGACACAATATTTTTAGGTGAAAAACCCCCTCTGAGTCAAAAACCACCGAATTATTTTCTAAGAATTTATTTAATATTCATCCCCAACTAAAAAGAAAACTCAACTTCTTAGAACTTTAGAAAATAATTCTTCTCCAGCTCCCACTGGAAGGACACCCCAACACCCTGGTTTTATCAACAGTCAGTTGAAAGGATACCCCAACACCCAAGTGAGCCACAACTTACCCTAGCACCATCCTACCGCCCTAAAAGTGTTTACATGCCCTAACCTGAAGGTGACTTCATTCACCATCCTATCACCACCCTACCACCCTATAAAGACAAAAATAAAATAAAAATGTGGACTCTCGTACCAGGTACAATGATCCATGTTCCAAAAAAATATTTAAGACTATCATGTTCAATTTTTACCTTGAAGTATCTTCCCATTAGGTATGGTCGCCATTTCTTTAGTGCACGTACTATTTCCAACATTTACTTCTCACAAATAGCTTTCTGTAAATAATTTCCTTTGATTGGACGACTTTCAAAAGCAATGGGTCTTCCTTCTTGCATTAAAACAACACCAATTCCATTTCCTAGGGCATTAGATTCCACAATAAAGGTCTTTGTGAAGTCTAGCGTAGCTAAGACTAGTGTTAGGCACATTGACTCTTTAAGATGTTAAAAGGCCTTAGTTGCTTCAGGAGTCCATGAAAATGCATATTTCTTCAATAATGTTGTTAGAGGTGCTGCTATTCTCCCATAATTCTCAACAAACTTGCGATAATTCCTTGTTAACTCGAGAAATCCTCGCAGTTGCTTTATGGTTGTGGGGATTTTCCATTCCTTAATGGATTTAATTTTGTTAGGGTCTAACTTAACACTCTCCTCATATACAATATGACCCATATATTCCACATCTTGTACTCCAAAGAAAAATTTGGATGTTTTTGCATATAATTGTTTCTCCTCCAATAGTCTTAGCACCATGTCAACATGTTGAACATGATCCTTCCAAGACCTATTGTAGATTAGTATATCATCAAAAAATACTAGCACAAATTTTCTAAGGAAGGGTTTGAAAATGGAATTCATCAACCTTTGAAATGTAGAGGGTGCATTGGTAAGGCCAAAAGGCATGACCAAAAATTCATAATGACCCTCATGAGTTTAAAATTTTGATTTCGGAATATCTTCAGCATTCATTCTAATTTGATGATATCCTCAATGAAGATCCAACTTGGTAAAATAAATTTCTCCATGTAATCCATCCAATAATTCATCAATCATAGGAATGGGAAATTTATCTTTAATAGTGAGCTTATTGAGCTCCCTACAATCTAGACACATGTGCTATGATCCATCCTTCTTGTGCACCAATACTACTGGAGCAGAGAAAGAACTTTGAATAGGTTGAATTATACCATCCTCTAACATTTTTGCAATCATATGATCAATTTCACTCTTTTGGACATAAGGATATTTGTAAGGCCTGATGTTTGGAGGAACACTTCCTGGAATCAAATGAATAGCACGATCATGATCAAGAATAGGTGGGAGTCCTTTGGGAGTTTCAAACACCTCGGAATGATTGCCCAATGCTTTTTGGAGATCTGGAGAAATAGATGGTTTTGATGTTGGAACTTCTAGTGAGCATAATTGTGCAATTAAGCCTCATTTTTCTTTCTTTAGAAGCTTTGTCATGACATTAGAGCTGATTATCTCTCCCGACTTCCCTACGATACCCCGTAATTCAACTTCCTTTCCTTCTGAAAATAATTTCAAGAAAATTTCTTTAAAATTAAAAGCTACCGTCCGCAAAGATTATAACCATTGTACTCCTAGTACAACATCAACACCTCCCATTATTATGGAAAGCATTGGACTATTCAATGCATATTCCCCCATGTTTAGCTTGATATTATGGCATTTTCTAGAGCAATTTATAGTTCCTCCATTTGCAACCATCACTTAACACTCTGGTGTTGGGTATATGAAGAAATTCAATTCCTTGGCTACTTTACAATGAGTAAAATTATGGGTACTACCCAAATCAATCAACACTATTACCTTTTTCTTCTTGATATATCCTTCTATCATGAGAGTTTGAGGAGTGGTAATTCCTACCAATGCATTATAGATATGGTCAGCCTCATTTATTCTTTCTCTAGGGTTGGTTCCTAGTGTATATCCTCTTCTTTTGAAGTTTCTTGTTCATTTTATTCCTCCTCTTCACAATCTATGTAAAATAATTTATTTTCAACACACTTATGACCTTTAGTGTATTTTCTATCACAACTGTGGCAAAGCCCTTTTGCTATTTTTTCTTCCAATTGTTGTGGTGTCAACCTTGTAGGTTGTGGAAGTCTAGGAGTAGCAACACTTCCATATTTATAGATGTGATTGGTAGGCTTCCTTGTCAGCATAATTTTACATTCAATTTTTCTCGCTAACCTCAATGCCTTCTCCAATGAGTCAAGTTCCCAAAGGTGAACCTCATGTTGGATGTTATCCTTTAAAGTCCCTATGAAGATGGAAATCTCGTGTTCCTCTAGAATATCAATTACGCTTATATTCAATTTTTGGAAGTCCTCAATGTGCTCCACCATTGAACCCTTTTGTTTGAGAATTATCAACTGGCTAAAGAAGGTGTTGCTCTTTGTATCTTCATAATGTGCTATCATTTCCTCTGTAAAAATTGAATAGGTGACAATTTTTTTACAAGAGAAAAACCATCGATACCATACAAATGTATTTTGTTCCAAATGTAAAGTTTCAATGTGTACCTTTTGTGTGTTTTGCACATTATGGAGATCAAAATATTGCTCCATATGCAGTATCCATGTTATGGGATCCTTGCCATCAAACTTCCTCATATCCATCTTTGGAATATGGTGGGTCTTCAATCCAACATTAGAGTTTATGAAATCACAATTAACATCTATTTTTTTCTCATTATGAGTTTCATGTACTACCTTTTTTCCATTAGGAATCACTTCTTGTATCAACTTTGTCAAACCTTCCATGTCTGCTTTTAGAGCATTCTTCATGTCTTCCATGTTAGCTTTCATGTCATCCATCTTAGCTTCCATGCCTTTCTTCAAAACTTCCATTTAAATTTTTGTTTCTTTTTGTGAGAGCAAAAGTTCTTTCACTTTCTCTTGTAATTTTGATATATCATGTTGCACTTATTCCTCTTCATGAGTCATAGTAGAGTCTTCTAAGGGCTTAACGGGTGTTGAATTATTTTTGGGGGTATTTTAGAACCCAATATTGAAATTTATGCTTCAACATGCCCTTGGAATCACTTCAAACCAATTTTTCAAACAGGACTTATGCAATTTGAAAAAAACGTACACACCTTTTTCTTTCTTTTGAGGAGCTCGATATTGAGACTGATGTATCTCAATAATTTTGGATCTTCAAGATCTAAATTTTGGTCTTGTAGTAGCCCTATGAGTCTTCTTTCTAATGCCATGGGTCTGACTCAATTTGGATTCTTCAAGGCAAATTTATGCCCAATCTCCCACAATGACCTAATTATGGACTAGTTCAGTAGAGAGAACTTGTACGATGTTCCACGTGTCATTTTTTCCTCCTTCTGCTCTAAAATTGATACACAGAAAACTACAATTTGTGTACTTTCAGTCACCTTTTACAGAATCCAATCCAATGCTCACAAAGAGAGTTATGACGATTTTCCAAAGGTCGCCTCTTTGATATGAAATTCGGGAGCTTTCAAAAACCCTAACTTCCACAGATCATATCTCCGCAACTATTGCGAACCAAGATCTGAAATTTTTACACGAATTTCCTCAGGATTTCTTCGCAAATGGGTTTTTTTTAGCTTCTGAAACTTCGTAGAAAAAATTTATTGCGAAACTGTCACGATGTCCTGTTTGAAGTAATGAAACCCTAGAATCCAAAGCTCTGATACCAAATGTTATGAAACCAGCTCCAAAAATAGAAGAAAAGAGAGATCAACGCCTTGAAAATCAGCCACTTTGAGGGGGAAACCTCCTTTACATTACATAAATGAAAAATTCTTGGATGATACAAATGAAAAAACCTCCTTTCTATATATAGGATTCCATGGGGTCACAATATAATCCTTACCGACCTAACAATAATAATGTAAGGGCACAAGAATAATAATAGTGGCTTTTATGGGGCACACTAATAACAATATGGGGGCTATAGGGGTACACCAATAACAATAAGGGGGCTACACTAATAACAATAAGGGACTACACTAGTAATATATGGACCTAGCAGACCAGTCTTCAAGCTTTGATTCCAATTTTGTACGATATCTCTCCAACATACCATTCTAAGGGAGTTGATAACAATAGGAATTCCTAAATATTTCACAAGAAGGGTTACCACCTTGAATTCCATGACATGATTCAAGTGTGACTAGATAGAAATAGGATCATTGAAGAATAATATATTGGACTTTTCCTTGTTGACCTGAGTTCCAGATGCCCCCATAAAGTCTTCGAAGATGATTTTTAATTTATTGATTTATCTCATAGATAGATTTCAAAACAAAAGGATATCATCAACAAACTGTTGATGAGTGATTTCTATGCCTTCTCCCCAAGGGCATAACCATCTAAGGCCATTTTTTCTCATTTATACTTCCGGATAGCGACCCAGTCCTGCGAAAACTAAGATAAAAAGGAAAGGGGATATGGGATCCCCCTACCGCAGATTGAGTTAGGGGTTGAAGGCTGATGAGGGGGGTCTATTTAGTAGGATATAGAAGCTTGGGGTGGAAATTAAACCATGGATCCAAGATACCCACTGTGAATCAAAACCAAAATCTTTAAGGAAACTTAAGAGTTAACCAAATCTCAACCAATCGTAGGCCTTAGAACGGTCTAGTTTGATCATCATGCCCGAGAGTTTATGTTTCATGAGGGAATGGATAACCTCTTAGGTAGTGATAAATTCTTCTAGAGTTTGGATACCCTCCACAAACCCCATTTGTTAATGGGATATGATATTACCCAAAAGGGGTTAAAGTATTTTAACGATGACAATAAATAGTATTTTGTAAATCACATTACAAAGGGCTATGGGGCAGAATCTGCTAGTTTCCTCTTAGTTATTGGACTTAGGTATGAGATTAATAACAATATTATTTAAAAAAAATATACCATTTAAATTCGACACGATTCATTAACTACTAAATGGAATTCCTTGCCTATAAAACTCCAACATACTTTGAATAAACTAACATAAATCCACTAGGACCCGACGCTTTATTTTGTGGCATCCCCATGACTGCTTCCTCTACCTTTAGAAATGAGATATCCCTCATTAATGCATCATTTTGATCTCTATTTACCATCTAGGGAATTTGACTAGTGATTCACCTAATTGCTACTATTTTTCCATGAGCCGATTTAGAAAGGAGGTTGTGGTAATATGTCACCATTTTGTGTTCCATTTCTACATATTGTAGTAGGTATTGACCTTTCCCTGACTTCAAAGAGAATATGTGATTGTGATGAGATGTTTGATCATTTCTCTATGAAAAAACTTCATATTTTTCTTACCTTCTATTAACCACTAGACTCTGGAATTTTTCTTCCATAGCAACTCTTCTTGCTTCCTACATTCCTCCAGCTTGTAAATAAATTTCCCCTCTTCTTGAATTAATTCTTCCAAACGACACTTAATGATAATTTTTTGTTGAATTTGGCTCCTCTTTGCTTGTAGTTATTGTTGGTGCTATATTACATATCCAAAATCAAATTTATTCCAAACATTAATTATTTGTTTAAGTTCCTTCAATTTAAGCTGGAAAGTGCGCATTTGATATCATCCTTGAACCTCACTCTCCTCCCACCACATTTTAGCTTGGTTTTGAAAATTAGAATCCCTGAATCAGAAGATCTCAAATCGAAATGGTCAATTTCAGGGGGCTATTTTCAAGCCAAGCTATAATCTTACTGGCTAGTGGTCTGATCCTAGGCATGGAAGTATAGATGCCTCCATGAATAGGTATTTCTCCATGAAACCCTCTGGCACTAAAAATATCTTCAGTTGACTACAAATTTTATTGCTACCTCCTCGACGATTATTCCAAGTGTATAGGCAATTTATGCTCTAGATGTATAAAAAAAAATTATCTGAAAGGAGTGTATTAGTTTTTTGTGCTAAGTTTACTTTCAGTATTAAAAACATGTATAATTTGTCTCCATTTGTTTTCTTAATGAATGAGTATTTTAACCATGAAACATAGATGAATTTTCAAGTTTTAAGCATGAAAATAAGCCTATATAACATTGTACACCAGTGTATAATAGAGATATAACATCACACATAAGTTTTACACAACAAGCATGATGAAGCATTTCACCCTTCCTGGGCCACATCTATTGGTCCAGCTCCCAATGGCATGTCTCTCATTGTCATTATGCTCAAAATTGAAAATACATGTGTTTACAAGCCTCTAATGGATGTTTTCTCTACACTAGTTGCTCCAGAATGCTCAAATTAGTTTAGGTAGACTCTTATTTCACCCAAATTGGCCGCAAATTGACCTCCCAAAGCCTTTTCCCAATCTCAGCTATAAAACCTCCACTAATTGTGGAGAACTGCAGTTAAATGTAGTTAGTTTGGAAAAATTCCTAAAATTTAGCCCGGTGCTAAACTCCCGCCAATATTAACCTCTTGCACTTAACATTTTCGATTAGGGGTGGGGGTGGCCACATGCTGACCCCATTAAACCCCGCAGTTAGAATTTAAAACTCTACAACAACCAAAAGGCGTAGAAAATTGATGGCATAGGTCCCAAAAACGTCAACAGAATGGTCAGAAACCACGCGCATGTGATGGAGTTTAGTTTTAATGTTGCGGATCATAGTTGGAGCCATCATTGTAACCGCTAGCCTAAAAATTTGTAACATGTCTATGTGACATAACTTGGCGGTTGTAAAAGTTGGTTGCCGTGCCGGTGGTAGTCGTTGATTCTTGGGCTAAAGACATATGGAGAGGGAATTGGCTCCTTCATACTTGGTTGACCCCATCGAAATGTGGGCAAAAAAACTTTATAATAAGCATATATGTGTGTGTGTGTGTGTGTGTGTGTGTGTGTGTGTATTATATATATAGATAATCTATTAATCTCGCCTTTCAACCTTAATCCAAATTTCCAGCCATGGGGGGGTACATGGCATGCCACGTGGCCCTTCCCCATTGGCCATCATAAAATGACATGCAAACATTAATAAAAGCAACTTAGACTTAGGAATTAAAAAAAAATTCACTTCCTAGTCATCTCTGGCAAATCCGCCGATGCCACTTGGCATGATGTCATTGGCTGCTTCTGGAGAAGAATTCCTGCATTGTTGACTGGACCTGCCACATCAGCACTGTACCTATTCTACTCATTTTTTTTGCATGTTTTGGAAAATGGACAGAACACGATATCTCCCTCATATGACATCGGTTTTTCGAACCGTTCACGACACTAGAATCGCAACGACGAGAGCTACCTAATCACTCGGGTTCGATGCAGTTTCGAGCACTATCAATTTTGAGCATAACACGTGATCTCTTGATCACACCTCCCCATTGGGAAGCTTTTGGACCCCAAAATCTCTCTAGATTATTGAATATGAAGATGAGGAGATTGTGCCCCCACTCTTCCCACTTCTATCCACTGAAATTTCCCTAATTTCATTAATTGGAGCTTTTCATGAAAAGACAATTTTTTCCTTGATTTCGTCGACCATCCATTGTTGTCTTTGACACTGTCATGCTACACATTTTTTGAACTTGCAGAACAAAAATCTAACTTTGCAGTAAACATCTTGTTTCTACATTTGTCTATAATCAAAGGAAACTTGGAATTTTTCTCATCTTGCACTTTGTCCTTATGGAAATTTTTTGCTGCTTTTGCCTTGAACTTGTGTCAACTCTTGACCAAGTTTCTTCACCATTGTACCATGCCTTTCGGAAACCAGCAATGAACATTTCTGAATCCTGTGCCTTCTTTGCCTAGTTTCTTTGTCCTCTCTGACCTTGGAAACTTCTTGCCATATTTGAATAAATGGTATTTGTTTTCATGGCGATGGAAGATTTATTTCCTGTCATACAAGTAAGGACTTCCCAACACCATATCTGTAATATCAAGCAAAACCACATCTAATTCAACTGTGTCAATGAAATGTTCAGTTATTGCAAAGTGCAACATGCACTTCTTTGAAACCTGTAAATTTGCATTCTTACAAATCCAAACAAGTGGATATGTTTTTGGATGTGGAATGGTCTCAAGATTAAGTTTCTTGACCAAGTCTTTAAAGATTAAATTTTCTTGTGACCCACTGTCAAACAGTGTGTCAATCTTGGTATGTTTGGATATGACCCTCACATGAAACAGTTCAATTCTCTCTTCTTCATTTGGAGCTTGTATGTGACAGTTTGATGTACTAGGTATGGTATCACACACAAAAGGTCCCTAATTTGAACCTGGGCTCTCATACCAAACTGATCTGAAAGGAGTGTATTAGTTTGTTGTAGTGTCCTTTCAGTATTAAAAACATGTACAATTTTTCTCCATTTGTTTTCTTAAGGAATGATTATTTTAACCATGAAAATGAAAATAAGACTAAATAACATTGTACAGCAGTGTATAACAGAGAAATAACATCACACATAAGTTTTACACAGTAGGCATGATGAAACAGTTTACCCCTCTTGGGCTACATCTATTGGTCCAGCTCCCAATGGCATGTCCCTCTTTGCCATTATGCTAAAATTGCAAATACATGTGTTTACAAGCCTCTAATGGTTATTTTCTCTATGCCAGTGGCTCCAAAATTCTCAAATTAGTCTAGGTAGACTCTTGTTTCACCCAAATTGGTCGAAAATTGACCTCCTAAAGCCTTTTCCCAATATCAGCTAGAAAACCTCCACTAATTGTGGAGAACTGCAGTTAACTGCAATTAGTTTGGAAAAATTCCTAAAATTTAGCCCGGTGCTAAACTCCCACCAATATTAACCGCTTGCACTTAACATTTTTAGTTAGGGGTGGGGGTGGCCACATGCCGACCCCCTTAAACCCCACGGTTAGAATTTAAAACTCCGCAACAACCAAAAGGCGCGGAACAATGATGCCAGAGTTCTTGAAACCATCAGCAGAACGGTCAAAAACTGTGCGCATGTGATGGAGTTTAGTGTTAATGCGGCAGCTTGGAGTTGGAGCCTTCAGTGTAACCGCTAGCTTAAAACTTCATAACATGTCCATGTGACATAACTTGGCAGTTGTAAAAGTTGGTTGGCGCACTGGTGGTAGCCATTGATTCTTGGGCCGAAGACATATGGGGAGGGGGCTGGCCCCCTTTGATCCCCCAATCATCGAGCGCATAAACAATAAATTAAGGAGAAGACCTTAGTTGGTTAAGACCCAACGTATAGGAGAGATGGTCACGAGGTTTGTTGGCAGGCGATAGGTCGTGGGTTCGACCCCCACTCCACCACAAAAATTTTGTTAAACATGTTAATGAAACCTTTTCGCCAAACTTGGAGCTTGAATCCAATTAAACCTCCACCATTCTATTTATAACACTCCTCCAAACTTGGTTGACTCCGCCAAAATGTGGGTAAAAAAACTTTATAATAAGCATATATATATATATATATAATCAATTAATCTCGCCTTTCAACCTTAATCGAACCTGCCTGCCATGGGGGGGTACGTGGCATGCCACGTGGCCCTTCCCCATTGACCATCATAAAATGACATGCCAACATTAATAAAATCAACTTAGACTTAGGAATTAAAAAAAAAAATCACTTCCTAGTCATATTCGGCAAATCCGGCAATGCCACTTGGCGCGATGTCATTGGCTGCTTCTGGAGAAGAATTCCTCCATTGCTGACTGACCTACCACATCAGCATTGTACCTGTTCTGCTAATTGTTTTTCCTATTTTTGAAAAATGGACAGAACGTTATATCTCCCTCATATGACATCAGTTTTTCGAACCGTTCACGGCACCAGAATCGCAACGACAAGAGCTACCCGGTCTCTCAGGGTCGGTACAGTTTCTAGCACTTTCAATTTTGAGCATAACACATGATCTCCTGATCAACTTTAAATCTTGAATTAGATCTCTAAAACTTATCATTTCATATTCTAACCTACACAAGCCAACTCTCTTCTCCTCCAAAGATGTTATCAAATTGAAATCACCTCCTACCACCCAAATCTGATCTCTATAATAACCCCTTATCTCTTTTATTTTATTCAATAACATATCATTTTCTCTAGATGTGTGAGGTCCATAAACCATTTTTTAGGTGACCACTTCCCTAGTCCCTATATTTCTGAATCTACACTATAAAATTCTAAGGAATGCCATCCAATTTTTCAAAGAGATATCAGTTGGATTCTAGAGAATTTCCAAGCCGCCTGCACTTCCCTTCACATCTAATGCCATGGATTCATATTTAATTCCTATCTTATTAATTATGTATCTGATATTTTCTCTATTAATCTTATTTTTTGTAACATTATAATTTCAGGTCAATCCCTTCTAAGTATCTCTCTTTAAATACCGATTCTTGCCCATACTATTGATGCCTCTAATGTTCCAGGTTATTATCTTCATTTAAAAGGTCCACTTGAGGATAAAAGAACCTCTAATAACAATTTCACTTGTCCAGTATTCACCAGGTAATCCCCCATATTTCGAATTGACTCATGTATAGGTTTCCTACCCCTTTTACTACTGCTCTTCTACATTAGATCCTTATCTGGGTTGTTCTATGTGATTTGGCTATAATCAACCTCTAGTTCTCCTTTTTCTCCTTCACCCACTTCTCTTTGATGCTTAAACCTATGAAAAATTTCTTGGTATTGTTGCTGTTGTTCTTTTTGTATAGACCTCGAGTCTAGATAATTCCACTTCGTTAGGGATTTCTTCAATATTTTCTCTTCGTTACTAAGCCCCTCAACTGTATCATCCATCTCCATTTTCTCATTCTCTTTCAGTCGCATGTCTTCCAATGGATATTGTAGCTCCAATGTGCCTTGTGCTTTGGTTTTGGTTTTTTATTTAGTGGTATTTTCCCAAATCCCATTTACATCGACGTCTCTTGATTTCTCAACGTATCTTATTTCATTGTCAAGGCCTCGAAATATCACCCTTATGATTTGGTTTCATTATTATTGCTTGATTAGTCTGACTTTTTGAGAGAGGCTTCTGCTTACTTACCACTTTATGAAACCCATCATCCTCTTCATTATATTTAACCTCTTTCTCTACTGTTTCCTTTAATCCACTTTATTTAAGAGGAAATCCCTCAATAAATATTTGTATTCCTAACATCAACGACATCTAAATGGAACATGTTCATAATCTAATGGCTATTTCTAGATCTCATCATGATATTCCAGCTCAATTGAATATAGTAAAGGCTCTGCTATGTTCATGTACACACATATGTGTGCATACAAAGTGTAGCAGCCTCACTTAGTAGTATTTTCCATTATCACAAAGGTCCCACTCACATTTCCAATACATTCAAGGATTCTTGGATCCAAAAAATCAACGAGGAGTGAAAATAAATGAACCCAGACTATAGCTACCTAAAATTTTCTTTATTTGGATTGAAACATTCCTCCTAGTATCTCATGAAAGGCTTGCATTATTTAAAAAAAAAAAATTATTATCGAAGATTGGAATTCGATCCTCCATATTGGTAAATATTACCATGAAGAAACCTCTTTCCCCCAATTTTAGATCAATATTCCCTTTTGGTTTCCATTTAATCTAGATCCATTTGATTATATCCTTTTTTGACGGCCAAATTCCTATGAGTTTTCAAATGAGGGCATGGTCCTCCACATATTGTCCATATTTCTCCGACTTGTTTTCAGGGATCACGAATTTTGGCTTGATTTCAACCCATGACAAGAATTCCCCCCTAATATTTGCTTACCATTGCATCCCAAACACTATGGTTTTTGTCTCTCCCCCTTTATTCCTAATTGGCCCAACTTTGAAGTTTTCAAATTTCTCTGTAGTTAGTATCATTTTATAGGAGGGAATATCCCCGCCCCCCTTGATCCACTCATACATGGATCCAATGCTTAGAATTTTTCAACCACCATGTCCAACAAAAGAGAGCTACCTGAATCTTCTTACCGAGTGATACAAAAATTCTGCAGAATAAACCCTAACCCTAGCAGAACAAGCCTCAATACACAATCATATTTATTTCTATATCATTATTTATTTTGAAATATAGAATTTTTTTAATTAAATATATTTGACTTAAATAATTTACCCCACAAAAATCTTTTACTTACATAAAAAAAAGTCACATATAAATTCTTAGTGATTTGCCTTGATGGGGTCTTCTTGCCATAGTAATGAATGATGGCCTCGAAATGATGGGCCATCTCACCGTCCATTCTTCATGAATGCCACCACATCACAGTACATTTATGGGACTTCAACTCCCAAGTAGGGTGGCAAAGGCTCCTCAACACATCTTATTGTTTGTCACCCAAGTGAAGTCTACAAGATCCATCATGCTTCTTCTCCTAGGCAATTTTTTCACTATCCTTTTGTTCCTTTGATGCCTCCACCTAATTCTCTCTTTTTCCATGATGAATTTAAACTATTGTATTGTTGCCTAAGTTTGGGGACCTTCTCCAAACCCTCTAGATCTCCCTCCACCCCTAGTGGATATTTTAGGTGAAGAGGGACTTTTCCCAAGTCCATTGTCAGCTCAACTTGCCTGACATGATATTTTGATTAAATTATTCCATCACATGCTCTTCAAACTTCCCACCTAGCCCCAAGAAGTCCTTAGTATAGTCTCGCTACCTCTAAGCTATCGAGTTTTCTATTGATCCATACGTGGAGGTTGCATTGCTTCAAGAGGTTCTAGAGCACGATTTCATGTGTTGGAAATATTGAGAGGGGGGATGAATAAGTATTTCTTAGCAATTAAAACTTTAATAATATTTTTCAAAGCATTAGTTAATATTTATTTATTATTATTATTATTATTTAGAGCATTAGTTAATCTTGAGTTATTATTATTATTTTTCAGTAAGAACAGTAAACAACAATGCAAAAAATAGAGACAATAGACACAATATTTTTAGGTGGAAAACCCCCTCCGAGTCAAAAACCACCAAATTATTTTCTAAGAATTTATTTAATCTTCATCCCCAAATAAAAAGAAAGCTCAGCTTCCTAGAACTCTAGAAAAGCATTCTTCTCCGGCTCCCACTGGAAGGACACCCCAACACCCTGGTTTTATCAACAGTAAATTGAAAGGATGCCCCAACACCCAAGTGAGCGACAACTAACCCTAGCACCACCCTACCACCCTAAAAGTGTTTACATGCCCCAACCCGAAGGTGACTTCATTCACCATCCTAGCACCACCCTACCACCCTATAAAGACAAAAATAAAATAAAAATGTGGACTCTTGTACTAGGTACAATGATCCATGTTACAATGATATTTTTCAATGAATTTTATTTGACTGACCAACAACTTTAGGACCTGTTGTACTGTACAAAAACCCTCCCCATTTCTAACTTTTTTGGAATAAATTTCATTTAGAAATAGGTCCCCTTTTTATCTTCCATTTTAGATATAAAAAAAATATTTAGAAGCAATCCGATCATTTTTTAAATAGAAATAAGAGTTCATTGTTAGAAAAACATATTACATATCTTTATTAACAAATGTGTATAAAAAAATGCGACATTGAAAGAAATTTCCGATCTGATGTAATATAAAGACTTTATCACATCAAAGTATTTAAATGGAAAAAGTCTGATGCACAGTAATCGCAATCGCAAATCGCAAAAATCATAAGTTATATATATTTTTTTTCAAAAATTCAGATGTGATTGAACCAATCGCAATCGCAAATCACAAAGGTCTTAAACTTTCATATATTTTTTGATGCGATGCGATTGATCACAATCAAATTTCGGAAAAGTATTATAGAATACACTTGTTTTATAGAATCTCTGATGTGATAGGCCCCGCCGCCATCGCAAATCGCAAATGCAATCTCTTTATTTAATCAATGGCGCAACTCCGATGTGATAAGATCAATCGCAATCAAATTTCGGAGAAACAAGCGATATTCGCTCATGATATTATAATCCCCGATGTGATGGGACCCATTTTAATCACAATCGCAAATTAGCTAACATCGTTTGTAACTCATTTATTCTCATTTCAAAAACTCCAATCTCCGATTGTACGTCTGTTATTAAATAGAAAATCAAACGAATAATGACGGTTTATTCTATTTTGAATATGTGAGTGTGACTCTTTATAGGGCATTTAAGTTCATAATATAGATATTAATAAATAGAAATCAATGAATACATCTTTCATATAGCTGTCTTCATTATTTTCTTTCCGCCACTTCTGAAAGATTTTCCTCCATTTGCAGAACCAAAAAACACCCAACCCTTTCATTTGCAGAGCGAGGGAAACGTTACGAGATACCGAAATGTCAAAGAGATCCAGGAAAGAAAAAGTTGATATCGTTGCAAAAGCCCCTGTTTTCACCATGGCACCTAAAGAGAAACCAGCTAAAATTAAGTTGGTCACAAACACGTTGTGCCAAGGTCTTGGTAAATTATCCTGGGAAAAGGCATATAACCTCATTGAAAGGGAAAAGCCTAAGGTCACTGTGCCAAAGGCAACATTTCCTGACGAGGACGATTCAGAGTCTGATTCAGCAACTTCTCTTCAAGCACTTGCAAATTCGTTTTTGCACCGAATTGCAGCTCGGGCGAACATTTTTCCATATTATGATGTGATTCGGTGAGTGATTGACAATGTGGCCATCCAAAACAGGACTTTTGTTTCAGCTTCTGGAGCAACATTCAGGTCGTTCAAAGAAGAGGATATTAAAGAATGTACCACCTTCCGAACCCGCAGAAAATCTACAACAAGTCCTTCATCAAGGAATTTGCTGAAAATAACGAAAATTAGTCAGAGTTGATTAGAGAATGGAGAAGGGCTCCTGAAAAGCATAAAAATGAGGCATCAGGTATATACTCAATACAATCCCTTTCGTCTCCATACTGTTACTCCGTAGCAATGATGTGTTGACTGTTTGGGAATGACAATTCAGCTAGGTTTTCTATACAAATGGTGCCATTAATACACTCTGCTGTAAATTCCAAAATAATGGACTAGGTTGTCATTCTTTCTAATAAGATAGCCAATAGGATTATTGAGTATAGGAAAGACAAAAACACAGGAAATACTACTCCTTTTTACTTTTGTGCTTATATTCTAGACACCCTATGCTTCAATTCTGAATTTCCCATGCTAGGATGGAAATGGAACCCTAAAGACCCTGCTCTTATTCATATATATCACAAGTTCTTATGGAAGGAGAATTTTAAAAACCATGTTTACAGATTTTGTCACAGTTTCCTCATCCCATTTTATCAAACTATTTTTGGCCGATTTCCTCCCAGACTTTCTGAAAAAGCTAAGTCTAATTTATCCCAGATTGGTGACTAGTTTGGGGAAGAGAAGTTTACATATGTCAGAATTTTTGGGAGAATTGTAGAACCACATATTTTACCATTTTATATTCCCGATAAACTATTGGCACAAGATATTTCCTATCAGTTAACAGTTGAAGGAATGTCTAGGTCTTTAAAGATTAATAAAAAGTTGATGTGGCCTACTTTTCCCTTCCACTGTGGAGATTTTACTCTCAATAATTTCACACATGCTAAGAAGGAGGTTGTCAAAATAAGAGATCTTAAACTCTCTACAGTCCAAGGCGGGTAATATGACCCAAGGAAGGTGGCATTTGATTTTATCACTTCAGTTTCAATTTCTCGATTTGAACACGAACCAGATGAGTTCGATGATTTATTTGTTACTGTAGATAATTTGTCCCAAGTTTATGATTTGGCCAAGTCCAAATTCCAGACTGAAGAGATGAATAAGTTTATGTTATTTAGAAGCCAAAGATTACTCAAAGCTCCTCTGGATCAATTAAGAATTCCTATGCAAGAGGATGAGTCACAACAGAAAGAAAAAGAGGATACATTTGGCAAAGCAGTAACAGAAACATCTGCCAGCAAGGTCATTATACAGACACAGAAAGAAGTAACAGGAACTAATCCTGTTATGCAGAAAGAAGACATTAGCAGTAAATTTGATACTGAGAAGAAAGAAACAGCTGCTAAACTTGATGTACATATTGATCAACAGTCTTCAGCCCAGACAGGAAAGGAAAGCACAGGTACTGATACCAATGTGAATACTGAGAAAGGAGGTACAAACAGTAAGGCTACTGAACAAGCACCAAAAGGAGATATAAGCAATAATCTAGATTCTCAACTTGGAAGAGAGGAAGTTGTTGAAAAAGTGGTGGAATCTACTGAACTTATAATTTCTCCTCATTTGTTGAGCCAATATGAGCAATTTTCCCAGCAAATAGGACAATAGAATAATCCCCAATTAATGTTATGGAAGACCAATATATGGAAGTTATTCCTGAACATCCCACAGGTGAAATTATGTTGAAAGTAGAAGAAATCCCTCCTCTGGATGTATTTTGCAGTCCCAAGCATAGGGTTGTTGTGAGAAAGTAGAGGAAGAGGAGGAGAATTGATCAAGATACACTTTCAACATCACAGGTGGAGTTTATGAATATTGTTTATAAAAATGCTGAGGTGAATCCATCTAAGGATCTCACTAAATTATCCCAATACGCAGGTGCCTATAGTGCTACAACTATACACAAAGCTTCTGAAGTCTCCCAGTTGATGAAACAAAAAGACTTACATATAGCTATGTTGGAAGAATAGGCCACAGATAACCAAAAAAATATTGTTCAACTGGAAAAACAATTGCAAGATCAGGAGATCAAATCTAAACAGCTAGAAGAGCAGCTTAGCATTGAAAAGAAGAATATTGATGAACAAGCCTTGAACAAACAGCAGCAGTTGAGTCAAGAAGTGGAAAAGCTACAAAATCTTCTGCAAAGTGAGAAAAATGCAAATATTGAACAAGAGAAAATGTTCCAATCAGCATTGGACAAGTTCAAGGATTATCCTAAGTTAGCTCAATTCAAAACTGAAGCTCTTGAAATAAACAAACTGTTATCTCAACAATTAAATTAATTTTGTCTAAAGTTGGCACAAGTTGAGCCTTTATGCGAAATCACATCATCTTTGATAGATGAATCAGTCACTCTCAGGCAAGAAATTGATGATGCTGATGATAAAATTTCTGAGTTCCTTTCATGGCAAGATACAGAGCAGGGAAGAAAAGCTAGTCTTCCTAGAATTGAGGAGAGACACAAGGAAATTTTATTTATGGAATGGGAATAGCAGTTGATGAAATCAGAAAGAGCCATATCAAGAGCTAAAAGTTTGATGAATAATACAACACAATTGGTTAGTGACAGCTTGTCCGCCACCAATTTGATCTCAGATTGTACCCCGGGCAAGTTACCAAAATTAAAAGAAGCTGATTCCAGGTGGAAGGAAGAAATAATCAATAAAAATCAACATATTAGCAAACTTCAAGGAATTTCATGGGATATTATGTGGACTTATCTGATCAAGCCACACAGCCAATAGATGGCCATCAAATTACTTTCGAATGCTATTCATTATGTCATTCCCGAATTCTCTGATGCTACGTACACTGGGCAGTTACATTCAAAAATGAGTCGTCCAACTGAAGTCCAAGATATGCTCAAGATCTGCCATCTGGGCACATTAAATGCAACAGATAATCAATGAATCAGTTCACTTCAAGATCGCAATTCTATTTCTAGATTTCTGATTAGATAGATTGTAGCAGTAGTTTTAGTTATTTTGTTTTATTTTAAAGTTCTTATTTAAACCCCTTTCATGCATTTAGAAAGGGGTCCTGAATTTGTAATATTTTTACTTGGAGATTAAATTTCTGTACTCCATTGACTCTTATATTTTTATAAAGGATCACATCTAGTGGTTCTATGCAAAATTGCTTTTAAGAATTGCATTTCTGTATCTTGGAGTCTATTTTACATTGAAGTTACTGGATTTGGATATCGAATTGCATCGGAAAGTGTTAAGATGGATATGGTATTTCTATCTATTCACTATTAATTTTCTTATGTTATGAGATATTCTCTTTAAAATTTGTTATCATTTATATGTACTTGTTTTACAATATTTCTTTATACATTTCATTTATGAGTGTGTAGAAATATTCATCTTTTACAGTATGTGCAAATGATATATAAAATGATGAATAAAATGTGTTGTTATAACTCTGTTTAATTTCTTAAACAAAGTTATCTTTATTTATTACTGCATATTTCAATTAAACTATAATACATTTTCATGGTTATTGGTTTAGCTTAAACGATTTTAAATTTGTATTCATATTTGATACCCGGGTTAGTTTTAGAATTATTTATCAGTTATAGATTATATTAGATATTTTATTTCAGTCATTTAGTCCCATTTTCCATTCATCCAATCATTCCATCACCAACCCATTTTAAATTATTAGGAAACTGGTCCTATCAATCCAGTCAGAGCCACCACACCAAAAGGAAAAGGAGTTGTCCTAAGGTCCCGACTGGGTGGTTATCCCCAATGTTTGAAGCAGCATTTTCGAGGCTTCAAAATTTTTGGCACTAGAGGGAGGGCACAAGCTATGAATGGCAAATGAATCCAAACCTACATGCCATTCTAAGAGCACAACACCCTCATCACCTTCAATTTCTTCCACATCTCAAATCACCAGAGAAGAAATTGATAAGAGTATTCAAACACCCACTACCAAAGTCTCAATTCAATCAGATAATCCACCTCCTGAATCTCCTGAAGTTGAAGCTTTAGTTCATAAACTTCAAGTGTTCTCCTTATCATTAGAAGAATCTGAGATATCTGAAGGTAGTGTTACCTCACAATTTGTTACTTCCAGACCTCTCACTAGGTCACAAAGTGAAAAAATTGGGATTCCCCCAAAAGAATTTCCTTTACCTAGTATAGTTAAAACAAGAAGAACTCCATTGGAAACGGAGAGTGATATTAGTTCTTCATCATAAATTCAATCATTTGTTTCCCAAGCTTCAAATCAGAAAAGTGCAGTAGTCTCATCATCATAATTTGCTCAAACAACATCTGTTCAAACATCAATTGTCTCTTCCAGTACTTCAACTGTTACTACTCATACACCAGTGGTCACTTCTAGTTCTTCTATCATCATCACAACAATGGCACAGAGACCATGGACTAGACTGGGAGCTGTAAAAATGGTTGCACCTTTACATGATTTACCTGATCATCCTGAAAAATGGCTGCCAAAGTTTAGTCCAGATATTGGTATACAAGTAGAAGAACACATTAATAACTTTATGCTTGCTATAAATTTGAATCAAGTAGAGCATGAAGATTTCGTAGTCAGATTATTCCCCTATACTTTGCAAGGGACAGCAAGATCCTGGTACTTTTCCTTACCTTTAGATTCTATTAAAAGTTGGGATATGTTCGAAGAGCAATTTTTGACCAAATATGGAGATGATAGATCAATAGCTACCCTAATCAATGATCTCTCCAATTTAAAGACACAACCCAAAGAACCCGTCAAAGATTTTAATTCTCAATTCAATAAACTCTTGAATAAGATCCTTACAACATCTAAACCTAGTGAGCAGGTTAAAATTGAATGGTATAGTAATGCTTTGCCCTCAAACATAGCAATTTTTGTAGATAGAGCTATGAAACCTACTTTAGCTGATAATATGAAGGAAGCTATCTCAGTTGAAAAATGAATGATTGCTCTAGATAAGAAAAATGCTATTGAGGAAAGAAAATCAAAGAAAGTCACTTTTAAGGATGATTTAAAGAAAAAGACACCAAGAGATCCATATGACATGGAAGGATTACAGAAAGTTCTTAAAACCATGTCTAATGAGATGGTTGAGATTAAAAAGCAAGTAGCAGAGACTTATACAAAGAGACCATTCATAAATTTCAAGAGAAATCAAGCTGAATCTAAACCTCCCAATTCAATCTCCAATGCAGAATCAGAAGAGGAAGAAGAAGAAGATACTACTCCAGTATCAGAAGACGAAGAAGAAGGAGAGGAAATAGTTGAATTACATGGAATGTGGAATTTCATTCTCCCTAATTCGGACAATGAAATAGAACAAGAAGCTATGCCTGTGAGTACAAGGAGAAAATCTACATCAGAACCTGTTCAACCTGTTCCTAAGAAGAAAACTACAGCTCCAAGTACCAAAGACAAAACTCCCGCGAAGAAAGCTTCTCCTTTACCCACTTATAATTAGCCATCATCTTCCAATCCTCCCACATCATCATCTAAGACTCTAGTTGTATCAGATCCAATGGATTATAACATTGTTGACGACATGAAAAAGGCTATAGAGAACATCTTTTTACATGAACTCAGCAAACTTAAACATCAACAAAAGCTACTATTAAAAGAATTAAATGCTACACCTATTTCTCCTCTACCAAACGGTGTAGTTGCCAAAGCAGCTAAAGGGACTGGTAAGCCACCAGACAAAGTAGATGCCACAGACACTGTTCTTATTGGAGAAAGATCAAATTCTCAGACACCTCCGTTTTTATTGACTTATGAAATCTACAACAAGAATTTTCATAATTGTTTGATAGATGCCGGAGCATCCTCTAATATAATGCCTACTTCAGTGTGTACGAAATTCAATATCGAAACACAAAAGTCTGTAGTTCACATTGTACAGTTGGATCGCTCTAAAGTTCAATTTGTAAGAGAAATCAATTCAGTTACCATTATACTAGCTTCTGATCCTAGGATATTTCAAAGAATTGATATTCTAATTGCAGATATTCCTGAATTCTATGGGTTAGTCTTAAGCAGGGAATGGTCTGCAAAGCTTAACGGTTATATCGCAACCGATTATTCACATATGTGGCTTCCCTACAAAGGGAAACCAAATCAAATTAAAATCAAGCGAGAAAAACACATGACACACACTGTAACTGAATTTGAACAACCAAATGAGCCCATAGCTTTCAACAACAATATTCTTGGAGGTTATTCTGCTGAGTCATTCCTTGGGAATTTTACTGCACCACAATCACCCTTTTCTGTAAATACTTTTGTTTCGCAAATTGAAAATTTTTCGCAATCTGATTCTTCTAGAATTGTTAATATTTATGATACATTTGTAGATAAAACTTTATTTTGGTCATTATATTTTGATGGATCAAAATCTAGTGATGGAGCAGGAGCAGGATGCATCCTAATTGATCCAGAAGGAGAAAAAACCATGCTATCATGTAGATTAGAATTTGAGTGTACTAATAATACTGCAGAATATGAAGCCTTGATTCAAGGGCTTTATAAAGCTATAGGGTTAGATGTAAAATACTTGAAAGTATATGGAGAGTCCAAGATTTTCATAAGACAAGTAAGGAATACCATCCATTGTCTTTCAGGACATCTCAAACATTATCAAACCCTAGTACAAGACCTTACCACTCAATTTCTAGCATTTAATATCTCTTATATTCCTAGAAATCAAAACACATCAGCTGACTTGTGATCTATTGTTGCATCCAAACTCCTCCCTGCTAAAGATTGCAGTCCTGATAGATTTTCAGTAGAATTGATTTTTCGCCCATCTGTTCCCGATAATATCACAAACTGGAGAGTATTCTACCATGATGAAGATATATTGAATTTCTTAACGTTTGAGAAATCATTGATGAATATGATCATGATCTGCAAATTACCTCAAAAAGTAATGAAAATCCTATTCCTAAATTTGTTGTTAAACTTGAGGATCTATATGATATAAAAGACAGATTCAAGAAAGTTACTAATGCTAAACTTCAAAGTTCAACTTTGAAGTTTGAGTTAGTAAATCTTGGCTCTGATTCTAAATCTCAAAATGTTAATCTAGGACTCAATTTAACTCCAGAAGAAAGAGCTGCTTTCATCAAACTTTTGAGTAAGTATAAAAATGTCTTTTCTTGGAATTATGAGGACTTAAAAACTTATGATACTTCTGTGATCCAACACACAATTCCAATGCTATCTGATGTTAATCCTGTTCAACAGAAGTTAAGAAAGATTCATCCAAATCTTGAAGATCAAATCAAAATAGACCAACAAACTTTTGAAAGCCAAAATCATTTTTCCTGTAAGGCATTCTAATTGGGTTTCCAACATGGTACCTGTCAGGAAGAAAAATGGTGATATTAGAATCTGTATTGATTTCATAAATTTAAACAAGGCATGTCAAAAGGACAATTTCACATTGCCAACCATGGAGAAAATACTTCAAAAAGTAGCTGGTTCTGAACTCATATCCTTCCTTGATGGATTTTCAGGCTATAATCAAATATTAGTACATCCAGATGATAGGTTGAAAACTACTTTCAGAACCAAATGGGGAACCTATGCTTATCATAAAATGCCTTTTGGTTTAATAAATGCAGGAGCTACTTTCCAGAGAGTCATGGACATATCATTTAAGGGTCTGATTAATAGATCAGTTGTTATTTATCTTGATGACATAACAGTATATTCAAAGAAGAGATCCAATCATTTACACGATCTAAACCAAATATTTGAAAGATGTAGAAGGTTTGGAATTTCTTTAAACCCAAAGAAATCCTTCTTTGCTCTCGATGAAGGAAAACTCTTAGGGTTTGTTGTGTTAAAAGATGGTATATATATCGACCTAGACAGAGTTAAAGAAATTTCTGATATTTCTTTACCTCATAACAAAAAATCCATGCAATCATTTTTAGGGCAAATTAATTTTGTAAAAAGATTCATTCCCGATTTTTCTCAAATTGTTTTACCTATGCAGAATATGATTAAGAAAAATTCAGTATTCAAATGGGGATATAAAGAGAAAGAAGCCTTTGATGCAATCAAACAGGAAATCATTAATGCACCTACATTGAATACTCCTGATTTTCCTAAAGATTTTATTCTGTATACTTTGGCAACCGAAACATCCTATGTTGTTGTTTTAACACAGCTCAATGATCAACAAATAGAAGCACCAATCTCTTTCTTTAGCTCTAATCTGCAAGGAGCTGAGCTGAATTATTCCAATGTAGAAAAACAAGCCTTCGCTGTGTTTAGGTCAATCAAACATTTTATGCCTTTTCTCTTAAAAACACATACAAAAATTATTGTCCCATTTTCTGCAGTGAGGCAATTATTAATTCAAAAGGAAGTAGGAGAAAAAAGGGCTAATCGGGTGATAGCTTTGCAAGAATATGATATTGATATTAAACCAGCCAAGATTGTTAGAGGTCAAGGTTTTTGCAGAATATTAGTAGGAGCTCATAACATACCAGAAAATCAAGATCCAGAAAATGATGTACAAGTAAGTCAGATAAGTGTTACAGATTCTGAATCACAGTATGTTGATTTGATCTTTTACTTGAAAAATGGGTATGCTCCTTCTAATCTCAGTTATAAGAAAAAGCGTGCTTTAAGATTGAAGGCTACTAAATATGAAATCATTGATGATATGTTATTCAGAAATAATTATGATTCAATCCTATTAAGATGTCTTGAAAAGACTGAAGCAAAAAAGGTATTGCAGGAATTACATGATGGACCAGCAGGCAGTCATTTTGGAGGTGATACCACAGCTCAAAAAATCATCCATGTTGGATATTATTGGCCTACCCTTTTCAAAGATACACATGATTATGTGAGGAAGTGCAAAAATTTTCAAACTGCTAGTGGAAGACAAAGGAAGCCAACTTTTCCTTTGCAACCAGTAAACATTGAGAAACCATTTGAACAATGGGGGCTTAATATCATTGGTGAGATAGTACCTCACTCTTCCAAACAGCACAAATACATCCTCATAGCAACATATTACTTCACAAAGTGGGTAGAAGAAATTCCTCTAAAGGTAGCCAATTTTGATGCAATTATTGATTTCATCGATCAATTCATCATTACCAGGTTTGATTCTTAAGGATAAAACTATTTCACCCCATCCATTTAGGTTGTGATTTTTTAGAATGTAATTCTAAGAAATTATATGGCAAAATTTAAGAGATAAGGGGTCTCATCACGAGCCTGCTTACCATGATCATAAGAAGTAATAAAATTGACATTACCAACACTGCATACCAAAACAGGGCAATGGCTTATAAAAGTAAGACAAGGGGTCTCATCACGAGCCAGCTTGTTTAGTTTAATTACAACTAGTGAATGGCATTGTTACTAACTCGCTACCAAACCAGGACAATGGCTCTTAAAATAAATAAAAGACAAAAAACATGAGATAATATTTCTTATGAATTTATTTTTAAAGAGTCATAATCTTAGTTGGATGGTATAATGAATGGTTGATGGTTAAAAGGTAACCTTGTCGAGACTATGAATGTTTGCTGGTAGTAGAGGCAATGCCTATGACAATAGAGTATATCACAAAAGCTAAACTTGGAAAGGTCCACTTACTTCATTATTATGAACCAATCAAAGCTTGAGATAACCCAAAAATGTTTTTATCTTTGAGGAATTAGAAAGAAATTGTAAGTGATTTTTATTTCTTTTTCAGAGTTATATTTTATTTAAAAATTTCTCTAAGATAGTTTTCATTTACTTTAGAAGTTTTTACTTACTAGAAATATAGTGTTCATTTTATTTTTTCAGAGATAACTGTTTCTTCTAGTGAATCGCAAATTGTTGTACTGTACAACAACCCTCCCCATTTCTAAATTTTTAGAATAAATTTCATTTAGAAATAGGTCCCCTTTTTATCTTTCTTTTTAGATAGAAATAAAAGATTTAGAAGAAATCCCAACATTTTTGAATTAGAAATAAGAGTTCATTTTTAGAAAGACATATTGCATATCTTTATTAACAAATGTGTATAAACAAATGCGACATTGAAAGAAATTTCTGATCCGATGTAATATAAAGACTTTATCACATCAAAGTATTTAAATGGAAAAAGTCTGATGCACAGTAATCGCAATCGCAAATCGCAAAAATCATAAGTTATATATTTGTTTTTCAAAAATTCCAATGCGATTGAACCAATCGCAATCGTAAATCGCAAAGGTCTTAAACTTTCATATATGTTTCGATGCGATGCGATTGATCGCAATCGCATTTCGGAAAAGCATTATAGAATACACTTGTTTTGTAAAATCTCCGATGCGATAGGCCCCGCCGCCATCGCAAATCGCAAATGCAATCTCTTTATTTAATCAATGGCGCAACTCCAATGCAATGCAATCAATCACAATCGCATTTCGTAGAAACAAGCGATATTCTCTCATGATATTATAATCCCCGATGCGATGGGACCCATTTTAATCGCAATCGCAAATCGGCTAACATCGTTTGTAACTCATTTATTCTCATTTCAAAAACTTTGATCTCCGATTGTACGTCTGTTATTAAATAGAAAATCAAACGAATAATGACGGTTTATTCTATTTTGAATACGTGAATGTGACTCTTTAGAGGGCATTTAAGTTCATAATACAGAGATTAATAAATAGAAATCAATGAATACATCTTTCATATAGTTGTCTTCATTATATTCTTTTCATCACTTCTGAAAGATTTTCCTCCATTTGTAGAACCAAAAAACACCCAACCCTTTCATTCGTAGAGGGAGGGAAATTTTATAGGATACCGAAATGTCGAAGAGATCCAGGAAAGAAAAAGATGTTGTCGTTGCAAAAGCCCCTGTTTTCACCATGGCACCTAAAGAGAAACCAACTAAAATTAAGTTGGTCACAGACACGTTGTGGCAAGGTCTTGGTAAATTATCTTGGGAAAAGGTATATAACCTCATTGAAAGGGAAAAGCCTAAGGTCACTATGCCAAAGGCAACAGTTCTTGACGAGGACGATTTAGAGTCTGATTCAGAAACTTCTCTTCAAGCACTTGCAAATTCGTTTTTTCACCGAATTGCAGCTCGGGCAAACATTTTTCCATATTATGATGTGATTCAGTGGGTGATTGACAATGTGGCCATCCAAAACAGGATGTTTGTTTCAGCTTCTGGAGCAACATTTGGGTCATTCAAAGCAGAGGATATTAAAGCAATGTACCACCTTCCGAACCCGCAGAAAATCTACAACAAGTCCTTCATCAAGGAATTTGCTGAAAATTATGAAAATCAATCAAAGCCGATTAGAGAATGGAGAAGGGCTCCCAAAAATCATAAAAACGAGGCATCAGGTATGTACTCAGTATAATCCCTTTCGCCTCCATACTGTTACACCGCAGAAATGATGTGCCGACTGTTTGGGAATGACAATTCAGCTAGGTTTTCTATACAAATGGTGCCATTAATACACTCTGCTGTAAATTCCGAAATAATGGACTAGGTTGTCATTCTTTCTAATAAGATATCCAATAGGATTCTTGAGTATAGGAAAGACAAAAACATAGGAAATACTATTCCTTTTTACTTTTGTGCTTATATTCTAGACGCCCTATGCTTCAATTCAGAATTTCCCATGCTAGAATGGAAATGGACTCTTAAAGACCTTGCTCCTATTAATATATATCACAAGTTCTTATGGAAGGGGAATTTTAAAAACCATGTTTACAGATTTTGTCATGGTTTCCTCATCCCGGTTTATCAAACTATTTTTGGCCGATTTCCTCCCAGACTTTCTGAAAAAGCTAAGTCTAATTTATCCCAGATTGGTGACTAGTTTGGGGAAGAGAAGTTTACATATGTCAGAATTTTTGGGAGCATTGTAGAACCACATATTTTACCATTGTATATTCCCGATAAACTATTGGCACAAGAGATTTCCTATCAGTTAACAGTTGAAGGAATGTCTAGGTCTTTAAAGATTAATAAAAAGTTGATGTGGCCTACTTTTCCCTTCCACTGTGGAGATTTTACTCTCAATAATTTCACACATGTTGAGAATGAGGTTGTCAAAATAAGAGATCTTAAACTCTCTACAGTCCAAGGCAGGAAATATGACCTAAGGAAGGTGGCATTTGATTTTACCACTTCAGTTTCAATTGCTCGATTTGAACACGAACCAGATGAGTTCGATGATTTATTTGTTTCTGTAGATAATTTGTCCCAAGTTTATGATTTGGCCAAGTCCAAATTCCAGACTGAAGAGATGAATAAGATTATGTTATTTAGAAGCCAGAGATTACTCAAAGCTCATATGGATCAATTAATAATTCCTATGCAAGAGGATGAGTCACAACAGAAAGAAAAAGAGGATACATCTGGCAAAGCAGTAACAGAAACATCTGCCAGCAAGGTCATTATACAAACACAGAAAGAAGTAACAGGAACTAATCCTGTTATGCAGAAAGAAGACATTAGCAGTAAATTTGATACTGAGAAGAAAGAAACAGCTGCTAAACTCGATGTACATACTGATCAGCAATCTTCAGCCCAGACAGGAAAGGAAAGCACAGGTACTGATACCAATGTGCATACTGAGAAAGGAGGTACAAACAGTAAGGCTACTAAACAAGCAGCAAAAGGAGATATAAGAAATAATCCAAATTCTAGAATTGGAAGATAGGAAGTTGCTGAAAAAGTGGTGGAATCTAATGAACTTATAATTTCTCCTCATTTGTTGAGCCAATATGAGCAATTTTCCCAGCAAATAGGACAACAGAATAATCCCAAGGTTTATGTTTTGGAAGACCAAGATATGGAATTTATTCATGAACATCCCACAGGTGAAATTATGTTGAAAGTAGAAGAAATCCCTCCTCTAGATGTATTTTACAGTCCCATGCATAGGGCTGTTGTGAGAAAGCAGAGGAAGAGGAGGAGAATTGATCAAGATATAATTTCAAAATCACAGGTGGAGTTTATGAATATTGTTTATAAAAATGTTGAGGTGAATCCATCTAAGGATCTCACTAAATTATCCCAATACGCAGGTGCCTATAGTGCTGCAACTATAGACAAAGCTTCTGAATTCTCTTAGTTGATGAAACAAAAAGACTTACAGATAGCAATGTTGGAAGAACAGGCCACAGATAACCAACAAAATATTTTTCAACTGGAAAAACAATTGCAAGATCAGGAGATCAAATCTAAATAGCTAGAAGAGTATCTTAGCATTGAAAAGAAGAAGATTGATGAACAAGCCTTGAAAAAACAGCAACAGTTGAGTCAGGAAGTAGAAAAGCTACAAAATCTTCTGCAAAGTGAGAAAAATGAAAATATTGAACAAGAGAAAATGTTCCAATCAGCATTGGACAAGTTCAAGGATTATCCTAAGTTAGCTCAATTCAAAATTGAAGCTCTTGAAATAAACAAACTGCTATCTCAGCAGTTAAATGAATTTTGCCTAAATTTGGCACAAGTTGAGCCTTTGTGCGAAATAACATCATCTTTGATAGATGAGTCAGTCACTCTTAGGCAAGATATTGATGATGCTGATGATAAAATTTCTGAGTTCCTTTCATGGCAGGATATAGAGCAGGGAAGAAAAGCTAGTCTTTCTAGAATTGAGGAGAGACACAAGGAAATTTTATTTATGGAATGGAAATAGTAGTTGATGAAATCATAAAGAGCCATATCAAGAGCTAAAGGTTTGATGAATAATACAACACAATTGGTTAATGACAGCTTGTACGCCACCAATTTGATCTCAGATTGTACCCCGGGCAAGTTACCAAAAGTAAAAGAAGCTGATTCCAGGTGGAAGGAAGAAATAATCAATAAAAATCAACAGATTAGCAAACTTCAAGAAATTTCATGGGATATTATGTGGACTTATCTGATCAAGCCACACAGCCAACAGATGGCCATCAAATTCCTTTCGAATTTTATTCATTGTATCATTCCTGAATTCTCTGATGCTACGTACACTAGGCAGTTACATTCAAAAATGAGTCGTCCAATAGAAGTCGAAGATATTCTCAAGATCTGCCATCTGGGCACATTAAATGCAGCAGATAATCAATGAATCGGTTCACTTCAAGATCACAATTTTGTTTCTAGATTTCTGATTAGATAGATTGTAGCAGTAGTTTTAGTTGTTTTGTTTTATTTTAAAGTTCTTATTTAAACCCCTTTCATGCATTTATAAAGGGGTCCTGAATTTGTAATATTTTGACTTGGAGATTACATTTCTATACTCCATTGACTCTTATATTTTTATAAAGGATCACATCTGGTGGTTCTATGCAAAATTTCCTTTAAGAATTGCATTTCTATATCTTGGAGTCTGTTTTACATTGAAGTTGTTGGATTTGGATATCGAATTACATCGGAAATTATCAAGATGGATATGGTATTTCTATCTATTCACTGTTAATTTTCTTATGTTATGAGATATTCTCTTTAGAATTTGCTATCATTTATATGTACTTGTTTTACAAGATTTCTTTACACATATCATTTATGAGTGTGTAGAAATATTCATCTTTTACAGTATATGCAAATTATATATAAAATGATGAATACAATGTGTTGTTATAACTCTGTTTAATTTCTTAAACAAATTTATCTTTATTTATTACTGCATGATTCAATTAAACTATAACACATCTTCATGGTTATTGCTTTAGCTTAAACGATTTTAAAGTTGTATTCATATTTGATACCCAGGTTAGTTTTAGAATTATTTATCAGTTATAGATTAGATTAGATAGTTTATTTTAGTCATTTAGTCCCATTTTCCATTCATCCAATCATTCCATCACCAACCCATTTTAAATTATTAGGAAACTAGTCCTATCAATGCAGTCGGAGCCACCACACCAAATGGAAAAGGAGTTGTCCTAAGTTCCCGACCGGGTGGTTATCCCCAATGTTTGAAGCAGCAATTTTCGAGGCTTCAACAAGACCTAAACCCTTGTCTTGAAAAACTTTGACATTAGAACTGAATCTCCCTTACAATTCGTTTTACAACTCTATGAAATAATGACATAGTTATAATGATTTGACTCTTGACTTTGATAATGCTTCTTGATATATGGGAAGGTGTTATGAAACCAACTCCAAAAATAGAATAAAAGAGAGATCAATACCTTATAAATAAGCCACTTCGAGGGGGAAACCTCCAATACATTATATAATTGAACAATTCTTGGATGATACAAATGAAAAAACCTCCTTTCCATATATAGGAATCCATGGGGCCACAATGTCATCCTAGCCGACCTAACAATAATAATGTAAGGGCACAATAATAACAATATGGGGGTTACAGGGGTACAACAATAACAATAAGGGAGTTACACTAAGAACAATAAGGGACTATACTAGTAACATAGGGACCTAACATGCTCCTCTCCTTCAAAAAAGTGTTGTCCTCAACGCTTGAGTAGCTCTGGGTGCTTCTGTATAAAATTCTCATCCTCCCACGTAGAATTTTCAGTGGGTAAGTTCTTCCATTTGATGAGATACTCTAAAATTGATCGATTTCGTAGTTTTCGAGTTCTTGTTTTTGTGACTGCTTCAGGTTCCAATATGGTTTTTCCTTCCTCATCAAGTTCTAGTAATATTGTTTGAACTGGAATTTTGTCCCCTATAACCTTCTTTAAGCATGAAACATGGAAAATTGGATGCACTTGCGAAGAAGCAAGAAGCTCCAATTTGTATGCCATATTACCAATATTTTGCAACACCTTGTAAGGACCATAGTACTTTGGCAATAATTTATTATCCTTTTTAGCTTGCTTGAGGGATTTTTCATGGTTGTAACCATAAAAATACCCAGTCTCCTACATCAAAACTTCTCTCACTGCGATGTTGATTTGCCTGTTGATTCATTTGATTTTGTGCCAAATTTTGGTTATCCTTTAAGAGTTGGAGAACTTCTTGTTGATGCTCGATGTGATCTTCCACTGCTTGAACCCTAGAATTTTCCCTTAAAGTAGATGTGATGGACGGTGGATGATATCCATAAAGTGCCATAAATGGGGTCATTTTTGCTGCAGTATGGAAGGAAGTGTTATACCACCATTCAGCGAGAGGTAACCACTTGACCCATTGTGCTTTCTTATCAGATACAAATCAATGAAGATATCCTTCCAAACATTTACTCACTCGAATAGTCTTTAGTGTGACTTTTTGAAGGCTTTTATGGTGTAATTTCTCTAAATTCCGGCAGGAATTTATTGAAAAGAGAAGGTTGATTGCTAAATTTGCACAATCGAAGTGCCCTAGAGGTTTTTGAGGCTATTGAATCCATATATAGAGTCAAAAAACCAGTTTGAATAACAAAAACCAAGATTTTACCTCAAAACTTTTCACCGGATTCCAGCACCTAAAACTTCAAAAAGTCGCACTAAAGACAACTCCTTTACTCACTATCTCAGTTTTACCATCAGATTGAGGATGATAAGATGAGCTATGAGCTAGTTGAGTACCTAAACAAGAAATTAATTTTGTCCAAAAATTTCCTGTGAAAATGGGATCTTTATCACTTACAATAATCTCCAGATTTCCATGTAGCTTTTGAATTGTTTCCATAAATGCAGTAGCAACTGTACTTGCTTTAAATGGATGAGATAATGCACAAAAGTGTGCATACTCAGTAATTCTATCAACTACCACCATGATGACACTCTTTCCCTCGGACATAGGTAAACCTGTGATAAAATCCATTGAAATCTCCTCCCAACATTGACTTGGAATGGATAAAGGTTGTAGAAGACCCGTGTCTTAATTGACTCGACTTTATTTTGTTGGAAAACCAAACATTCCGCCACAAAATTTTGAATAACATATTTAAGGCCATCCCAAAAAAAATCATTCTTCAACTCGTGGTAAGTTTTTAAAAATCTCGAGTGTCCTCCTAAAGTAAAAGTGTTCAATTCCAAAAGAATCTTTTGTTTTAGTTGGGAATTCTTGCAAATATAAAAGTTATCTTTGTACCATAAGGAATCATTTTTCCAACTAAATGTATTAGATGTAAAATGATCTTGCTACAAATTTTGAATGAGTGTCCACACTTCTTTGTCCTTCTTCCATTCATCCCTTGCTTCGGTTGTCCAATCTGGTTGGATAATAGAAATGGCACAAAGAAATGCTTCCACCTCTTCATCCTTTCTTGAGAGTGCATCTGCAACAACTTTTAGCTTCCTTTTTTTGTAGATGATTTCAAATTCATAACCCAACATATTTGTGACCCATTTTTGCTGCTCTTATGAAGATAGTCTTTGTTCCAAAAAGTGTTTAAGACTATCATGATCAGTTTTTACCTTGAAGTCTCTTCCCATTCGGTAAGGTCTCCATTTCTTTAGTGCATGTAGCATTTCCAACATTTCCTTCTCATAAATATCCTTTTGTAAATACTTTCCTTTGAATGGACGACTTTCAAATGCAATGGGTCTTCCTTCTTGCATTAAAACAACACCAATTCCATTTCCTGAGGCATCACATTCCATAAAAAAGGTTTTTGTGAAGTCTGGCGTAGCTAAGACTGGTGCTAGGAACATTGCCTCTTTAAGATGTTCAAAGGCCTTAGTTGCTTCAGGATTCCATGAATATGCATATTTCTTCAATAATGTTGTTAGAGGTGCTGCTGTTCTCCTATAATTCTTAAAAAAATTGCAATAATACCCTGTTAACCTGAGAAATCCACGCAACTGCTTTATGGTTGTGGGGACTTTCCATTCCTTAATGGATTTAATTTTGTTAGGGTCTATCTTAACACCCTCTTGAGATACAATATGACCCAGATATTCCACCTCTTGTACGCCAAAGAAACATTTGGATGTTTTTGCATATAATTGTTTCTCCTCCAATAGTTTGAGCACCCTGTCAACTGTAGAAATTTATTAATACTGATGTATTACCGGATTCTCTTGACCTAACAATATTTATCTTCTTGCTAAATACAAAATCCTTCCACTGTTAAACTTGCAGAAATTTAAAACTCAATTGCAAACACATGTGAACAAATTCAATTGCACATAACATAGTTGTTTAACGGGAAAGCTTAAAGCTAAAAACCCCAACTATCATATATTATGTATATCAATGGATCATGTAATAATATCATACAAAGCTTAGTACATCAAGCTCTCAGTACAATCAACAACCATTACACATTGTCAAGCAGAAATTTGCATATCTATGCACCAATTTATTGCCTCCTGACAGCTTGCCTCCAATGCACAATCCCTACTGAAGAAGACCCCTGAATAAATTCAAATTGGCCTTGCCTTGACTGCGCAATCCTCATTGGAAACTCCAATGTGCGTTAGATTCATTGAATGCATCACTATAGTCACTGTTATGGCCTAAATCTACCTCAGGCTGAGAAAGGCTGAAACTAGGGTAACATCAAACCACGCTTAACCTGGTAGCTAGCCCTACCAGATTGGGAGAGGGCTCTCTCCTTGTCAATCTCAGAAAAAAATGATCAATGAGGCTTGAGATGACTTAAATGAAAACTAATTTTAGGCTATGTATGTGTGCAAAGGAGCTTGATGGATTTTTAATGATGTTTTGTTGGCTCAAAGGGAAAGGCAGATTTTGGGTCTGGGGAATGAGGCTCAGTTTTGTAGAGGTCTCAATGGGGAAAGGCAGGCATTTTATTTGACACTTCAAATTGAAAGAAATGGAGAGGTTAGACAGGTGAGGAGTTGAAGAGGGCAAGTAACCTTCAGGGATCCTCTTCAAACAAATGAAAACATAGATGATCAAACAAACACTAGGTAGAGCACTGCAATTTCAATGGATTCTACCTTTATCCTTGTTTGTTTGAGGTAAGAAGAAATAAGAGAGAAAATGGCATACGTAAACACCAGTAAACTTACATTTACAGAGAGAAGCACAATATCAAAGCAAGATGCAACATGAATCCCATAGAGTGTTGCAAACCCTGGTCTATTCCTTTGCCAAACTGCAGAGATGAATGTACAATGATGCTCAAAGCATTCCCAAAAGTCCAACCATGCTAATGACTGAAAAACCACAAGATATAAAAAAAAAATAACTCATCCCAGCCTCTAGGGTTCGGGGTTCGAGCTCATAATTTTAAGATCTATTCCAACAAAATCTAAACTGAGAACTAGAAAGTAAGCAGTGGAACAGCTTGCCTCTAAAAACTAGGACACTGATTCATTCAGTTGCAAATTACCTTTATATGGATGAATCTACCTCTATGAGTGAAAATTTAGAAAAATTTAATCAAAATCCATCATTTTATATTTAATTACATCATGATTTTGACAACTAGAAGGAAAAATTCAAACTGTAAAAAAAACTAGGTGAAAAACAGATTTTTTGACAAAAAATGAGTAAAATCCTCCAATGCGTCGTGCCTGATTTCCCTATGCACCGCGCTTGTTTGCAGCTGATTTTGGAGGCCTTCCCGGTGTCAAAATTTTCTCCAAGTGGGCTTTTTGGAAATATCTGCCTGTCTACTTTCCAACACAAGTGGAATTTTTGAATTTGGCTTCCATTTTCCCCTCCAAAACTGAGTTCTCCCAAGACTGCTTCCTGTGTGTCAAAAAAGGGGCAGAAAGGTCATTTTTGGGGTGTTTTTGACCTTTCTGGAAGCCCAAAACCTGTCAAAATTTCTTGGCCATTGGTAGGCATGCATATTTTTCCATAAAAAATCCAAAAATGCTGAGTTTTCATCAAAAGGATTCTCCCATCAAAAGCGAACGCCAAGTGACACGACGCATAGAGCATAAAAGTCTGTTTTTTAGGCCAAAAAATTCAAAAATGCAAAAAATGTCCCAAATTTTTTGAAATTTGGGCTGAGTGTTCTTCATAAAGTTTTTTGTTGGGCCAAGGAAGCCTCAGCCAATATCTGAATTTTATCATACTCTTTTCGCCTCCTCAATGCTTTCTTCAACTTGGCCTTCAAGATCCTGATTCTTGCCTTGCAACTTTTGTTTTTCACCAAGTAATGGTATGCCATGTGCCTCAACATAGTTTTCTCATTTTTGGCCTTCTCTAGCATCCTTTCCCAAGTGCAATTTTGTCCTTTCAAGCCAAGATTCCCAGTCATGTTCAATCTCTTGCTCATACCCATGATCATTGTCTCTTTCCATTGTTTTCCTTTGGTTTTGAAAAATGTGGTTGTACATGGATGGTTTGGTGGATAACAGTATGAAAATATGGTGGAGGAATTAAATGGGTAGATTTTATGGAAGAGAGTGTAAAAATGTATGTGTGAACAGAGTTTAGGGATGGGAGTAAGAGTTTTAGGGATGTGAGTAGGGTTTGGGGATTTTATAGTTAGGATTTGGGAAAATGGGAATTGGGGGTAGAGGTGAATGAATTTAGGGATATGGGAGATAGTAAAATGGTTTAATGAAACTAGAAAATAAGTGAGGGAATAAAAAGGTGAGGGAGTGATGGCCACAAAAAACCAATTTACAAACCCTAAGCAATCATGTCTTGAGCAAAAATTGCACGGAAGTAGGGTTTGAAATTTTTTACTAAATCATCATAAAAATATTAAGACACACTTTCATTGGAATTTGAAGAGTTTTTTGACTTACTTTGGACCGGAGGAAACCAAGAAATTTGAGAATTTGAATGAATTTGTGGTGAAAATGGCTTGCAGCTCTATGTGTCGCGCCACAAACCCAATGTGCTGCGCCTTTTTGCAGGAGACTTTTGGAGACCTTCCCGGTGTCAAAATTGGGCACAGGATAGCTCGTTGGAAATATTATTGAGTCTAATTTCCAACCCAACTATAATTTTTTCAATTTTGAGTTCATTTGCCCTATCAAAAATAAAATCTCCCAAGACAGGTCAAAATGTGCAAAATGAGGCTGCCTCAAGGCAGAGTGTTGTTGAAGTCAACTTTTCAAGGTCTTCCTCAACTCCAAATTGAGCTCATGATAGCTCATTGGAAATATATTTGTGTCTATTTATCATTTGATTCATCAAACAAGTCATTCGGCAAACCAAGCTAGGAGAAAGCTTGATTTTCTCAAGGTCACTTCAGAGGTGCATCAATTCTCCTGAGGCAACTGAATTTTTGACATTTCTCTAAAACCATGACACCTGTGTAAAAATTGAATGAGGTTTTTCTTCCTTGGCCTATTGTGGACAAAAACCTCTATGATTTGTTCCAAATTCATCTTTTCTTGCTCAGAAACATCATTGAAGTAAAACCTATCCCGATGTGTGGAACTAGGGATTTGTCGAAATGAAGTGAAATGAAGGGGATAAGGGGCTTCTAAATTCTTGAGAAAATTTTGGGAAGTAGGGAGGGATGTTAGGAAGTAGGGGAAAGTGTAATTTCAAAGATTGAGTGAGGGCGAGGGGTTCAAAAGGGAAAAACACAGGCCTAGACTAGAAAATTGTCAAGTTGTAGCAAGAAACTAGGGTTTGTGTGAAAATGAGGAATTTGAGGGATATCAGTGATTGGAAGTGTTTAATAATGTAAATTAAGGATAGGGGAGGGTGTATGAACATCAGGATACAATTTTTTCTGATTATTTGACCATCCAAGAGAAATTACCTTCAAAACCCTAGGAGAGGGAAATGAACCTTACCTAAGCACAACTGAAGCATGAACAAGGTGTAAAATGACCCAGTGGAACTTGACATGATGATGAAAACCATCTGAATGATGGTACACTAAGCTGAATGGTGACATGGACCGACATTTGGAAAACTTTGAAAGGAGTGAAAGCAAACCCTAGACCTAATACTTAGTGACCAAATTTTGCTTGAAGACTCACTGAAATGACAAAATTTGACCTTGACACCTTAAAATCACTTTGTAAGATCATGTTTGATCACTGGAGGAAGGCTGCAAATACTGACACTAACAGTCACAACGGATAGTCCATCTCACCCTTTCACCTATCTCTCCATTGGGTCTCCACTGGAACTGACATGCAAGTAGTTAACCACTGTATTTGTTCAGTTGTTAGTGAGTTATTAGTTGTGAATTAATTAACTAACTAATTCACTTAACTCTCACTAGTGTATCTTTCAATTAGACTACATACCACTAGCTCAACTGAGTTTAACTCACTTAACTGAGTTAAACGAAATAACAACTCTCGTAACTACTCTTCCAATTCTGTCATAACTTTGCCACTTCAGTTCTAACTAAGTCCTCCATGCATGAGCCACCAATAACCCTAGGAATTGTGTAATTCCTTCAGCCCACTGATTTTCCAAATCTTTTCACTGAAATAAACTGCTCCAAGGGAATAAGTTGATATTTATTATCGAATTATTATTAAGGGTTAATAATAATCAACATGCACCTATTTTTAGATTGACGATCTATAAATAGACTTCGCCCAATATTCTAAAAATAGTATTTCATCTATTTTTCACATTTGATCAACCATCTACAAATAGCATCCTGCAACTTATAGAATATGCTCACCATGTCTAAAAATATACATACACCTAAAAATAGCCTGTGGGCCCCACTTAGTGAAGGTGCTTACTTTTCACTAAGCTCATCATCTTTTTGAATCTCAACACTCCCTCTCAACAAGATAGGGATTATCCTTCACCCCGATCTTGCCTCTATGGTATTCGAATTTGCTCCTGTCGAGCGCCTTCGTCAGAATATCTACATCCTGATCTTCCGTAGGAATGTACTGAAGCAACATGATCTTCCGCTGCACACAATCTCTGAAATGATGATACCAGATATCAATATGTCTAGATCTATCATGAAACACAGGATTAATCGAGAGTTTGATGAAACTCTGATTGTCACAACGTATCATTGTAGGATCTAAATGTGAACCGAACAAACCGACCAGGATCTTCCTCATCCAAATAGCCTCACATGCAGCTTGACTTGCTACCATGTATTCTGCTTCCACTGAACTAAGTGCCACGGATATTTGTTTCCTGCTATACCAAGAAACCGTTGTAGATCCGATATTGAAAACCCCTCCTGATGTGCTCTTTCTGTCCGTTGGGCTGCCTGCCCAATCTGCATCTGTGAAGCCATGCAACTTCACCTCATCCATCTGTATGTACCATAATCCATACTCAGATGTTCCCCTAAGATACCTCAGGACATGCTTGCCTGCCTTCCAAAAGAGCTTGGTAGGCTTAACCATCGCTTGACTAAGCTGGTTCACCGCATAGCATATGTCCGGTCTTGTATTAACTAAATACATGAGCGACCCCACCAACTTTCGATAAACAGTGGCATCCACTACCTCTGTCGATGTAGCATCCTCTTTCCTCCAATTTTCTGGAAGAGGAGTAGCCATGGGCTTGCATTCCTCCATGTGAAACTTACCAAGTATCTCCTGAGCATACTTGCCTTGAGACACAAACAGTTCACCTTCTCGCTGCCCTATTTCCAATCCAAGGAAATAATGAAGGAGGCCCAAATCCTTCATCTCAAACTCCATTGCAAGATCTTCATTGCATGAGTGTATCAACTGCTCATCACCCCTTAGTATTAAATCATCAACATAAAGAACAATGATTAAAAGCTTACCCTCCACCACAATTTGTTATAGTTTTGCATCCGCCTCACTCTTGGTGAAGCCAAGTCTAGTGAAATAACTGTCAATCTATGTGTACCAAGCACGTGGTGCTTGCTTCAGCCCATACAACTCTCTTTAGAGTCTGAACACATGCGACTCGCTGCTGAAGATCTCAAATCCGTCAGGCTGCTCAATGTACACCTCTTCCTCAATGATCCCATTAAGGAATGCAGTCTTCACATCCATCTGATGAATGTGCCAACCCATCTACGCTTAGAGAGCAAGGATGGTCCTTATGGAAGGATACCGTGCGACAGGTGCAAAGGTTTCTTCATAATAAATCCCCTCAATCTATGATAAGCCTCGGGCAACAAATCTTGCCTTATACTTCTCGACGCTCCCATCAGCAGCTTGCTTTACCTTGTAGATCCATTTCGAATATACCACTGATTTACCCACCGGCCTTGGAACAATCTCCCAAGCATTGTTTCTGACAATGGATTCATACTCCTCCACCATGGCATCTACCCATGTGGGCTCCTACGCTGCTTCTTCAAAATAATATGGCTCTGTCACGATACACTTGCTCATAATAGCCATGTATCCAATAAATCAGTCAAGTGAATTTCTCTATCTGCAATGTGATGTAGGGACTCCTACATTCTCTGTTGCATCAAGCTTTAGTCTCTCAGCTTCTTTGGTACGCTTTCTTCCAGATCTGATGTTTTTTTTCTGCAAGGGTGGACTCCTCCACTCCATGAATCTCCTCCTGTGGCTAATCCGCATCTAGAGGCTCATCTTTGGAAACAAGTAGCTCCTCCTCTGCATGCAAGTGTAGCTCCCTCTCAAGTGACAACTTCATGGCTTTCACCTCATTAAATTTTATAACCCGTCGCACCACAGTCATTCGAATGTTTGGAAAATACACATGATAATTATGGGGCATTTCTGTGTACCCCACAAATATCCCAACTTTTGCGGTCGGCTCCAACTTCTTCCTGGCGTCCTTTGTCACATGAATGTAAACAGATGAGCCAAAAATCTTCAAATGAGAAATATCGGGCTTCTTACTAGTAAAAGTTTCTTCAGGTGTACTCATGCCAAGTACACTATGAGGACAACAGTTTTGCACATAAACCGCAGTGTTGCATGCTTCTGCCCACAAGTGCATCGGTAGGCCCTGGTCATATAGCATAGCTCATGCAGCACCCACGATCATTTTTTTCTTCCTCTCCGCAACCCCATTCTGTTGTGGGTTATGAGGCACTATGATTTCTCTTCAAATTCATTCTTTGCTACGGAAGTCTTTGAATTCGTTCGAGATATATTCACCACCATTATCACTTCGTAGAGCCTTCACTTGCTTCCCCGACTCCTTCTCCACCAATGCTTTAAACTCATAGAACTTTGATAATGTTTCGCTCTTCTTCTACATGAAGAATATCCAACATCTACGAGAATAGTCATAAAAAAATATAAGATAATACCTGTGTTTTGTTGTTGAATCAACCGAGAAAGGTCCACACGTGTCTGTGTGAATTCTCTCCAGGATCACTGAAGCACGATTCTCCTTCTCATGAAAGGTGGTCTTCAAAAACTTACCCATAGAACATCCCTTGCATTGATTTGAGTGTGCAAGGGTACCCTTGGGAAGTCCAGTAGAAATCTGCTGTAAAATCTTCAAGGCGCCATGGTGAAGATGGCCCAATCTCATGTGCCATAATTCGCCCTCATCCCGGCTCGCTACTTCTTCTGCTTTTCCCATCATTGCAGCGCATCCATCTACCTCTAGCTTGTAGATATTCTTAACTTGAATCCCTATCCTCTTGGTTTGACCCATTGTTTTATGTTGCAGGAAGGCTTTTCCCTCGCTGAAAACAACGTCATAACCTTTCTCTTCCAACATTGCGACCGAGACCAAGTTCTTCCTCAGACCTGGAACATGCATAAAATCTTTCAACAGAAATGATTTACTTGACTCCCTCTCAAAGGTGATGGTTCCAATGCCGGTCGCACTGTATCTACCATCGTCGCCCATCTCTTTATGCATTTGGAGATCCTTCTCCTCCAAGTCACTAAACAACTCCTTGTCTCCCGTCAAATGGAAAGACGCACCACTATCAAGATACCACACCAATCCCATTGCACTTGAAACCAAGAATGCGATCAAGGAGAAATCAAGTTCAAATTTTGAGGCTAAGGCCTCTCCAGCTGTAGCTCCAGCAGCCTTATTTTTCTTCTTTTTCTGTGGACAGTTAGTGGTAAGATTCCCATGTTCGTGACAGTGAAAACACTTCACTTTGGACAAATTTAGCTTCTTTCCTTTAGCCTCGGATTTTGGATGGGATTTATTCCCCTTCCCTTTTCTTGCTTTGGAATTCAAAGCGTAATTATCTTCATCATCATTCTTCAATGAAGATCCATCCCTGGTATTCCGCCTTATCTCCTCCTGCACAAGATCCGACCAAAGTCGCTCCCAATCCGGCAATTTCTCCCGTCCATTGACAGAGTCTTCCTAGCTATGCCAAATATTTGGAAGCCCAAGGAGAGCCAAGCTCACCAAGTCATCATCCACAACTGTAATCCCCACACTTCCCAGTTCATCCCTACATTGGACAAACTTTGTGAGATATTTTGGAATATTGTCGCCCTTCTCCATTTTTATTTTTTCTGAGCTTATCTTTCAGCGCCAACTTCCTATGGTCACTGCTACTTTGGAAAATATCTATCAAAGCCTTCCACATTACAAATGGAGTGGCTTTCCCATGAATTCTTGACACAATATGGTCCTTCACACCTTCCAACGTAATTCCTCTTGTCTTTGCTACCTTCTTTTGCCATACACCAAGTCCTGTAGCATCACTAGAAGCAGGCTTAAGAACATCGCTATCGATGAACTCCTTCAGTCCATTATCTTCAAGCACTGCCTCCATCCTATCCTTCCAGGCTATGTAATTCGAGCTACCCTCAAGGGCATACTCCAATCACAACCCATTGAAAGACATTTCAATGAATACTCAACTGTCGCACCAAGAAATTTCTACAGCAAATTCGAATTGTCCACCAGCACAAAACTCAGCACTTATTCACAATTACAATCTCCAGTGATTAACACTACTCTAATACCATGTAGAAATTTATTAATACTAATGTATTACCGGACTCTCCTGATCTAACAATATTTATCTTCTTTCTAAATACAGAATCCTTCCACTGTTAAACTTGCGGAAATTTAAAACTCAATTTCAAACACATGTGAATAAATTCAATCACACATAACACAGTTGTTTAACGGGAAAGCTTAAAGCTAAAAGCCCCAACTATCATATATTATGTATATCAATGGATCATGTAGTAATCTCATACAAAGCTTAGTACATCAATCTCTCAGTACAATCAACAATCATTACACACTGTCATACAAAAATTTTCATATCTATGCACCAATTTCTTTCCTCCTGACAGCCTGCCTCCACTGTGCAATCCCTGCTGAAGAAGACCCCTAAATGAATTCAAATTGGCCTTGCCTTGACTGTGTAGTCCTCATTGGCAACTCCAATGTGTGTCAGATGCATTAAATGCATCACTATATTCACAACAAATAATCCATCTCACCCTTTCACCTATCTCTCCACTGGGTCTCCACTGGAACTCACATGCAAGTAGTTAATTGTTGTATTTGTTCAGTTGTTAGTTGTGAATTAATTAACTAATTAATTCACTTAACTCTCACTAGTGTATCTTTCAGTTAGACTATATACAACTAGCTCAACTGATTTTAACTCACTTAACTTATTTAAACTGAATAACAACTCCTGTAACTACTCTTCCAACTCTGTCATAACTTTTCCACTTCAGTTCTAACTGAGTCCTCCATGCGCGAGCCACCAATAACCCTAGGAATTGTGTAATTCTTTCAGCCCACTGATTTTCCAAATCTGTTCACTGAAATAAAGTGCTCCAAGAGAATAAGTTGATATTTATTGTCAGATTATTATAAAGGGCTAATAATAATCGACATGCACCTATTTTTAGATTGACGATCTATAAATAGACTTTTCCCAATATTATAAAAATAGAATTTCATCTATTTTTCAAATTTGATCAACCATCTACAAATAGCATCCTGCAACTTATAGAATATGCTCATCATGTCTAAAAATAGACATACACCTAAAAATAGCCTGCGGGCCCCACTTAGTGAAGGTGCTTACTTTTCACTAAGCTCATCATCTTGTTGAATCTCAACATCAACATGTCAAACATGATCCTTCCAAGACCTGTTGTAGATTAGTATATCATCAAAAAATACTAGCACAAATTTTCTAAGGAAGGGTTTGAAAATGGAATTCATCAACCCTTGAAATGTAGAAGGTGCATTGGTAAGGCCAAAAGGCATGACCAAAAATTCATAATGACCCTTATGAGTTCGAAATGCTATTTTTGGAATATCTTCAGTCTTCATTCTAATTTGATGATATCCTGAACGAAGATCCAACTTGGTAAAATAAATTGCTCCATGTAATTCATCCAATAATTCATCAATCACAGGAATGGGAAATTTGTCTTTAATGGTGAGCTTATCGAGCTCCCTATAATCCGGACACATTCGCCATGATCCATCCTTCTTGTGTACCAATACTACAGGAGCAGAGAAATAACTTTGACTAGGTTGAATTATACCCGCCTCTAACATTTCTGCAATCATACGTTCAATTTCGCTCTTTTGGACATAAGGATATCTATAAGGCTTGATGTTTGGAGGAACACATCCTGGAATCAAATGAATAGCATGATCATGATCACGAATAGGTGGGAGTCCTTTGGGAGTTTCAAACACCTTGGAATGATTGTCCAAGACTTGTTGGAGATCTGCAGAAATAGATGATTTTGATGTCGGAACTTCTAGTGAGCATAATTGTGCAATTACGCCTCGTTGTTCTTTCTTTAGAAACTTTGTCATGACATTAGAGCTTATTATCCTTCCCGGCTTCCCTTCAATACCTCGTAATTCGACTTCCTTTCCTTCTGAAAAAAATTTCAAGAAAAGTTCTTGAAAATTAAAAGCTACCGTCCCCAAAGATTGTAACTATTGTACTCCTAGTACAACATCAGCACCTCCCATAGGAATGGAAAGCATTGGACTAGTCAACACATATTCCCCCATGGTTAGCTTGATATTATGGCATTTTCCAGAGCAATTTATAGTTCCTCCATTTGCAACCATCACTTGACATTCTGGTGCTGGGTATAGGAAACAATTTAATTCCTTGGCCACCTTACAATGAATAAAATTATGGGTGCTACCTGAATCAATCAACACTATTACCTTTCTCTTCTTGATTTGTCCTTTTATCTTGAGAGTTTGAGGAGTGGTAATTCCTGCCAGTGCATTACACGATATGGTTGGATTCATTTCTTCCTCTTCTAGGGCTGGTTCCCGGTGTATATCCTCTTCTTGTTCATTTTCTTCTTCCTCTTCACAATCTATGTAAAATAATTTCTTCTCAGCACACTTATGACCTTTAGTGTATTTGCTATCACAACTGTAGCAAAGCCCTTTTGCTCTTTTTTCTTCCAATTGTTGTGGTGCCAACCTTGTAGGTTGTGGAAGTCTAGGAGTAGCAACACTTCCATCTTTATAGATGTGAGTGGTAGGCTTCCTTGTCACCATAATTTTACATTCATTTTTTCTTGCCAACCTGAATGCCTTCTCCAATGAATCAGGTTCCCAAACGTGAACTTCATGTTGGATGTTATGATTTAAAGTCCATATGAAGACATCAATCCTATGTTCCTCTGGAATATCAGATACCCTTATATTCAATTTTTGGAATTCCTCAATGTGCTCCACCATTGAACCCTTTTGTTTGAGATTTATCAATTGGATAAAGAAGGTGTTTTTATTTGTATCCTCATAATGTCCTATAATTTCCTCCATAAAAATTGACCAAGTGAAAATTTTTATATGGGAGAAAAGCCATCGATACCATAGAAATGTATTTTATTCTAAATGTAAAGTTGCAATGCGTACCTTTTGTGTGTTTTGCACATTATTGAGATCAAAATATTGCTCCATATGTAATATCCATGTTACGGGATCCTTGCCATCAAAATTCCTCGTATCCATCTTTGGAATATGGTGGTTCTTGAATCCAACATTATAGTTTATGAAATCATGATTAACATTTATTTTGTTCTCATCATGAGTTTCCTCAACTATATTTTTGCCATTAGGAATCATTTCTTGTATCAACTTTGACAAACCTTCCTTCAAACCTTCCATGTCTTCCTTCAAACCTTCCATTTTTTCTTCCATACCATTCTTCAAACCATCCATATTAGCTTCCACACTTTTCTTCAAAACATCCATTTCATTTTTTGTTGCTCTTTGCGAGAGTGAAATTTGGTGCACTTGCTCTTGTAATTTTGATATGTTGTGTTACATTTCTTCATCTTCATGAGCCATAGTACAGCCTTATGAATACTTAATTGGTGTTGAATTATTTTTAGGGGGCATATTAGAACCCAATACTGATATCTATTCTACAATATTCCCTTGGAATCAATTCAAATTGATTCTTCAAACAAGGCTTATGCAATTCGAAAAAAAATACACACCTTTTTCTTGCTTTTGAAGAGCTCGATATTGAAATTAAATTATCTCTATGATTTTGGAACTTCAATATCTAAAATTTGGCCGTAGCACTCTGAATCTTCTTTTGAATGCCACGGGTCTGACCTTTTTGGATTCTTCAAGGCAAAATTATGCCCAATCTCCCACAATGACCTAATTATGGACTGGTTCAGTAGAGCGAAATTGTACGACGTGCCACATGTCATTGTTTCCTCCTCCGGATTTGAAATTGATATACATGAAACTACAGTCCATGTAATTGTGGCCACTTTTTACAGAATTCCAATCCAACGCTCAGAGAGAGAATTATGATGATTTTCCGACGATCACCTCTTTGAGATGAAATTTGGGAGCCTGAAAAAACCTTGACTTCCATAGCTCATATCTCCGAAAATATTACGAACCAAGATCTGAAATGTGTACATGATGTTCCATAGGATTTTTCTTCGCTCTGTAAAAAGCTCAGCTTTTGAAACTTCATATAAAAAAAATTATAGCGCAAATTCCACGATGACCTGTTTTAGGTGAAATTCGGGAGCCTAAAAAAACCCTAAATTCCACAGATCATGTCTCCAAAAATATTGCGAACCAAGATCCAAAATTTTTACATGACATTCCTCAGGATTATGGCTTCGCTCTGTATAAATTTTAGCTTCTGAACTTTCGTATAAAAAAATGTATAGCGAAAATGGCACGATGACATGTTTGGGGCAATGAAACCCTAGAATCCAAAGCTCTGATACCAAATGTTATGAAATCAACTCCAAAAATAGAAGAAAAGAGAGATCAACACCTTAGAAATAAGCCACTTCGAAGGGGAAACCTCCAATACATTATATAATTGAACAATTCTTGGATGATACAAATGACAAAACCTCCTTTCTATATATAGGAGTCCATGGGGCCACAATGTAATCCTAACCAACCTAAAAATAATAATGTAAGGGCACAATAATAACAATATGGGGGTTACAGGGGTGCAACAATAACAATAAGGGGGTTACACTAACAACAATAAGGGACCATACTATTAATATAGGGACCTAACAGAAGGTTTTTGATGATGTGACAAGTATAGCTGCATTGTCTTCAAGAAACGTGTAATTTGACTTGTTGTAAGGATGCCTTCAAGAGATTATGAGAACGCTTGGTCGGTTTTCACATCATTGGTTGTAACTTCAATACCTTGTGCTCTAAAAATTCTTCCACCTAAAAATGAAATTTCCCAAGACAATACCCAATATCAAAAGATAAAAAAAAATTACCCCTTTTATGAAACTTACCTCTGCCTACAATACACTTATTAGTCCAAAGACAATAAATATGCAAGTCTTATAAATGACATGATAATGATACATACCTAAAGTATGATTGTGCCTTGTGTACTACCCTTATGATGCTCTTGAATTTTCCATCAACTTTAGAATCAACTTAGGAATGGACTGACTGACAACTATGAGAGACCTAGGGTGACAAATCTTGACATAATTATGTGACAGTATTTACTGCAAGGTGTGTGCAACAGGCTTTAATGCAAGATGTATGATAGACTTTAATGTAGGGTGTATGACAAAAATTAATGCAAGATGTGTGACAGACTTATTGTTAATGTATGAGACACGCACAACACCTAGACAAGATAAACTACTCACTATGGAGGAATGAAAACATACACTTATCTACATAATATTCCTAATGCATATCCCTAAAACATTTCATACACATACAACAAGAATATGACACAAGACTTTATAACACAATCCTAATGATAACAAGACCTATACACCATACCTAAAATACAATGCCCTAGCCTTGTTGAACTAGATCTTCAAGAAGACTAAACAATATGTTTATTTATACCTCAGACCTCAAGAATACTCACAATTTTATGTCTTGATTAAATCTTTTACATACCTCGCTAGTTTTTCATTTATTCTTTTCAAACTTTATGCACCAAACATCAGTCAAATGTCACAAAGATTTACTCAAAGGCCATTCGTTTCCCAAGAATGAATGTTACATCTTGCATTTAGGTCTTTACGTATTGATTGACAGCTTGATTAGCCTTCCAAATACCTTCCAAAAAACTACATGTCTTTGTTCATAAGAAAAGAGCTCGGTCCATGATCATTAGGTAAGGTTAACACATTCTAGGCCTTCGTTGGCCTCTAAATAACTTCGTTGCTCCTACTTCAGAACTGCTATAACATATTGTGCCCTTCCTTTCACTGCCATAGATATTTTTATTTAATCTTCAATGAAGCCAAAATTTAAAAGGAGGCCTCCTTCTTTCGATTAGACATTAAGCACATGCCTTTTGTGAGATGGAGAGTATTTTTTTTATAATGATGGGTGATCGTTTAAGATAAGAATAATAGAGTTTAAAAAGTTGACTGTTGGAGGATTAGGAGGGGTTTCAATAGGTGAACATTAGAACCTTCATAAGGCCTTAACTCATTTAAATTTTTCAATAATAAATACCTTACGTACTAAAGGAAATAGGGACGCTAGCCATGCGGGGTAAATTGATTTAAAGTATTAATAGTATATTCATTTAATATTATACGATGATGAAATATAATAAATAACCTTCTTCCAATATGTTTAATGGTTAAATATAATTGAATGTGTGCCATGTCATCATCTCATGGGGTTTTAAAATATTTTTTATTTTTTATTTATTTTAATAGTTTTTATTAAGTTGTTTGTTTAATCCTTAATAAATTAATGTACTAACCCCTTTTTGGTGTGCTTGCAGGTGACACATGAGTGTATTAAGTCAATGATTGATTTATTGTCTTTGATTCTTGAAGTTATTCAACTTATAAGTGGTGATATTACGGTGAGACTCCCTGTCATATATTGACAGCCATTGGTGAATAATGTGTCATGTCTCTACCCTTGGGGTTTTAGCCCACAAAATTGGGTCTTCAACTTTAAACTCAATTTTCTCTCAAACTAGAAGGAACCACGGGGCGTACCATATATAAACGGAAATATCTCATTGAGGAGAATATATCTAGAAAGACATTGACACAAAATTCCATGAATTTCCATGTAAAATTTTCCATGGAATATCGGGGTAGCTCTTGGTGTTGCTTGGGTTGACATCAATGAAAACCACCTATCAACAATATCCCCTTTTGGCATTGATGGCAAAACAAGTACTCCCTCTATGATCATAACTCTCCTTGAAATAATTATACTAACCTTCCTAACATTTTCTCTCCCCCTTTAATGTCAATGGTAAAGGGTAGCCCCCCCTAACAACCTGCTTTTCCTGCATACCTATGACCTACCTTAACTCCCCCTTTCTACTTGACTATATAAATGAATAGTTTAATAGGAACTTGGGAGAATCCCAATATTTTGGCAAAGATACTCAAATCCCTCACGTGGTAAAGGTTTGGTAAAGATTTCAGCAATTTGTTCTTCCATCCCAATATATTAAACCTTGATGTTTTTCTCAGCAACCTTTTCTCTAACAAAATGGTACTTGATTAGAATGTGTTTTGATTTTTAATGCAACACAATATTTTTGGATATATTGATGGCGCTAGTGTTATCATAGAACATTGGAATGGGCTCATCAAAATTTACTTGAATATCGTGCAAGGTTTGTTTCATCTAGAGGACTTGGGTACAATAAGCTAATGCTGCTATGTATTCTACTTTTGTTGTGGATAATGAGATTGAGGATTGCTTCTTGCTTAACCATGAGACAAGAAAACCACCTAGATAGAAGGTCGCTCCACTAGTGCTCTTACAATCATCAAAACTTCCAACCCATTTCCTTTAGGATACCTTAATCCATATTCTATTATTCCCTTAAGATATAAAAAAATATTTTTTACCGCAATGACATGGGATTCCTTTGGTGTTGATTGGAACCTTGCAAATTTCCCAACTGCCTACATCACATCTAGCTTGGAAGTTATTACATATAGAAGACTATCAATCATAGATCTATACATTTTTTTATCTACATATTTGGATGAATCATCGATGCTCAACTTGCAAAAATATCATATTTGAAATGATTTTTCTTAATGCTTGCTTGACATACTATGCTTCATATGAACTATTACTATTGATTCTATCGATCAATTTGGATTAACTTTGCTCGCTACTAAAACTATCCATAATATTTATTTATGTCAACTTGCCAATGATTGATTTTCAAATGTGCCACTACTGCTGCTTAGAATCGTCCTCTTCAATATTCAAGGATTAAATATGTTGGAATCTTCAAAATAATGTATCACCCATGTTACACCATTTTTTTGGTCATCTAACTCATTATCATTAGATGAACCCAAGTACACCATGTAAGACCAATTTTACTCTAAGTAAAATTTCTTTCACCATGTCAAATAACATTGGCCCATATTTCCTGGTCATATTTAACCCAAAACAAGGAAATTAACTAAATAAATCATTATTTATTTAATTATTTCCTAGGAACAAGTTATTTAAATCATTATTTAATAACATTCCTAGTTAAATATGACTAAATCATTTTTAAACAATTAAATAAATCGTTATTTATTTAATTATATCCCCATCATCTCCCTAAAATAATAAATAAATCATTTATTTATTTATTGTTTATAAATAAAGGAATTGACCCACGTCAAAAGACCTTTTCCCTCCAACAAATATAATAAAATATTCCTAAAGGGAGGTTCTAGAATTTGATTAATAATATTTTATTCATGCAACAAGTTCTAGATAACCCTAATATTTTTTTATAAATAGGAGGGTTTTCCCCATTCATTAGTCACCTTCATTGCATTAGATCACTCTGGATCTACTCTTGGTCACCATTTTTCCATTTTTGCTTTGGGAGCTCCCACTGAGTTCTATGTTTGTTTTTCTACACCAATAAGAGAGAGGAATGATAGATCTGAAACACTGAGGACTTTCAAGAACCCATCCCACTGAGGAGAACCGGAAAAAAAAAACCTTCTTGTTTTCCTCTTAGGTGCCCCATTCTTTAATATAATATAAAATTATTTTAAATACATTGTTCTTGTCTTATCTGTTGGATTCATGGAGCTATGTTATATTTTATCTGCTTAATATCTTTTGTGCTTAGATCTGAATTTGTGCTGAAAACTTAAAGATATTTTGCAGCCATAATCTATGTTAGGGCTATTTGTTATGCGTAGCTAAAGTGATCTTTTACAACAAAAGATTCATACTAACAATTGGCGACTCCACACGGGTTTTATTTTATGACCGCTGTCGTTTTATCTATTCCTGCATATCCAGCTGTTTCAGACCCTAGGGTTTCTCTTCAGTTTCCTTTTTTTCCTATTTTTATGGTGCTTTTCACCTCTAAAACCCTCAAATAGTCAAATTTTTAACTTCCATGTGTTTCTGGCCTTATTGCGCAGGTGACAGACATCAGCCGCAGCTAAGACGACAAATTTTTCTGAAATCTGCCGCTGAAAGAGTCGGATCTGCAGGTCACACTTATCGGCCCAAAAAGTGCGACCTGAGCTTGAGGACGCACTTTTCTGCCCCAAACCTGTGACCTGGACTGAAAAACAGGTCAAAACCTGCGACCTGCAATTTTTCTGCAAATTTTCCAGCACTTTTTCTGGGTTTGTCTGAAGCTTCTGTCAGGGTTTTCCATCCTCTGTCTCTGCCCATTTAGACATGTTTCTAATCTGCTTCACTCAACTAAGTGGGAATCTTGCCCCTTAGGGCTCTAGTACCCTCCACTTTTTGTGGGAGAGTCTTTGTTGTTTCAGAAGTCTGAATTTTCAGAGTTTCAGCCTTATTTTTCTCAGATCTGATACCTCCTTTTCAGATCCCTTTAGATCAGCGCTTCTCCCTCTCAAAACACCTCATATCATTTTGTTTGGGTTCATTTCTACGGCCACCACCTTTTCCCTTCTATTTTTAGCTGATCTCCTCCTTTTTAGCAGCAACCTTGCCTCTGCCTATTTGTTGTTCTTTGCACCACTTTTCAGCAGATTTCTCCTTTAGATCTCAGTCCCTCCCGACATTAGATCTATTGGCCTCCTTTTCGCGTGCTTGGATTAGTTTTTTCCCCTCTTATAGACTAGTTTTGAGAGCCCCACCTTCTTGGGTTAGATTGATGCATTGTTAGATGTTAATTTTATGTTCTTTCCGTCTTATTTACTGCAGATTTATTTTAAGTTACGCAGCACACTTTTTATTTTACTCTCAAAATGTCTGGGTTTAAACAATTAAAATTAACGCACGCCACACACTGACCCTAAGTGAAGAAGCGCCTGGTTAACACCGCCTGGCAAAGACTTTAAAATCAATTGTCACTGCACCTCTCTGCCCTTGCCCTCACTTGATTTTTTCCCTCCCTGCCCTTGTCGGTTTTTCTTCTTCCCGTCATCATTGCACCCCCAAGACGCCTCTCCCAGAGACTTATTGGCCTTCACCCTCAGTTTCTGCTTGGTTGACTTCCTCCTTCCCGTCTTCATCGAGAAATTCCTCCCCCAAGTCCGCACTCTGACTCTTCCTCTGATTGTTCGGGTTCTCCCCCTACTTTTGGTTCTCCCTCTTTTCCCTTCACCATGTTTAGTTCCGGACCTAGCCCTAACCCCAGTTCTACCGCTGAGTCCATTTCCAGTGGAACCACTACGGGACCTACCTCGACTGCCCCATTGCTCCCTTATATGGCCGGCCTCAATCTCCCCGATTTCAATCAGCTTATTAATGATCCTATTCGCCACGAAGTTAGTTGGCCTGCTATGCCAACCAAGCTCCCCTCCGACATTCCCAAGTTCGAAGGCCTTGCTAGTGAGGATCCCTCTAACCATATCCGATCTTTCCACATGTGGTGTTCCTCCAATTCCATCACCGATGACTCCATCTGTCTTTGATTGTTCCAACGCACGCTTACCGGAGAAGCTTCTAAATGGTATGTTGAATAGGCCACCTCCTCCCATACCACTTTTGTGACCATTGCCCAAGCCTTTTTATCTTACTTTCAACTCCCTCTCCGATATGACACTGGTACCGAGATTTTAACTTCTTTTCGTCAATCCTCTTCGACCCGCCTTTCCGCCCATGTCCAGGAATGGCAGCGAAGAAGAAGCCCATGTCGCACTCCTACCTTTTAAGATCAGGTTTATATGGACTGGTTCCTTCGCTCTCTCTTACCTCCCATTGGAAAATATGTCGCCTCCCATTTCCCTCAAACCAAAGAAGCCGCCCTCCAAATAGCCTTGAAATATGACCTTATTTATGCTCAATCTGGTTATGTTTATACCATCCTTCCTGACCTCCCCAAGCCCGGTGACACTAACGCCCCAAAGGCATCTCACTCTGCCGACGGTATCGTTGGAGCTCTTTCCCATACCTATGCCCAACCTACTATGGGCTATGGTTTCCCTCCAGGAGGGGTCAGCACCTCTAGCACCTTTCCCCCTCCAGGTAGCATGTATCCAAGATACGACATTCCTTCCCATTTTGCACCTACTCCTACTTACCTCACTACTACCCATCCTAACCCTTATCCTTACCCACAGCCTGGTGTCCCAGCTCCTCCAGCATTTGGACCTCTCACCCCCTTGCCTTCTCCACCCTTGCTACAGCACTTACTACCCCCTCCAGGGAATGTATTTGCGCAGCAGGACACGACCAATTCTCTTCCTTCTCAAAGAAAGAGGAAAGGAAATCCATCTGCCCCTGGTAATCGTGGACCCAATCCTTCAAGTATTGATCCTCACACTACCAACCAGCCACAGGGTTCTCAGCCCAAGCCAAACAGGCCACTTCGCACCAATAAGCCCTGTTCGTGTTGTGGTGTTTATGGTCATTACACTCATGATTGTCCCTTATTACCACAAATGCGGAAGATGTGGGATTCTCAGGCCATTGTGCGGGGACAACACTCCTCCCCTACTGTCCCTCCCACCCCGGCTACTTCTCAACCCACTGTGTTTACCGATCCTTTCCCTCAACAAGGATTTGTGGCCACTCAACCCCCTCATGCCCCGGTAACCACTCAACCTTCCCCTTCTGGTTCCTCCGATTACCATATTCTCATGATGGCCTCTGACCCTCCTCTCACTGTCGACCTCAACCTTCAAACTCGGTCCCGTTAGTATTCCACACCTCCCGTTCCATCTGTCTCCGAGTCTCCATCGTCAAGTTCTATAGAGCCTCTATCGACACCCAATGGTCCCTTGCAACTCCCTCCGCCCAAAGCCGAGGTTCATCCCAAGCCTCCTAAGGGACCATTACGCCGAAATGCTGCCTCTGGTTGGGCTGCCCACTCATACAACATAGTAGATGATCTGGCCCAATCTCCTGCTGCCATTTCAACACTGGAAATCCTCCAGTCATGTCCTTCTCAAAAGAGGGCTCTACTATCTGCCGTGGGCACTGTAGATCCTGCTGATGACCAATTGATTGTTTTCGACGCCTGTCAGTCAGACCATCCCCCGCTTCCTCCTTCGGTTGCTTTCCAAATGCCAGTCAAACTCCGAGACGCCAATGTTGCTCGGTGTATTATTGATGAGGGGGCATCTACCTGCATAATGTCCGCTTCGATTTGGAAACAACTCGGATCCCCTGAACTGACCCCTTCCACCATCACCCTTCACGCATGGGATGGCCATGCTTCCTAGCCCATTGGCCTATTCTATAACTGTCCTATCACCCTTGCTGGAAAGACTGTTTGTGTTGACGTTGAAGTTATCGACGCCCCTCTTGACTACAACATCCTTTTGGGGCGTCGTTTTGACTATGCCATGTCAGTCTTCCCATCTGCAGTCCATCGCAAGATGTTTTTCCCTCATAATGGAAAGATTGTCACCATTGACCAATTAACCTACCATGAACCAAAATCTCAGACCTCCCCTGAGTCCACCATCTCTACTGTCACCAATAAACCAACTGTTGATTCTTTGACTAGTGTTTCCCCTGGCGTCTACAAAGACTCCTCTTTGCTTGGAACTTTTCCTGGCCCTCTCCCTCCTCCTGTCTCTGACCCCAGCTTAGCAAATTTTTGCATGATTCAATCGTCTCAGGCTGGCCTTCCACATCCTACTCCGGCTAGTCAGCAACCTCAACCTCGCCCACCGCCTCCTGCTCCTAGCCCTTCGCTTCAGTCCACCGAACCTTTTTCACCTGACCCTTCCCATCACACTCAGGAACCTCCCTACCCTCTTGAGCCAGTTCCCTCAGGTCTCCACCATATGGGATCCGTCCCCCCTGGTCATTACCCCGCCGGTCAAATACCTTTCCTTAGCCCCCCCCCCCCGGCGTCTATTCAGTCCCCGTCATGGCCACCCTTTCCCTCCCTAATTTAACCTTGGGAATTCCAGTATGGTATATTACTCCTCCAATCGAGACCCCACCTGGCCACCCCAAACCATACATAGTCGTGACACCAGTGCAACCGATTCCCTTCGCTCCTTCCACCACCACTATGCCCCTAGCCCCTCCGCAGCACCCTCCTAATGCTGCGACAGCTACAGGCAAGAAACAAAAAACTCGCAAGGGGGCATCCAATGACAAGGCCACCGCACCTGACCCTACCCATCCCCCACCCACCAAACCTTGTGCCTTGTGTGATGGTATCGGTCATCCCACCCACACTTGTCCTGAGTTGCCCCGTATCCAACCCATGGTTAAATTCGTTTTCCCTGAATCTACGACCCCTGAAACCTCTGTTTCTTCCTCATCCGTAGCTAAGAACCCAAAGACTCTTCGCACCAACAAACCCTGTGCTATGTGTGGTGTCCATGGCCATTATTCTCACCATTGTCCTCACCTCATGCATTACCCAGCCTCTTTAGAGGTCATCCGCGAGTACGAAGTTGAACAAAATAAATACACCTCTCCCATCCTTACTCAATATGCGTCCATTCTACTCGAGGATCCCCCTGCTACTATTGACATTCCTCCCCCTGAAGTTGAGATGTCGGACCCTGCTGCTTCCCTTCTATACCTATCATCATCCGCGCGCTCCACGGAGTCCATTCCTTCTGAATCCACTCCACCTATTCTGCTTGATTCCCCTCCAGACACGGGTTCTTCATATTTTTACCATCTTTTTACCTGTTCTTCTGTCATTCCCCGTGATGACTCGTATCTGTGCCTCTCTTCCCATACTGATGATTTAGGTACCTTTGCAGTGTCGTATGGTCTCCTTGACCTTTCCATTCCCTCTCCTAATCACGATCATACCATCCGTATCTTCGATGCCCGTCACAGCCTGAGTGCCCACTCTTCATCCCATAGTTCTCATTCATCTCCCTCTCGTCGATATATGAGTCCTAGACTCCCTACCCGGACCGCTCCCTCCTGTAGCCATCAATGGATGTCTATCCTCTACTCATGTTGCCATCCTTTTTCTCATCCCTCCCATTTCTTGTCTTATGACACTATTACATCGGCCCTCTCGTCCACACCTTATCTAGGCTACGGCGATGGGGAAAGTCTCTATTCTCGCCATCTTGCTTCAGCAGCATGGGCCATCTTTACCCCCTTGCATACTCTGGTTCTTGCAAATGGGGTCTGCATTGGTAAGGCCACCAATAATCAGGTCGAATATGACGCAGTTCGTGGTCTCTTAGCCGATGCCCTCTCTCATCACATCCTCCATCTGCATGTTCATTTAGATTCCCTGCTTCTTGTCTTACAACTTAATGGTGTCTATAGTGTACATAACCCTATCCTGTTTAGACAATATTTACGAGTGCAACTTTTGATCCGACAATTTAGATTCATTACATTTAGCCATATACCTAGAGATAAAAATCACTACGTAGATCAAATCGCAAATCATGTTCTAGACTGGCATTTATCACACAGCACAATAAAATTTAACACCATCAATCAAATGCATATACATCATATATATTATATAAAATGTGTTTTTAGAGTCCATCTACTCTGAAACATACGACATGCCCATAGCATGTTACAATAACAAACTACAAAAATGGGGGGCACCACTCGCCCCTACATAGACACTAGGGGGCACCACCTACCCTACATCTCATCACTCTCTGGAGGATCCCGAGCCAATGGCTCTCCTCCCGCAGCTCGTAGATCACGCACAGCCTGACCAGCAATCGCCATGCGTCGCATGATACCTCGCTACTCCGAGGGTAGCCCAATACATAACTCTATGTACCGGTCGTCTAAATTCTGCCAACCACACTCTGATACACCGGTCAGCAGCCCCTCACATATACAATGAATTTCCTCCACTAGAGCAGTCATATCCTCGCTCTGCGCCGTCCTTGATCCACTTGCACCTGTAGCTCTTGTCGCTGCAGGTCGTCCCATATATCCGGCTGGTTTTACCGGAGCTATATCTGCATTCCAAAAAACATCATGATTAGCACCATGTATACTAGTCACAAACTCTAAAATAAACATAACAGATTAGTTACTTTTCACTTACCATCGAGGCCCCACACTCGACCAGGCAGAAGCGGCAAGTCCGGATCTCCCCAATAACTCATCCCACTATAGGGATAGTCGTCTATGTATAATGGCATTTTATCTCAATGCGCAAAGAACTCTAGTCGGAACACCCGTCCGACCGCCCCTCCCCCTCCTCTACATAGTTTTCATCCCCACCGACGCATCTGGGGCTCTCTCGGACCTCCATCAGGCAACTTTACACGAGGTCGTAAGGTCGGGATCTTCTCAAAGAAGAAAGATCACAACACCGTCCCGTAGGCGCAATCATGATTCACTTGCCGCTTGCATAGCCACAGCTGTCGTTTCACCGATACCAACATCATCTGGGCCCACCCATAGTAGGTCCCACTCAGCACACTCTCCACAATCATCATCTGCCCTCCAGTGATGTGATGGAACGCCTGGCTACCCAAGATCCGCGACACTGCTACGGCCACTGCCCGGGTCTCCAACCTCTCTAGATCACCAATGGATATCCGAGTCACTTTGACTTGGACACCTGGTCGACAATGTCGCTCAACAAACTCCATAATGTTACGCCCCCGTGGTAACACTGGATGCGTATTTCCCACCATCCCTAATGGTGGGAGACCAGTCAAGAAATAAAAATCCTAGACCGTCAGCTCGATCATGTGCCCCTGCACTACAAACGCCTCATGATCTAGATCCCAATAACTGATAATCCAGGCCAACAAGGGCTCTCCAGCCCTCATCAAAGGGTTCTCCAAAAATTTCAGAACCCCATGCCTAGCCAGTGCACGACGGACACCCTGATCCACCTGGATTTCTGTCCATAATGTCCCTAAGTCTCTCTCTCTCCACTTGATCCATATATCTGCCATATCTACACAAAAACATCATTTTTGTCAGCCTCCAGATCAACAAAACTGCATTAACATACACCAAAACATAATCTCAGCCCATAACTGCACTGAAACCCCCCACATCTAACAGGTCGCACTTTTTGAGCAAAACCTGGGCCAGGTCGCACTTTTCAGGCCAAAACCTGCGTCCCAGGTCGCATCTTTTGCCCCAAAAAGTGTGACCCGACCATAATGATGAATTAAGGCCAGTTACTGAGATCTAAAGCCCTAATATGCAATTTGAATCCACCAAAAACAAAGCTTAGGATTAGGCCTCTTACCTGCAACTGACGGATCACAATTCCAACGGTCGGTTTGTCCACTACGATCGCCGCAAGATTTAGGGCCTTCTCTCCTCTCCACATACACCACAGCTACACAAGCAAATGAATGATTTTGGAGGGAAAATGCCTTATTATAAGAAAACCCCTATTTTTTCTTTCACCTGGTACGAGCAAACCGTAGCCCCATTTGACATACTGTCCACACCGTTGGAAAGCTCTCACCGAACACTCAAATGGGTATCTGTCAGTTTTTCATGTTTTGATACTTCACCAGGACACATTTTTTCCATGAAGGGTCTATTCACCTCTTCTTAAAATTAAATTTCTTCCCTTACGACACTTGTACTTGGGGCACCACTTTTCCTCCTTACTCGTCTTCGTTCGTGTTGATTTTCGTCATGAGCTACCCTATTGTACTCATGCTTTTCTGGTCCCCTATTGGACCCGTACTATGAGGCAGCACCATTGAGTCGCCCTTGTTTAGAGCATCCGCGTCAAGTCATCATCACATCCATGGAGACTATCCCGAGTCCCGTCATACCCCGCTATAATCCTCCATCTTTTCTTGCTTGATCCCTCTCTCGTGTCGCACATTATGGCCTTCAGTACCCTTGTCCCCTATCCCTCATGATATTGTGTCAGTCGCTGCCAAGCCATTCATGCCCTTTATGCTCTAATAAGGGAAGTCGTCCAACCGCTCCTCCGTATCCCTCATTCCATAATCATTATCAGTACCTACTTGTTCGTCTCTCTACTATTTTCCCTCGTGCCTTAGTTGGGGTTCCCTTATTGCCTCACCTATGGCAGACCGACTTCTATCGACATCAACTTCCTTACTCCAGAAGCCAGGTCTAGGGGGCAGTGTACCTTGGTTCCAGTTTTTCCCAGCATGATGGTGATCTATACACTTGATGGTCGAGTGATGCAACAACAGCTATTGCTGATTCCTGGGCGTGTGTGAGATGTCTCAACCCTCATGAGGGGGTGGCCCTGCAGGTAGCCCCCCACATGCCCGAATGACTTCTTCATTTCTGCCCTTGATGCAGCTCCTCTCATTTGATGATATCGGCCCCAACCACTTGCAGTACCTCTTCGATTTGCATGTACCAGTCCGATGTTGTGAGCCCTTCCCCGTGTGTAGGGGGCATTTGGGCGTATTTGTATCTCATGTACTAAAATCTCCTTGTATAAGTCCTGAAGAATGATTCCAGGCATCGCATGTATGTGGGATTCATAATTTTGTTTATCTGGCTCATGTTTAGGCCAGCATATGCTTCATTATTGTGTTCTGTGGTTTTCCAGGCGCCTTATTATTTGTACTATTGTATCGGCGGGCATAGGTATGCCTCCCCCGCCGCCTTTAACACTAGTACCACTTCATCACCTAGAGACTTGTTGCACCTATAAGTATCATCTCCTCCGGGTCTAGTCCTTTAGCACATCAGAACTACCTTACATTCCTCTCTCTCACTTCCCCCTTGATACCTAATGATTGAGTTCTTACAACGTACTTCGGTCATACGATTTGCTCCTAAAACTCGTACGTTGGGGGGCATTATGTTACACCATTTTTTTGGTCATCTAACTCATTATCATTAGATGAACCCAAGTACACCATGTAAGACCAATTTTACTCTAAGTAAAATTGCTTTCACCATGTCAAATAACATTGGTCCATATTTCCTGGTCATATTTAACCCAAAACAAGGAAATTAATTAAATAAATCATTATTTATTTAATTATTTCCTAGGAACAAGTTATTTAAATCATTATTTAATAACATTCATAGTTAAATTTGACTAAATCATTTTTAAACAATTAAATAAATCATTATTTATTTAATTATATCCCCATCATCTCCCTAAAATAATAAATAAATCATTTATTTATTTATTGCTTATAAATAAAGGAATTGACCCACGTCAAAAGACCTTTTCCCTCCAAAAAATATAATAAAATATTCCTAAAGGGTGGTTCTAGAATTTGATTAATAATATTTTATTCATGGAACAAGTTCTATATAACCCTAATATTTTGTTATAAATAGGAGGGTTTTCCCCATTCATTAGTCACCTTCATTGCATTAGATCACTCTGGATCTACTCTTGGTCACCATTTTTCCATTTTTGCTTTGGGAGCTCCCACTGAGTTCTATGTTTGTTTTTCTACACCAATAAGAGAGAGGAATTCTAGATCTGAAACACTGAGGACTTTCAAGAACCCATCCCACTGAGGAGAACTGGAAAACACCCTTCTTGTTTTCCTCTCAGGTGCCCCATTCTTTAATATAATATAAAATTCTTTTAAATACATTGTTCTTGTCTTATCTGTTGGATTCATGGAGCTATGTTATATTTTATCTGCTTAATATCTTTTGTGCTTAGATCTAAATTTGTGCAGCAAACTTAAAGATATTTTGCAACCATAATCAATGTTAGGGCTATTTTTTATGCGTAGCTAAAGTGATCTTTTATGACGAAAAATTCATACTAACAACCCAACTCTTTGTCTAGATCATCTTAAACCTTATCATTGTCTAATGTAGTAGTTTATACATCAAGATATTTTTCCTTTACAAAGTGTTAGTGTCAGTCTTGTCATACTTTCATCAGTGATCAAACTCACTCTTTTGCATTTGCATATTAGGAGTCCCATACCATAAATTTTCATCATTCCATTAGGTCATGGATTCATTGATGGTATTGGTCTTTCATCAGCTTTCCCTCTTGTGGAACTTGTTGATTTTCCTCTCTATGGTCTTCAGTCATGGTTCACTTTCACTCCCAAATCCATACTATTAGGTCATAGGGTTGGTCTCATTAGGTTCTAGGGTCTCATCATGGTCAAATTAATGAGTCAAGTGTCATAAATATCAGCAAGGTCATGAGGAGGTCAAATAAACTCAAAGGCACAACATCTGAGAAGATCAAGGAATTGTTCTATTGAGATTGATGTAATTTTCACCTCAAAACCATGTTTTTAGGTGAAAACATGGTACTTTTGCTTTTATTATCATCTTTTATGTAATTTTATGTCTTCATATGTAATAAGTTGCACTTCAGAAGTTGTTATCTCCACAAAGACACCACCCTGCCTTTCGAAGGTGTTTTCCATAGCATTTTCAGTGTAAAATCATGTTCTAAGTATGTCCATCAAAAAGATTCCGGAAGAGCTTTCCAACGGTATATTATACTCTCAAAACTGACTCCTGGATTGGAAAATATGCCTAAGTGAACAAAAGTCCCCAAAAGCTTAAACTTACCCCTTTTCCTCATTTTTCCCCTAAACTTTATAACATAGTTTTGAAGTTATTTTATTATAAATCCCTTCCCTTCTCTTCTAATCGTAACCCTCTCCCTCTGATCCGATCGCAACATTCAAAGGCATGGTCCCGATTGGCCCCCTTTTGATTGACCTCCCCCGATCCAATCGCACCATTTAAAATTGCAACTCCCGATTGACTCCCATCGTTGCGATGAATCGCAAATCACAATCGGCACTTTTCCCACGGTCCTTTACTTCCGCCCCACTCCCCTTCTAATTCCCGATTGCGATTGCGATTGCGATTTACTCCCCGAGTCCCACTTAAACCCTTCCGCCTTTTCAACGAAAAGAGTTTTTTCCTTTGGAAAAGCCCCAATTCATTTTTATTTTGTTTTATAAGGTCTTCCCCTCCATCGCACCCGCTTCCATCGCATCGCATCTTATTAATACATTGTAATACACTCCTCTCCCACTGTGATTCCCAATTGCGATTTCGATTATCCCATGTGACTCCCCCTATACACTATCGCATCGCAAACTCTAATCGCATTCGCCCTATTGTGTGATACACCCCCTCCCCTCCTCCGATTGCGATTTGCAATCACAATATGGGCCCACCTCCCTTTCCTTTCGCTCTTTTTCATTCAAAAGGGGACTTTCTTCACTAAAAGGAAAATTTCATTTTTATTGGTTCCAAAAGGAATTTTCTTCAAAAGTTGGTTTTTCTTCAAAGAGAATAAGACAGAGGTAATAGTTAAAGGCCAAGAGCCAAATATAAGCACAGAAATCATGACAGTACGACAGCAACGATAAAGGGAGAATTGGTTCCAAATTTGTCGTTCTTCTCCACTATTTAAGCAATAGATAATTCTCCAGAGGCTCAAATATTTATTGTTTCTCCTTCTTTTCAGGGGCATCTGGTTGGTTTGTTTTCTATGTTTGGATTTCAGTTCTTGGGCTGGTAAAACGGCTCCCTTTTTCTGTGGATCTACTTCCCTCATTTCTGTCTATTTAATGTAATTTCTAAGTCATTTGTAAAGGGGGGGGGGGGGGGGGGGGAAGTGTGGAAATAGTTGTAAATCACTGAGGACGCTCTACGCTCCATTTGTAACAATTTGGCAGGGAATTAATAAATATATGCAGCTCTGATTTGTGGGATCCCTGTGGTATGAATTTTAGCATTTGTTCTTTCCTTTGTGTTCATCTATAAATTTGTTATGTTTACCATTCATTCATTCATATCTCTAGTTGAATGCTTTCAAGATAGATAGGTAGAATCCATTGTTTAATGCTCTGCCTTGGGAAATCATTCAATACTCTATGTTTTCTTCTGTTTGAAAAGGATCCATCTCTTATGCCCTTTTCAACTCCTCACCAGTCTTACCATTCCATCATTATTTTAAACTTAATTGTTAAAATTCCTACCTACCTTTCCCCATGAAATACCCTATGTCTCTGGTTTAATTCCCTAGATTCAAACTACCTCATCTGTTCCACATAACCCTTGAATTTTATAAAAACATTTCCCATTATTATACCTAGCCTAAAATCAGTCTGTAATTACACTTCATTGAATATTTTTCACGGAGAGAGCCCTCTCCTGACCTTGTAGGGCTAGCTACAAGGCTGAGCGTGGTTTGAGGTTACCCTGATTGGCCTTCCTTCAGCCTAAGGTCTAAATTAGGCGATAACACAAAGCTTGAAAACATTACTGTTGAAACTTTCTTATTTTCATGATATTCTTGCATTTTTTGTCCTTTTCTGTCCCTGATGTTAGGGATGTCTTGCATAGAGGATTCCATCTTCTTCCTGCAATCTCGAGCTAGATGCCCATAGTTATGGCATTTATAACATTCATACGATGTAAACTTGCTACTATCAAAGTCGTGGTGAATCATGTCTCGTGATCCTACAAACCAGCTTCTAAGATACCTATTTCTAGGGTTTTGATTCCATTGATAATATCTTTGATAATTGTACATGTTATAAGTTTGGCAATCCCTAGCCATATGTCCAAAGTTAGCACATGAAAAAAAATAACCATTAAACGAATTTGCGTATTTGAATGAGTTATCTTGTTTAAATGGTCTTTTGTATTCATTCCTTCTTAGAGGAGGAACTATCTCTTGATTACTTTTTGGAGTTGCATCACTTTTAATTTTCTTTTGTCTTCCATTTTGATTTGGCCTTTGATTGCTCATGAACTCATCCAATGCTCTAGAGCTACTTGCAAGATTTTGTTGGAAATTTCCCTTGTTTGCTTTCTCTTGTAGAGAGACTATTTCAGTTTCTAGTTCTTCCCTTGCCTCATTGCTTTCTTTTAACTCATTCCTGAGTGATTCTTCAATTCTTTTGGCTTCTTCTAACTTTACTTTGGGGTTGATGATTTCTTCTCCATTCCTTTTGTTGAGATTCTTTACCTCATTCAATTTGGTTTCTAGAGAAATAACATTTTTCCTTTCTGCTTTGAGTTCTTTTATAAGTCTGACACCTCCGTTTTGAAACTCAATTTCCATCATTTCTTCTTCTTCATCTTCTTCTTTGTCAGATGCTTCCATCATTTTATGCTCAGCCATAAACAATACTCTTTCATTGTTTTCTTCATCACTGTCACTTTCTTCTTCAGATGAGGAACTATCTTCCTTGGAGAGGAAGTTTTTCTTAAACCCTTTCTTCTTATCTTAGTTGTTGAAGTTTCTTTGACCCTTCTTTCCTTTTGTAAATGCTTTATTCTTATGAGGGCACTTAGCAGCAAAATGATCTATCCCACCACAGTTAAAATATACTAATGGAAGTTTGCCTTTATACTTACCTGTTCCTCTTTTCATCTTCCTTTTAACGTACGCAAATTCTTCATCTGAAAATTCTACTTCTTCTTCTTCCTCCTCTTTGCAACAATTAGATCTAGGTTTGGATACCTGTTTTCCCTTTCCGGTTTTCTTTGGACACTGTGAATGTTGTTTCTATATTAGATGAACCATTTTCTTCTTTAATCCTCATTTCATAAGTTGTAAGCATCCCATGTAGTTCGTCCATACTCAAGTTGCTTAGATCTGATCTATCTTCTAATACTGAAACCTTAGGATTAAATCTTTATGGAAGAGTTACGAGGACTTTCTGAACAATGACCTTCTTGTCAAGTGGTTCTCCTAATCCTTCCAAGGCATTTGTTATTTCATCTACACGATGAAAGTAAGTTGCACTGTTCTCATCTTCTTTCATCCTTAGTTGTTCAAATTGAGCTCTGTAAATTTGAAGTTTTGCTTCCTTTACCTTCGAGTCTCCTGCATATATATTTTGAAGCTTGTCCCATAGCTCCTTAGCTATTTTACAACCCAATACCTTAACATAGACAGGTAGAGTGAGTCCACTTATAATACGATCCTTCGCTTTGGCATCATTTACGATATTTTTCTTACCTTGTTCATTTGTTGTAGCTTTATAGCCCTTTTCGACTATTTCCCAAACTTCATATCCTTGTGCAAGTAAATGAACCTGCATCCTTCTGCTCCATAGTGCATAGTTATCTTCATTAAATAGAGGAACTCTATTATTGGTGTACTCCATGACATCCTTCCAGTTGTTAAACTGCTACTGAAGGTACCAGGCTTTGAAACCAATTGTTGGAAATACTAAGAGGGGGGGTGAATCAAATATTTCTTAGCAATCAGCACTCTATTAATCTTTTTTAGAGCATTAGTTAATCTTCCGTCATTATTATTATTGTTCAGTAAGAGCAATAAACAACAATGCAAAAATAGAGATAATAGGCACAAGATTTTTAGGTGGGAAACCCACTCTGGGTCAAAAACTATCGAACATTTTTCTAATAAGTTCTTTACTCTTTAGCCCCAACTGAAAGGAAAGCTACAACTTCCTAGAACTCTAGACAAGAATTATTCTCCAGCTCCCACTAGAAGGATACCCCAATGCCCTGGTTTTATCAACATTCAGTTGAAAGGATGCCTCAACACCCAAGTGATCCACAACTCACCCTAACACCACCCTACCTCCCTGAAGTGTTTTCATGCCCCAAACTAAAGGTCTCTTTATTCACCAGCATAGCACCACCCTACCACCCTATAAAGACAAAACTAATATAAAAATGTGGTGTTGTGAAACCAACTCCAAAAATAGAAGAAAAGAGATATCAACGCCTTAGAAATAAGCCACTTCGAGGAGGAAACCTCCAATACATTACAGGAATGAAAAATTCTTGGATGATACAAATTACAAAACCTCCTTTCTATATATATAGGAGTCCATAGGGCCATAATGTAATCCTAGTGGGGCCACAAATAAATCCTACGACCTGGAATAATAACAAAATAATTTAAGGGCACAATAATAACAATATAAGCATAGGTACAATAATAACAATAAGGGGTTACACTAACAAATAATAAGGGACTATACTAAAGGTAATATAGGGACCTAACATGCCCCTCTCCTTCAAAGTTGTTGTCCTCAATGCTTGAGTAGCTTTGGGTGCTTCTGTGATAAAAATCTCTATCCTCCCATGTAGAATCTTCAAAGGGGTGTTCTTCACTTGATGAGAGATACACTTAAATTTGATTGACCTCCGTATTTATTTAGTTCTTGTTTGATGGACTACTCTGTGTTCTGATACGATTTTTTCCTTCCTCATCAAGTTCTGGCAATATTGTTTGAACTGGAAGATTTTCACCTATAACCTTCTTTAAGCATGAAACATGGAAAATTGGATGCACTCGTGAAGAAGCAGGAAGCTCCAATTTGTATCCCATAGTACCAATATTTTGCAACACCTTGTAAGGACCATAGTACTTTGGTGATAATTTATTATCCTTCTTAGCTTGCTTGAGGGACATTTGTTTGTATGGTTGCAGCCATAAAAATACCCAATCTCCTACATCAAAACTTCTCTCGCTGCGATGTTGATCTGCCTGTTGTTTCATTCGATTTTGTGCCAAATTCAGGTTATCCTTTAAGAGCTGGAGAACTTCTTGTTGATGCTCGATGTGATCTTCCACTGCTTGAACCTTCGAATTTTCTCTTAAATATGATGTGATGGATGGTGGATGATATCCATAAAGTGCCATAAATGGGGTCATTTTTGCTGCAGGATGGAAGGAAGTGTTATACCACCATTCAGCAAGAGGTAACCACTTGACCCATTGTGTTTGTTTATCAGATACAAAACAACGAAGATATCCTTCCAAACATTTATTTATTATCTCAGTTTGACCATCAGATTGAGGATGATAAGATGAGCTATGAGCTAATTGAGTACCCAAACAAGAAAATAACTCCGTCCAAAAATTTCCAGTAAAAATGGGATCTCTGTCGCTCACAATAACCCCTGGGCTTCCATGTAGCTTTTGAATTCTGTCCATAAATGTAGTAGCAACTGTACTTGCTTTAAATGGATGAGATAATGCACAAAAGTGTGCATACTTGGTAAGTCTATCAACTACCACCATGATGACATTCTTTCCTTCGGACTTAGGTAAACTCGTGATAAAATCCATTGAAATCTCCTCCCAACGTTGACTTGGAATGGATAAAGGTTGTAGAAGTCCCGGGGTCTTAATTGTCTCCACTTTATTCTGCTGGCAAACCAAACATTCCGCCACAAACTTTTGAATATCAGATTTAAGGCCATCCCAAAAAAAATCTTTCTTCACCCTATGGTAAGTTTTTTAAAATCCTGAGTGTCCTCCTAAAGGAGAAGTGTGCAATTCCAGAAGAATATTTTGTTTTAGTTGGGAATTCTTACAAAGATATAAGCGATCTTTGTACCATAAGGAATCATTTTTCCAACTAAATGTATCAGCTGTACTAGGATCTTGCTGCAACTTTTGAATGAGTGTCCATACATCTTTGTCCTTCTTCCATTCATCTCTTGCTTCAGTTATCCAATCTGGTTGGATAATAGAAATGGCACAAAGCAATGCTTCCACCTCTTCATTCTTGCTTGAGAGTGCATCTGCAACAACATTAAGCTTTCCTTTTTTGTAGATTATTTCAAAGTCATAACCCAACATCTTTGTGACCCATTTTTGCTGCTCTTCTGAAGATAGTCTTTGTTCCAAAAAGTGTTTAAGACTATCATAATCAGTTTTTACCTTGAAGTGTCTTCCCATTAGGTAATTTTTCCATTTCTTTAGTGCATGCAGTATTGCTAACATTTCCTTCTCATAAATAGGTTTCTGTAAATACTTTCCTTTGATTGCATGACTTTCAAAAGCAATGGGTCTTCCTTCTTGCATTAAAACAACACCAATTCCATTTCCTGAGGCATCACATTCCAAAATAAAGGTTTTTTTGAAGTCTGGCGTAGCTAAGACCAGTGCTAGGCACATTGCCTCTTTAAGATGTTCAAAGGCCTTAGTTTCTTTAGGAGTCCATGAAAATGCATCTTTCTTCAATAATGTAGTTAGAGGTGCTGCTATTCTCCCATAATTCTTAACAAACTTGCAATAATACCCTGTTAACTCGAGAAATCCTCGCAACTGCTTTATGGTTATGGGGACTTTCCATTCCTTAATGGCTTTAATTTTGTTAGGGTCTACCTTAACACCCTCGTGAGATACAATACGACCCATATATTCCACCTCTTGTACTCCAAAGAAACATTTGGATGTTTTTGCATATAATTGTTTCTCCTACAATAGTTTGAGCACCCTGTCAACATGTTGAACATGATCATTCCAAGAGCTATTGTAGATTAGTATATCATCAAAAAATACTAGCACAAATTTTCTAAGGAAGGGTTTGAAAATGGAATTCATCAACCCTTGAAATTTATAAGGTGCATTGGTAAGTCCAAAAGGCATGACCAAAAATTCATAATGACCCTCATGAATTCGAAATGTTGTTTTCGGAATATCTTCAGTCTTCATTCTAATTTGATGATTTTGATGTTGGAACTTCTAGTGAGCATAATTGTGCAATTACGCCTCGTTGTTATTTCTTTAGAAGCTTTGTCATGGCATTGGAGCTTATTATCTTTCTCAGCTTCCCTGCAATACCCCATAATTTGACTTCCTTTCCTTCTGAAAAAAATTTCAAGAAAAGTTCTTGAAAATTAAAAGCTAACGTCCCCAAAGATTGTAACCTTTGTAATCCTACTAGTACAACATCAGCACCTCCCATAGGAATGGAAAGCATTGGACTACTCAATACATATTCCCCCATGGTTAGCTTGATATTATGGCATTTTCTAGAGCAATTTATAGTTCCTCCACTTGCAACCATCACTTGACATTTTGGTGCTGGGTATAGGAAACAATTCAATTCCTTGGCTACCTTACAATGAATAAAATTATGGGTGCTACCTGAATCAATCAACACTATTACCTTTTTCTTCTTGATATGTCCTTCTATCTTGAGAGTTTGAGGAGTGGTAATTCCTGCCAATGCATTACACGATATGGTCGAACTCATTTCTTCCTCTTCTAGGGCTATTTCCTAGTGTATATCCTCTTCTTTTGAAGATTCTTGTTCATTTTCTTATTCCTCTTCACAATCTATGTAAAATAATTTCTTCTCAGCACACTTATGACCTTTAGTGTATTTTCTATCACAACTATAGCAAATCCCTTTTGCTCTTTTTTCTTCCAATTGTTGTGGTGTCAAACTTGTAGGTTGTGGAAATCTAGGAGTAGCAACACTTCCATATTTATAGAAGTGAGTGGTAGGCTTCCTTGTCGCCATAATTTTACATTCAATTTTTCTTGCCAACCTGAATGCCTTCTCCAATGAATCAGGTTCCAAAACGTGAACTTCATGTTGGATGTTATCCTTTAAAGTGCCTATGAAGAGATCAATCTTATGTTCCTCTGGAATATCAGTTACCCTTATATTCAATTTTTGGAAGTCCTCAATGTGCTTCCTCACTAAACCCTTTTGTTTGAGATTTATCAATTGGCTAAAGAAGGTGTTGCTCTTTGTATCCTCATAATGTGCTATCATTTCCTCCGTAAAAATTGACCAAGTGACAATTTTTTTACGGGAGCAAAGCCATCGATACCATACAAATGTATTTTGTTCTAAATGTAAAGTTACAATGCATACCTTTTGTGTGTTTTGCACATTATGGAGATCAAAATATTGCTCCATCTGTAGTATCCATGTTACAGGATCCTTTCCATCAAACTTCCTCATATCCATTTTTTGAATATGGTGGTTCTTCCCACCAACATTAGAGTTTATGAAATCATGATTAACATTTATTTTTCTCTCATCATGAGGTTCTTCTACTATCTTTTGACCATTAGGAAACCTTTCTTGTATCAACTTTGTCAAACCTTCCATGTATGCTTTTAGAACATTATTCATTTTTTCCATTTTCTCATCGATCTTAGCTTCTATGTCATCCATCTTAGATTCCATGCCAGCCTCCATGCCATCTATCTTAGATTCCATGCCATCTATCTTAGATTCCACGCCTTTCTTCAAACCATCCATCTTAGTTTCCACACCTTTCTTCAAAACTTCCATGTCATTTTTTGTTGCTCTTTGCGAGAGCGAAATTTGTTGCACTTGCTCTTGTAATTTTGATATGTCATGTTGCCATTCTTTGTCTTCATGAGTCATAGTAGAGCCTTCTAAAGGCTTAATGGGTGTTGAATTCTTTTTAGGGGAAATTTTAGAATCCAATACTGATATCTATTGTACAATATTCCCATGGAATCAATTCAACTTGATTCTTCAAACAAGACTTATGCAATTCGGTAAAAAAAAATACACACCTTTTTCTTGCTTTTGAGGAGCTCGATATTGAAATTAAATTATCTCTATACTTACAGATCTTCAATATCTGAAATTCAGCCCTGTAGTAGTCCTCTGAAGCTTCTTTCAAATGCCAACGGTCTGACTTGATTTGGATTCTTCAAGGCAAAGTTATGTCCAATCTCCCACAATGACCTAATTATGGACTGGTTCAGTAGAGCAAAATTGTATGACTTGCCATGTGTCACTGTTTGCTTCTTTGGCTCTAAAATTTATAGAAAGGAAACTATAGTCAGTGTACTTCCAGTCACTTTTTACAAAATTCCAATCTGATGCTTAGAGAGAGAGTTATGAAGATTTTCCCACGATCACCTCTTTGAGATGAAATTCGGGAGAATGAAAAATTCCTAACTTCCACAAATCATATCTCCGAAAATATTGTGAACCAAGCTCTGAAATTTTGCGACGTTGTTCCTTAGGAGTTTGGCTTCGCACTCTAAAAATTTTAGCTTCTGAAACTTCGTAGAAACAAAGTTATAGCAAAGATTAAGCGATGACCTCTTTAAGTGAAATTTAGGAGCCTGCAAAAAGCCCTAACTTCCACATATCATATCTTCGAAAATAGTGCGAAGATGTTCCTTAGGATTTGGATTCGCACTCTAAAAATTTCAACTTCTGAACCTTCGTAGAAAAAACGCTATAGCAAAAATTACACAATGACTTGTTTGGAGCATCGAAACCCTAGAATCCAAAGCTCTAATACCAAATGTTGTGAAACCAGCTCCAAAAATAGAATAAAAGAGATATCAATGCCTTAGAAATAATCCACTTCGAGGGGGCAACCTCCAATACATTACATGAATGAACAATTCTTGGATGATACAAATTACAAAACCTCCTTTCTATATATAGGAGTCCATGGGGGCCACAATGTAATCCTAGTGGGGCCGCAATGTAATCCTAGCCGACCTAACAATATTAATTTAAGGGAAAAATAATAACAATATTGGGGTTACATGGGTACAATGATAACAATAAGGGGGTTACACTAACAATAATAAGGGACTATACTAGTACTATAGGGACCTAACATGTGGACTCCCGTACCGGGGACAATGATATATGTTACAATGATATTTTTCAATGAATTTTATTTGATTGACCAACAACTCTAGGACCTAAACCCTTGTCCTGAAAAACTTTGGCATAGAACTGACTCTCCCTTACAATTCCTTTTACAACTCCAGGCAATAATGACCTAGTTACAATGATTTGACTCTTAAATTTGACAATGCTTCTTGATACAGGGGAAATTTGGTGATGATGTGACACGTATAGTTGCTTTGTCTTTAATAAATGTGTAATTTGACTTGCTATAAGGATGGCTTCAAGAGGTGACAAGAACACTTGGTTGGTTATCACTTCAATACCTTGTGCTCTAAAACTTCTTCCACCTGCAAATGAAATTTCCCAAGATGATACCCAATACCAAAAGACAAAATAAAATTACCCCTTTTATGAAACTTACCTCTGCCTGCAATACACTTGTTAGTCCAAAAATAATAAATACGAAAGGCTTATAAATTACATGATAATGATATGTACCTGAAGTATGTGTGTGCCTTGTGTAGCCTTACGATGTGTCTTGACTTGTCCATCAACTTTACAATCAACCTAGGACTAGACTACTGTCAAATATGACAAACCTAGGGTGATCGAACTTGACATAATTATGTGACAGTCTTAAATGCAAGGTGTGTGCAACAGGATTTAATGCAAGGTGTGTGCAACAAGATTTAATGCAAGGTGTGTGCAACAGGATTTAATGCAAGGTGTGTGCAACAAGATTTAATGCAAGGTGTATGACTTAATTTAATACAGGGTGTATGACAAAATTTAATGCAATGTGTGTGACATACTTATCATAAATGTATGACACGCATAACACCTACACAACATAAACTACTCATTGTAGAGGAATGCAAACATACACTTATGTACACAATAGTGCTAATGCATATCCCTACAATATTTAATACACATACAACACGAATATGACACAAGACTTTATAACAAAATCCTAATTATCATAAGACCTGTACACCATACCTAGCATACAAGTCCCTAGCCTTATTGAACTAGACCTTAAAGAAGACTAAACAATATGTTTATTTATACCCCAGACCTCAAGAATACTCACAATTTTATGTCTCGATTAAATCTTCTACATACTTCATTGGTTGTTGATTGCTTCTTTTCAAACTTTATGCACCAAAAATTAGTCAAACATCACAAATATTTCTCTAAAGGCCATTCACTGCCCAAGAATGAATGTTACAACCTGAAATTAGGTATTTATGTTTTGTTGAGAGCTTGTGTAGCCTTCCAAATACCTTGCTGCCTACATAAGACTTTTTTTTAAAAACTACACGTCTTTGTTCATAAGAAAAGAGCTTGGTCCATGATTATTAGGTAAGGTTAACATATTTTAGGCCTTCACTGGCCTCTAAATAACTTCGTTGCTCCTACTTCATAACTGTTGTAGCATACAGTTCCCTACCTCACATTGCCACAAATCTCTTTATTTAATCTTCAATGAAGCCCAAATTTCAGGGGAGACCTCCTTCTTTTGATTAGACATTAATAACACGCCTCTTGTGAGATGAAGAGTATTTTTTTTATAATGATGGGTGACCTAAGAAGAATAGGGCTTCAAAAGTTGATCGTTGGAGGATTAGGAGGGGTTTCAATAGGTAAACATTAGAATCTTCATAAGGCCTTAACTCAATTAATTTTTTTAATAATAAATACCTTACATACTAAAGGAAAGAGGTTTGCTCGCCATGAGGGGTATAGTGATGTAAAGTATTAATAATGTCTTCTTTTAAGATTATACGATGATGAAATATAATAAACAACCTTTTTATATGATGTTTAATGGTCAAATATAATTGAATGTGTGTTATGTCATCATCTCATGGGGTTTTAAACACGGTTTATTTTTAACATATTTTAATATTTTTTATTAATTTATTTTTTTAATCCTTAATAAATTGATGTACTAACCACTTTTTGGTGTGCTTGCAGGTGACACATGAGTGCAATAAGCCAATGATTGATTTAATGACTTTGATTCTTGAAGTTATTCAACTTATACGTGGTGAGATTACGGTGAGAATCCATGTCATATATTGACAACCGTTGGTGAATAAGGTGTCATGTATCTACCCCTGGGGTTTTAGCCCACAAAATTGGGTCTTCAACTTTAAACCCAATTTTCTCTCAAACCAAAAGGAACAACAGGGCATACCATATATCAACAGAAACATATCGTCGAGGAGAATCTATCTAAAAATATCTTGACACAATATTCCATGAATTTCCATGTCAATTTTTCCATGGAAGATCAGGGTAGCTCCTAGTGCTGCTTGGGTTGACACCAATGACAACCACCTATCAACATCATGCAGATTCTTTAGCTCACAACTTTAATGAGCACACCCCTCCAAATGTCTAGGATGAAATTTGACTAATAGAGGCAGAAATTCAGTAGGAAAGATAGGTCACCTTGGACTCAAAGGTTATGACAGGCGTTGCTCCTTCGGTTCCTGACATTGGAAAATCCAAGGGTTGCCAAAAAAATGATCTTCATACAATGGACCTGTGCTAGCATGTTAAGTTTCTACTAGGAAATATCCTTGTGGAAAAAATGTAGAAATTATATGCACTAAGCATGCATATGTCCAAGATCCACCTGATCTCACACCATTTAACTTTATGCAAGATACTGAATCTATTCCACTTGTTAATATTTTGCGGAAAATTTAATTGCACACACATGTGAAGCATAAACAAAAATATTCAATCACACATAACACAGTTTTTAATTGGGAAAGCCTAAAGCTGAAAACCCCAACTATATATTATGTAACATGGAGATCATATGAAAATCTCATACAAGCATACAAAGCTTATCAAAAGCTCTCAGTACAGTACAATCATCATACACTAATCAGGACCAATCTTGCAAATCCATGCACCGATCTCTGCTCCTACTAGCCTGCCTCCACTGCGCAACCCCTGTTGAAGAATAGCTCTAAATGAATTCGAATTACTCTTGCCTTGACTGCGCAATCCTCATTGGAAACTCCAATGTGTGTGTGATGCAATCAATGCATCACTATAGTCACAACAGATAGTCTATCTTGCCCTTTCACCTATCTCTCCACTAGTCTCCATCAAACCGCCATGCACTGTAGTTAACTGATGTATTCTTCAGCTGATTAATGAGTTATTATTTAGTGAATTAATTAACTAATTAATTCACTCCACTCTCACTAGTGTATCAATCAGTTAGACTAGATACAACTAGCTCAACTAAGTCTAACTGAGTTAAACTAAATACAACTCCATAACTACTTCTTCCAACTGTGTCATAACTCTGCCACTTGAGTTCTAACTGAGTCCTCCATGCATTAGCTCCAGTAAACCCTTAAGAATTGTGTAATTCCTCTTGTCAGCTAATGTGCCACATCTGTGCACTGAACTGAAGTGCTCCAAAATAATAAGTTGTTATTTAGAGTCTGATTATTATTAAGAGCTAATAATAATCGACATGCATCTATTTTTAGATTGACAATCTATAAATAGACTTCGCCCAATATTCTAAAAAAATAATTTTATCTATTTTTCCAACTTGATCAACCATCCACAAATAGCATCCTGCAACTTCTGAAATATGATCATCATGTCTAAAAATAGACTTGCGCCAAAAATAGCTTGCAGGCCCACTTAGTGAAGGCAACTCTTTTCACTAAGCTCATCATCTTGTTGAATCTCAAAACTCCCTCTCAACAAGATAGGGATTATCCTTCACCCCGATCCTTCCTATATGGTATTCGAATTTTCTCCTGGTTAGCGCCTTCGTCAGAGTATCTGCATCCTGATCCTCCGTAGGAATGTACTGAAGCAACATGATCTTCTGCTGCACACAATATTTGATATGATGATACCGGATATCAATATGTTTAGATCTATCATGAAACATAGTATTAACCGAGAGTTTAATGCAACTATGATTATCACAATGAATCACCGTGGAATCTAAATGTGAGCCGAACAAACCAACCAAAATCTTCCTCATCCAGATAGCCTCACATGCAGCTAAACTTGCTGCCATGTATTCTGCTTCCACTGAACTAAGTGCCACGGATCTTTGTTTCCTACTGTACTAAGAAACTGCCGTAGATCTGATACTGAAAATCCCTCCTGATGTGCTCTTTATGTCTGTTGGGCTTCCTGCCCAATCTGCATCCATGAAGCCATGCAACTTCACCTCATATGTCTGTCTGTACCATAAACCATACTCAGATGTGCCCCTGAGATATCTCAGGACATGCTTGCCTGCCTTCCAAAAGAGCTTGGTAGGCTTAACCATCGCTTGTGAAAGCTGGTTCATCGCATAGCATATGTCCGGTCTTGTATTGACTAAATACATGAGTGAACCCACCAACTGTCGATAAACAGTGGCATCCACTACCTCTGCCGATGTAGCATCCTCTTTCTTCCAATTTCTTGGAAGAGAAGTGTCGATAGGCTTGCAGCCTTGCATGTGAAACTTCTCCAGTATCTCCCGGGCATACTTGCCTTGAGACACAAACAGCTCACCTTCCCGCTACCATATTTCCAATCCAAGGAAATAATGAAGGAGGCCCAAATCCTTCATCTCAAACTCCTTTGCAAGAACTGCCTTGCATGAGTGTATCAACTTCTCATCACCTGTTAGTATTAAATCATCAACATAAAGTACAATGATTAAAATCTTACCCTCCACCACAATCTGGTACAGGCTTTCATCTGCCTCACTCTTGTTGAAGCCAAGTCTAGTGAAATAGTTGTCGATCCAAGTGTACCAAGCACGGGGTGCTTGTTTCAGCCCATACAGCGCTCTTTTAAGCCTGCACACATGCAAATCGCTGCTGAAGATCTAAAATCCTTCAGGCTGCTCAATGTACACCTCTTCTTCAATGATCCCATTAAGGAACGCAGTCTTCACATCCATCTGATGAATGTGCCAACCCATTTGCGCTGAGAGAGAAAGGATGGTTCGTATGGAAGAATACCGTGCGACAGGTGCAAAGGTTTCTTCATAGTCAATCCCCTCAATCCGTGAGAAGCCCCGGGCAACAAATCTTGCCTTATAATTCTCGACACTCCCATCAGCAGCTTGCCTTACCTTGTAGATCCATCTTGATCCTACAACTGATTTTCCCACCGGCCTTGGAACAATCTCCCAAGCACTGTTTCTGACAATGGTGTCATACTCCTCCACCATGGCATCTACCCATCTGGGCTCCTGCATTGCTTCTTCGAAAGAAGATGACTCTGTCACAATACACTTGCTCATAAGAGCCATGTATCCAGTATATCGGTCAGGTGACTGTCTCTATCTGCGTTGTGATGTAGGGACTCCTACATTCTGTGCCGCATCAAGCTTCAGTCTCTCAGCTTCGTAATTACGCTTTACGCATGTACGATGTTTGGTTACGCATGAGTGGACTCCTCCACTCCATGAATCTCCTCCTGTGGCTGATCCACATCCAGAGGCTCATCTTTGGGAACAAGAAGTTCCTCTTCTGCATGCAAGTGTAGCTCCCTCTCAAGCGACAACTTCATGGCTTTCACCTCATTGATTTTTATATCCCGTTGCACAACAGTCATCCGACTGTTTGGAAAATACACACGATAGTTATGGGGTGTTTCTGTGTACCCCACAAATATCCCAACTTCTGCAGTCGACTCCAGCTTCTTCCTGGCGTCCTTCATCACATGAATGTAAATAGGTGAGCCAAAAATCTTCAAATGAGAAATATCAGGCTTCTTACCAGTAAAAGCTTCTTTGGGTGTACTCATGCCAAGTACTCTATGAGGACAACGGTTTTGCACATAAACTGCAGTGTTGCATGCTTCCGCCCACAAGTGCATTGGTAGGCCCTAGTCATGTAGCATCGCTCGTGCAGCACCCACGATCGTTTTGTTATTTCTCTCCGCGACCCCATTCTGTTGTGGGTTATGATGCGCTATGAGTTCTCTTCGAATTCCTTCTTTGCTACAGAAGTCTTTGAATTCGTCCGAGATGTATTCACCAACATTATCACTCCATAGAGCTTTCACCTGCTTCCCCGACTCCTTCTCCACCAATGCCTTGAACTCACAGAACTTTGAGAACGTTTCACTCTTCTTCTGCATGAAGAAGATCCAGCATCTATGAGAATAATCATCAAAAAATATCACATAATACCTATGTTTTTTTGTTGAAGCAACCGAGAATGGTCCACACACGTCTGTGTGAATTCTCTCCAAGATCACCAAAGCACGGTTCTCCTTCTCATGAAAGGTGGTCTTCACAAACTTACCCATTGTACATCCTTTGCACTGATCTGACTGCTCAAGATTACCCTTGGGAAGTCCAGTAGAAATTTGTTGCAAAATCTTCAAAGCGCCATGGTGAAGATGGCCCAATCTCCTATGCCATAATTCGCCCTCATCCCGGTTCACCACTTCTTCTACTTTTCCCACCATTACAGCGCAGCCATCTACCTCCAGCTTGTAGAGATTCTTAATTCAAACCCCTATCTTCTTGGTTTGACCCGTTGTTTTATGTCCAAGGAAGGCTTTTCCCTCACTGAAAACAACATCATAACCCTTGGGTGAAATCCCAAAGTTGGGAAACACTTTTTGGCGGATGGCCAAAATTTGTGAAATTTTTAATTTCTCGTTCGAGAAAATAGTCAACTCAATTTCTCGTCCGAGAGATTTTTAAAGTGTCGTGTGAGAGTTAGATTAAGCTTGACCGGAGTTAAAATACTCTCGGACGAAAGTTAAGTATGTTCTCGTCCGAGAGTTTTATTTACATAAACTCTCAGGTAAACTCTCAAACGAAAGTTCTAAAACTCTCAACCTAGAATTGTTTTAACTCTTGTCCGAGAGTTTTGTTCTTATTAAAAACACCCAAATATTTTCTCCCCCGAAATCATGTATAGGTGCTAAGGTGCTGGTGTGTATCCATCCCTTCACTTATTTCTTGGTGCTGGTGTGTATCCATCCCTTCACTCATTTCTTCTCGTGCTTTTATTTATTTATATTAGAATATCACCATTTTCTAACTTATGGTTTAAATGAAAAAAACATGAAATATTTTCATTATAATTCTTTTTTAAGTCTCTGTTAAAAATTTAAATTCAAAACATGACAACAATGGTAACTTATAAAAACCAACTAAATTATTAATAAATATTAATCTTTAATATAAAAATTAAATTTATACAAACCAACTAAACTACTAAATAAATAATAAATTTTAATATTAAAATTAAACATATACAAACCAACTAAACTATTGAATAAATATTAATTTTTAATATTAAAATTATACAAACTAACTAAACTACTAAATAAATATTAATTTTTAATTTTATACAAACCAACTAAACTACTAAATAAATATTAAAAGTAAACATATACAAACCAACTAAACTAATAAATAAATATTAATTTTTTGTATTAAAATTGTACAAACTAATTAAACTACTAAATAAATATTAATTTTTAATATTAAAATTAAGTTTATACAAAGAAACTAAACTACTAAATAGATATTAATTTTAATATTAAAATGAAACATATACAAACCAACTAAACTACTAAATAAATATTAATTTTTAATATTAAAATTAAACAATAAAAAAATATTATTATCAACCACATGTATGTCTACATCTCATGTACATGCCATATTAAATGTATTTGCACACATCAAATTATAATATTAAAATGAAAAGTACTAAATAAATATTAGTTTTATACCACCGAACTAAATTAAATAAATATAGGTTGTCTTCCAGCATTGCGACTGAGACCAAGTTCTTCTTCAGACCTGGAACATGCATGACATTCTTCAACAAGAACGGATTACCGGACTCCCTCTCAAAGGTAATGGTCCCAATCCCAGTTGCACTGTACCGACCATCGTCGCCCATCTCTATATGCATCTGGAGGTCCTTCTCCTCCAAGTCACTAAACAACTCTTTGTCTCCCGTCATATGGAAAGACGCACCACTGTCAAGATACCACACTGATCCCATGCAGCTTGAAACCAAGCATGCGATCAAGGAAAAATCCAGCTCAAATTGCGAGGCTAAGGCCTCTACAGCTGCAAATCCAACAGCCTGCTTATTCTTCTTCTTCTGTGGACAATTAGTGGCGAAATGTCCAAGTTCGTGACAGTGAAAACACTTCACTTTGGACAAATCCTGCTTCTTGCCTTTAGCACCAGATTTTGAAGAAGATTTCTTCCCCTTCCCTTTCCTTGCTTTGGCAGCCAAAGTGCGATTCTCTTCATCTTCATTCTTCGATGAAGATCCATCCCTGGTACCCCGCCTTATCTCCTCCTACACAAGATCCGACCAAAGTCACTCCCATCCTGGCAGTTTCTCCCGTCCATTGACAGAGTCTTCGTAGCTATGTGAACTCTTCGGAAGCCCAATGAGAGCCAAGCTCACCAATTCTTCTTCATCAACAGTAACCCCCACACTTCCCAGTTCATCCTTGCAGTGGACAAACTTCATGAGGTATTTTGGAATACTGTCGCCTATCTCCATTTTTATTTTTTTGAGCTTGTCTTTAAGTGCCAACTTCCTCTGGTCACTTCTTCTTTGGAACAAGTCTATCAAAGCCTTCCACATTAAGAATGGAGTGGCTTTCTCGTGAAGGTAGGACACAATATGGTCCTTCACACCTTCCAACAGAATCCTCCTCATCTTTGCAGTCTTCTTTTGCCATGCATCAAGTAATTCAGCATCGCTAGATCCCAGCTTAGGAACATCGCTATCGATGAACTCCTTCAGCCCATTATCCTTCAGCACTGCCTCCATCCTGTCCTTCCAGGCTATGTAATTCGAGCTCCCATCAAGGGCATACTCCAATCTCAACCCGTTGAAAGACATTTCAATGTATACTCGATTTCTGCACAAAGAATCTTCTGTAGCAAATTCGAATTGTCCACCAGCAAAAACTCACTGCACAATTGCAATCTTCAATCAACAATGCTCTAATACCATGTAGAAATTATATGCACTAAGCATGCATATGTCCAAGATCCACCTGATCTCACACTATTTAACTTTATGCAAGATACTGAATCTATTCCACTTGTTAATCTTTTGTGGAAAATTTAATTGCACACACATGTGAAGCATAAACAAAAATATTCAATCACACATAACACAGTTTTTAATTGGGAAAGCCTGAAGCTGAAAACCCCAACTATATATTATGTAACATGGAGATCATATGACAATCTCATACAAACATACAAAGCTTATCACAAGCTCTCAGTACAGTACTATCGTCATACGCTAATCAGGACCAATCTTGCAAATCCATGCACCGATCTCTGCCTCCTGCTAGCCTACCTCCACTACGCAATCCCTGCTAAAGAATAGCTCTGAATGAATTCAAATTACTCTTTCCTTGACTGCGCAATCCTCATTGGCAACTTGAATGTGTGTGTGATGCAATCAATGCATCACTATAGTCACAACAGATAGTCTATCTTTCCCTTTCACCTATCTCTCCACTGGTCTCCACTGAAACTGCCATGCACTGTAGTTAATTGTTGTATTGTTTAGTTGATTAATGAGTTATTATTTGTGAATTAATTCACTCCACTCTCACTAGTGTATCAATCAGTTAGACTAGATACAGCTAGCTCAACTGAGTCTAACTAAGTTAAACTGAATACAACTCCATAACTACTTCTTCCAATTGTGTCATAACTCTGCCACTTGAGTTCTAACTAAGTCCTCCATGCATTAGCTGCAGTAAACCCTTAGGAATTGCGTAATTCCTTCTGTCAGCTGATGTGCCACATCTGTGCACTGAACTGAAGTGCTCCAAGAGAATAAGTTGTTGTTTAGAGTTTGATTATTATTAAGAGCTAATAATAATCGACATGCATCTATTTTTAGATTGACGATCTATAAATAGACTTCACCCAATATTCTAAAAATAGAATTTCTTCTATTTTTCCAACATGATCAACCATCCACAAATAGCATCCTGCAACTTCTGAAATATGATCATCATGTCTAAAAATAAACATAGTTTAAAAATAGACTTGCACCAAAAATAGCCTGCGAGCCCACTTAGTGAAGGCAACTCTTTTCACTAAGCTCATCATCTTGTTGAATCTCAACAAAAAATACTAACTTAGCTAAACCTTATGCATATATTGGATGAGCTTAGGGAACTCATGTTGGATGTGGAGAGAAGGCTTGCCAGGGTAGAGAAGGGGTCACCACCCAGCTCTCCAATTCCACTACCATGAAATGCTGAGGAATAATCCACCAACCTCCACACCTCACCATCCTCTTCATGCTCAAGTTTCACGTTTTTTTATGGTTTTAATCCTCAGTTCTCATGCTTGCTCATATGGGATGTTAGTATCTTATTTTTAGAGATTATATATGGTTTCCTTACCCTATTGATTCAACTACTATGGATTCTAGGGCTGCTCATTTTTTTTGCAGTTGTTGTTTTCTTCCATGGAAGGAAAACATTATCTCTGTGAACTTTCAAGTTTTAGATTGTCAGTTATGGTTAAATCTTGTTGCCCTAAACTCTATATCTTCCAGTATTTAATTTGGTTTCCAGTGTGGTAGGCTAGAGACAACAAGACTAATATCTCATATGTAACCTTTTGATATTTTTAATGTAAAATTAATTTACAAAAAATAAAACATCTGAGTGATTTAAAGTAATTATAATATTCAAGTCATATTTGACATTTTACCTTATTAAATTGTTATAATACTTTTCTCATGTTTACAATAAGTCTCTTAAATTTAATTTATTAGCATATACTTTTGAAGAACATTAAATGTGGGTATCAAATATATTCTTAGATAAAATGTGGAAACATGATTTGGATGGGGATTAGGAATCACTACTAATAATGAGGTAGACATATTAGTTGCATACATAGGACTCTAGGTTCTTAAAAATCATGGAGTAAGGAAATTGGTTGTAGTAGATGATCTATTCATAATTATTGATTTCCTCTGTCACTCATCATCATCTAAGAACTCTCAATTATATTTTCTCATACCTTGCTAATCCAAAATTAGTGCTAGATGGTTTTTTTTTTTTTTTTTAATTCATTGTTTTAGATTCTTATAACTATATTTTTAGTTAATAAAAAATCAACATTTAAAGAGTATAAAGTGAACTTAAAAACATAAACAATACTTAACAAATTGAATTGATATCACCCTCATGTGTTACCTCTTTGCATCCACTTTAATTAACAAATCGATCTATTCATAAGGATGCAAAGTACGTCATTTCACCTCTACACATCAAAATAATGGCCTCATTCCACATAAACTATGTTTGATGTCCTCTAGGAAGATAATAATGGTTTGTTCTTGCAAATGAACACAAACTTTTCCTTATTCTCCCAATGAATGGGCTATCTCGGTTCATCTTCCCTCTATCTCACAAGCACTCAACATTAGTTCTTTGGGCTTGAATTATACATCTAACAACACCTAAATGCCTTAGATAAATGTGTAAAATGCTACATAGTTTTTTCTCTAAAAATTGGTTGGAATCCAACTCTCCTATAATGAATAGTGTTATCCAATGCAATGTTGGTGATCATCCATTGGACAGACATGAACCAATGATTATCTCCCTTTCTTCATATCCACATATTCTATCTTTCTCAAAATAATAACTCATTGTTTTTTTCCTGTAAGTTAAGTGTAGGCCAATTCCAACCCCATTGTTGGATGGAAGAATTATATGCCCAATTGTGGGATGTTGTCACTAGGTTTGAACAAGGTTCCATTGATATTGAATGCCTCTTAAGACAATGTTTACCTCCACCATCAACCCCTCCCCATGAAGTTTGAGCCTAAAACCTAATGAAAATAAACCCACATAAACCAATAAGTTTAAATCTCGTAAAACAATTCATTAATAATGATTATAATACAGGAATAAAGTTATATTTCTATTTAGATTTTTATCTAACGTGAACATATATTATTTATCATATCATTTTCATCCTTAATCTTTATCGCGAATAATATCATGACATTTTGACTTTTTTATTCCAAATCCTCATTAGATGTAATATCTAAGGGCATATCCACATTTTTATCATAAAATTTGTGTTATATAATTCATCTTCTAAATATCTAATTATAATTAGTTTCTCATGTAAGGAATCCTTTTGTTTGAATTCTTTACATCATTTATATATTTTGATAATTTGGATTAAAAAATTAATAATAAATATATGTTATATAAAATTATATAAAATTATTTATTAATTTAATATAAATTATCTTTAATAAAATAATTTCATTAGTATAAAATTTTAATTAAATAAAAATATTTATCTTAATAAACAAGTCAGATATAACATCTTAGTTATTTAAATTAATTATAATATTAAGGTTATATTTGGCTTTTTACTTTATCAAATTAATTATATTACTTTTCTTAAATTTGAAAGAAGCAAATAAAAAACAAATCTTTTATAATTTACTTGCACTATTACATAATTTTTTTAAGATTTACTTACACAATTACATTAGGGGTTGTCAAACCAAGAGGTAACTCCACAAATCAGAATGTGTATTAGGTGAAGAATGTACATGTATTTATACATGGAGGTGAGGCTATTGGGATTCATCTCCCATTGACTCTTGGCCTTCCTTATTTCCTAATATTATTTATTATCAATATTACATATCCACACCATACATGGAGGTGAGGCTATTGGGATTCATCTCCCAATGACTCTTGGCCTTCCTTATTTCCTAATATTATTTATTATACAATATTACATATCCACACCCAACCCATAGGATTAGGTGTCAACATTCCCCCTTTTAATCCGAAGGGATGTTGGTGAGTCCAAGCATCGATCTGAACTTTTCAAACTTTTCTCTTCCAAGTGCTTTGGTGAAGATGTCAGCAGTTTGCTCATTTGTGGAACAATGATGTAGATGGATGGTTTTGGCCTAAACATGATGTTGAATTAGATGGTACTTTGTATTGATGTGCTTTGTTCGATCATGGAATTTTGGGTTCTTGGCCAACTTTATTGCAGAAGTGTTGTCGATCATGAGTGGTGTGGAATACATTTGTTTCATCTGCAAATCTTCCAGGATTTTCCGGAGCCACACGATTTCCTTTGTTGCTTCAGCTGCTGCCACATATTCTGCCTCGGTCGTGGAATCTGCTGGAACTGACTGTTTGCGTGATCTCCATGAGACAGCTCCTGATCCAAGACTCATGGTGTAACCTGTAGTAGACACCCATGTTTCTTTGTCCCCATCAAAGTCTGAATCAGAGTATCCAATCACGCTGAAGTCGCCTACCTATGTATATTTGAGTCCAAAATCTTGAGTCCCCTTCAAGTACCTTAACACTCTTTTTGCAGCAGACCAATGTCCTTCACAAGGTTTTTGCATAAACCTTGAGAGGATTCCAACAGCAAATGAAATGTCAGGTCTGGTGGTGGTCAGGTAGATAAGACTTCCTACAAGCTGTCTATACTTAGTTGCATCCTCAAATTCCTTCCCTTCAATAGATGTGAGCTTCAAGTTTTGTTCCATTGGAGTGGTTAAGGGATTACAGTCATCCATGCCAAATTTGTTCAAGAGATCTCTAATGTACTTCTTTTGAGAAAGAAATATAAATTTAGGATGTTGAATTACTTCAATACAAATATAGTAATGAACATGACCCAAATCAGTCATTTCAAAACCTTTCTTCAATTCTTTCTTTATGGATGCAATATAGCTCTCATTATTCCCTGTTATCAAAAGATCATCTACATATACCACAAGATATACAATTTTTTTTCCAACTTTCTTAACAAACAAACTTGCATCATCAAGATCAAAATGTTTGAAGTCAAGTTTCAGAAGATGCTCGGTTAATTTCTCATACCAGGCTCGTGGTGCTTGCTTGAGGCCATACAAGGATTTTATAAGCTTGCAAACCTTGTGTTCTTGACCCTTTACCACAAATCCTTCTGGCTGGGACATATAAACTTTATCCTTTAGATCTCCATTCAAAAAGGTTGTTTTTACATCCATCTGTTGGACTTTCCATCCATTCTGAGCTACTAGGGCAAAGAGAGTCCAGATGGTGGTCCATATTGTTGTGGGAGCAAAAGTTTCTTCATAATCGATTCCTTCTTTTTGTGCAAAACCTTTTGCCACAAGCCTGGCCTTGTGCTTTTCAAGTGAGCCATCTACTTTATACTTGTTCTTGTAGACCCACTTACAGCCAATTGGTTTTGTTCCCAAAGGCGAATCAACCAGCTTCCAAGTGCCATTCTTTATCAAGGCATCATACTCCTTTTGCATCGCTTCTTTCCATTCATCATGAGAAGCGGCTTCTTTGAAGGAAGTTGGTTCATGATCTGTAGACAAACTCAATTCACAGTTATAAGCAATATCCATATCAACGGGAGAATCAAAATTATCTACATCACCTTCGATTTGTTTAGTGGAACTTATTGTTCCTATTTTTCCAACCTCGTCAGGATGAACATTCTCCAGTGTCTTTGTCAGCAATTTGGGAGGACCTCTCTGAGATGGCCCAGGTTGGTCATTTGACTGAGTTGGGATTGATTCAAGATTCAATCTCCCAATTCTATTAATCACATCATTCAATGTGTCATTCGTGGTTGTTTCTTCATGTGGGGGAGAGATTTCTTCAGGACATGATTCCACAGTTTGATTCAATATCAGAATCCCCCCTTCAAGATGTGGAATCTGATTATCAAATTCTTGGAAAGACTTTGCATGTGTGAATCTATCCAGGCGATCAAGTTGCCGCTCAACAACCTTGTCACTCTTGGAAGATTCAAGGAATATGACATCTCTTGCTATTACAAACTTCTTATTTGCTTCATCATAGAGACGATATCCTTTGGAGGTAATGGAGTACCCCAAGAAGATACATTTTCGACTTCTAGCACCAAGTTTGTTCCTTTGACCCTTGGGTATCAAGGCATAACAGGTGGACCCAAAGACCCTAAAATGCTTTACCAAAGGAATGTGGCCATGCCACATTTCAAAAGGAGTTTTGTTTCTAATTGAACTTGAAGGACACCTATTCTTTATGTAAACAGCACATAGAACTGCATCAGCCCAAAACATCAATTTTACATTCTTGAAAAATAACATGGAGCGAACCATATTTAAAATAGTTTTGTTCATTCTTTCAGCTACACCGTTCTGTTGGGGATTATATGGCACAGTTGTTTGATGTTTGATCCCATGTTGACGAAGATAATTTTCAAATTCGTTTGAAGTGTATTCTTTTCCATTATCGGTACGTAGAGAGCCAATATGAGTTTGTGCATCATTTTCAATCCATGCATGAAAATTCTTGAATGTTTGAAAAGCATCAGACTTGTTCTTCAATAAGTAAATCCAACACATTCTGGTGTAGTCATCAATAAATGTCATCATGTATTTATTTCCATTTGCAGAAGCAACAGACATAGGGCCACATAAATCTAGATGGACAAGCTCAAGTTTTCTATGTTCTCTGGAGTGTGAATCATGAAATGGTTGTTTGCTATGCTTTCCTAGAATACAAGCATCACATTCCTTAGGTTTTCTAGGAATTGTAGGCAGTCCATTAACACCATTTTTCTTCAACAAACGAAGGCTTTCATAGTTTAAGTGTCCAAATCTAACATGCCATAAAAGACTTGATGGGAATGTACCTTCATCATGATGTGAACTGAATGCAAAGTTTTGAGCATGAGCAGATGAACCTTTCAGCTTCAAGAGTCTCCCTTCTATTCCCTCCATGACAAGTGAGTGATCTGATGCTTTTCTGACCTCTGCCTTGCCATCAAACAAGTGAATGGAGTGTCCTTGCTGGCGGATTTGGACCAAGGACAGCAAGTTCCTCCTCAACTCAGGGAGGTATAGAACCTCATGTAGAATATGATCTGGAAGACCAGGCAACTTAACCCTGACTGTGCCAAGCCCTGATGGCTTGAGTTTGGATTTATCTGCGAAATATACTGCCCCATCAACTTTGTCAGTAAATTCTTCAAAAAAATCTTTTCTAAATGTCATGTGACATGTTGCTCCTGAATCTAGCAACCAATCATCTCTTCATGAAGTAAATGAAACATCAAACAAGTCTTCAGTTATTCCATTGTTACAGTGTGTTAGAACAAAATGAGCGGATTCAGGTGCTTTACCTTTGTCTTTGTCATTAGTTTTACCTTTGTCTTGATTTCTTTGCTGCTCAATTTTATCCCAAGGTGTCCTGCATTTGGATGCATCATGTCCATCTTTATTGCAACGTGTGCAATGAAGATTGGATTTGTCAGATTGTCTGCCCCCCCTTTCTGTGAAGTTTCTTCTTCCTCTTCCTCTTCTGCCACCTCTTCCTTTGGATGAATCTGGAGCATGACTCTTTTCTCTATGTGCCAAGTATGCAACCTCTTCGGAAGACGAAGGGACTGTCATCTTCCCGAAAGCTTTCTCTCTTTCTGCAAACTTTTTCTCAAGTGTATCAAAGGTGATATGCTCAATGTTTCCACTTGCTTGCAATGACTCAAGATAATGTGAGTAAGTCGGATATAATGCCTTAACATATGCTATGAGAGATATGTCCACTTTTACACCAATGCTTTCAATGTCATGCATTAGAGATCTTACTTCTGAAGCGAAAGCAAGGGGATCATCATTCTTCATTTCAAGACTGAACAACTTAATCATCAATTGAACATTTTCTAATTCTGAATGTGAGTCATAGAGTTCTTTTAGCTTGCTCAAGGCTTCATAGGCATTTGAGAATGATGAAATATGGCGACTCACCTCTTCATTTACGGAAGCTGCAATCAAGGCATAGGCCTTGCATTTCTTGTTTTCCCAAATGGCGAGCTCCTTGTCTGAAGTGGGCTTTGCTGGTGGATTTCCTTCTTGTCCTTCACAGATTCCTTTCCACAACTCATTAAAAATGAGAGTGTGCTTGATTTTCCGAGACCATTCAAGATAGTTCTCTTTGCCGGAGAGAACCACCCCAACAATAGATATGAGAGAATGCATTAGTTTGCTGGCAAAAATTCTTTTGAAGAGGAAAAAAAATTTTGCTAGAAAATCTTCAATTCTGGAAATATTCTCAACTGAAGGGGATAAAAATACTTTGCTAAAAACACTGAATTCTGCACCAAAAATATATATATATATATATTTTTATTTTTATTTTTTTTTTGGAGAAAAAAAAAATTGTATGGGTACTATATTATATGGTTGGGGAGGAGATGGAGTATAATATGGTGGGGAGCGGTATAATATATGGTGGGTGGGCGATATTAAATAGGAGAGACAGCGCTATAAGGAGAGGACGATGGGCGGTATTATATATGGTAATGTATTAATAATGGTGGGCGGTATTGTGAATTGAATATAGTGGGGAGGGGGCAGTATAAAATAAGATAGATTTGAACGAAATATGGAGTGAATGACAGGCAGACAGAGAGTAATATGGAGTGAATGACAGGGTATAAGAAGGGGAGCCGGGCCACGAGCCACAAGGAGGGTCGATAGGCTGGTTGTAGCCAAAGGCCGAGGGAGCAATGCGTTACAGTTTGCGTAATGTTGTAGAGAGGACGTAATGGATTTGAATGATAGCATATGACAGAAGAGTCGTCTTTATAACTATTACAGCGTATAAAGCCGGGCCATTTTTGTGCAGACGTATAAATGTGACAGCGTATAAAGGATGTGGGATGTAGGAACGTATGTTAACACAGCGTATAAGTGGAGTGACAGCGTATTACAGTTGGGTCGTGGGCGGTGTCGACGTTGGGGATAGTGCAGTGGGGTGGGGAGTTTGAGTGGTGGGAGGAAGAGGTTTGTGGTGTGATCCAGGTGGATATTGGTGGCCACCCGCCTATTCCACTTGGGCCCCCACCATTGTCTCTTTCAGTTTTTCAGTTTTGGCATAACTTACTATTTTTAGCAGTTTTTCGGGTCCTGAACTTCCGGAGCCGTTTTGAGGCCCTAAACGACGTTTTTTGGGTATTAAATTTGCTGAGATTTTGATCATCAAAATCATCACAAAAGTTGTAGTCCTCGGATAAAGCTTTCTAATGATGTATCATGTGCGTCAAACGGAGATAGTATGCCAAAGTTACGTCCTTGGGAAGTTGAAACACCAATTTACCCAAACGGGGCCCATAGTTTTGGCGCTTCATCTCCTAGGGTTAGGTTTTTGGGATGTTGAGGGTTCTCCATTGTTTCTCGATAATAAATAGGCCCTCGAGCCTCATTGTAACTCAGTTCAGAGGCCTGTAGCCGCCACATCTCTTCTCAGAGATAGCTACCAGTGCCCTAGCTAGTTTTATTTCCATTCTGTCTGTAAGCAAATTTCAGTTCTTTGATATTAATGAAATGAAGTGTTATTTCCGCTGCATCTCTGTATTTACGGTTATGTGTTTATTCTGTTGCGTTCCTGCATAAATCCGGATCAGTGGTATCAGAGGGGTCTGCTTTTTCTCGATCCTTCTTTGCATGTCCCCAACGAGGTCGGGGTATAAGGAGCTAGGGCTTGATCTGGTGGAACCTTTGCAAGATCAGCCTCGCAAACCTCGACGGACGCCCATGGGGGACGAAAAGAAAGATGAGGGAGCAGGAGATCTTATCAAAATATTGCTCGAGGAGGCCCTCGAAAAACAAAGGAACGCGATGATGGATAGCTTTGCTCAGATCCTTCAACGGCTGCCCACCGACGGTGCATCTGCATCCAGCAGCCACTCTGGAGGTGCGACTCCATTTAAGGTACAAGTAAATTTTGGCATTCCCATATTTGAGGGTCAAATAGATGCAGATGCCATAGATAGATGGTTGAATCTATTAGAAGGATATTTCTCGGTTCATGACTTTTCCGACAGGGAGAAGATTATTTTTGCACTCCTCAAAGCCACCACCCCCATGTTGGGGCCCGAGGTGGAAACCTACGCGGAACAGTTGGAACAGCCCTCCTACGTTCTCCCGTATTTCCCCTTGATTCTTTCGAGACGCGACAGTACATAGAGGCTCCTCCGTGGGGAGCTATGAGGACAAGTACATACAATGGACCACGCTACGACAACAAAGGGATCAAGATGTGCATGAGATGACAAATCTATTCCATACCCTGCGCACCAAGTTGGGTATCAAAGATTCAGAGAAACATCTGGTGCTAAAGTATCACAGTTGTCTACACAGATACATTTAGGAGGTAATGGAGTTCCTCGACATCTCCTCGCTTGGTACGGCATACCGGTATGCTGCCAAGATTGAGCAGAAATTCAAACAGAAGAAGCGAGACTTTGGATCTGCGAATCAAAAGCAAGGGAAAGGTGCTTCCAAACCGTAGAACAAAGGACAGAGCCAAGGCATGGCGGCTAAAGACAACCCGTCAAAGCCACAAGAAAAGAACAACACCGTAAAGCCAAAGAAGGACACGGGAAAGTGGTGTGAGTTCCATAAGAGCTCCACTCACAACACAAGTGAGTGTCGGGCCAAGCAGTCGCTAGTGGCCGAGATGAGGGCTTCTGAGTCGGATGCATGCTCCGACTCCGAATCAGAACCTGAAAAGGGGAATGAAAAAGGGAAACAGATTATTGATGCGGAGCCCAACGCCACTGTTGCCACTACAAAGGTCCAGAAGGAGGAACCGGAAGATCGAGAGGAGGAGGAACGTCTCTTCCACTCCCAGATGTGGGTAAAGGGCTCCCCTGTACAGTTCATTGTCGACAATGGGAGCCAAAAGAACCTCATTTCAGCAGACGCCGTGAAGCGGTTGGGCTTCCCGACCACAGCTCACCCACATCCATACACCATCGGGTGGCTTCACCAAGGACGAGATCTCCGCGTCAGCCAGCAGTGCCGCCTTCCCTATAGCATCAAGCCCTTCACGGATGAGGTATTATGTGGCGTTGCTCCTATTGATGTTTCTGATGTATTATTAGGACAACCATACTTGTGGAAGCGTCATGCTGTGTATGAGTCTTGACCTCGTGCTGTTATTGTTACTTTGGGAAATAAGTTGTACAGGATACCAGAGGTACCACCTCCTGCCGCTATCTCTTTGGTTACTGCAAAACAATGCAGTAAGCTCATTTCCCAAACCGGGAAATTCGTTTTCCTGATGATCCGCCCCCAGGGCAAGAAGAAGACTGTGGCCACGACCTCTAGACAGGGCTCCTCTGCACAACAACAACAAATGGATAAGGTCGTGGAGGAGTACGGGGACATCTTCACCTCACCTGAGGTTCTCTGCCTTTGCCAGTCAAGCACCGATTGATCGACCCCGTCGCCAACGCGATGGACCAGTCTATTGACGGCTGCGTTGCAGGAAAATGATGGAAATGGGCGGTCGGGAGGCTGTTAACTTGTCACATCGGACGAGTTCATAATAGGTACAGAACTGGGTGTTGGTACAAAAGAAGGATGGGACGTGGAGACTTTGTATTGACTATCGGGCGCTGAACAAGATCACTGTCCGGAATAGGTACCCAATCCCACGGATTGATGACCTTCTAGACCAACTCCAAGGTGCAAAATATTTCAGTAAGATCGACCTGAAGTCTGGGTATCACCAGGTACCAATTGAACCCTCTGATGTGTGGAAGACTACCTTCAAAGCTAAGGAAGGCCTTTTTGAATGGCTGGTCATGCCTTTCGGGTTGACGAATGCTCCCTCAACCTTCATGAGGATGATGGACGACATCTTGCGGCCATTCACCAACTCATTCGTAGTGGTGTACTTGGATGACATTCTGATCTTCAGCAAGACTTGGGAAGAGCACCTTCATCACATCCGACAAGTCTTCCAAACACTGCGGCAACACAAGTTGTGCCAATTTGGAGAAGTGCACGTTTGGCATGACCCAGGTTCAATATCTGGGATACATTATTGATGAAAAGGGGGTGCATGTGGATCCAGCCAAGATCCAAGTCATTCGGGGTTGGCCAGCCCCGACTACTATAACAGAGCTTCGCAGCTTTCTGGGTCTTGCTAATTTCTACCGTAGATTCGTGTTGGGATTCTCTCATATCACTTGGCCCTTGAGTCAAGTCACCAAAGGAGGAGCGAGAGAAAAATTCTTTTGGTTGGAACCTCAACAGAAGGTGTTCAAAGAATTGAAAAATCGCCTCTGTTCTGCCCCAGTGCTCACCTTACCAGACTTGCAGCAGCCATTTGAGATCGAGACAGATGCCTCTGACTATGCTATTGGGGCAGTTCTTACTCAACGGGGACATCCAGTGGCATATCACAGTGAGACATTGTCTGAGACAGTTCGCAAGTATCCCACCTATGACAAAGAAATGTATTCCATTGTGCAAGCCTGTCGACAATGGAAGCATTACATTTTGGGGAAGGAAACAATCATCCACACGGACCACCGGCCCCTGCAGTTCATACAGACACAAGGGAAGTTGCAGAATGATCGCCATCAGAAGTGGTCCACATATCTGCAACAGTTTCATTTGAACATCAAGTACGAGAAGGGTAGCACCAATAATGTTGCAGACTGCCTCAGCCGACCACCGATCGTGGCGCTCACCACCGTGCTCAACTCTTGTGGGCACGAGACTTATGATTGGCCGCTTCTCTATGAGAGTGACCCAGAATTCAGCCACACTTACAAGGCACTCTTGGGGGGCACGCAAGTTCCAAATTTTCACCTCCAAGATGCACTTTTATGTCACCTGGGACACCTTTGTGTTCCTTCAAGCGAGCGTGCCAAGATGATATGGGAAGCACACTACAGTCGAGTCGCTCGGCATTTCGGGGTCGAGAAAACAGTAGCAATACTACAGAAGTATTTCTATTGGCCGAACCTTCGAAAGGATGTCGAGAAGCACATCAGATCCTGCACTGCTTGTGCCATTGCCAAACCGACCATCAAGAAGCAAGGCCTATATACTCCACTACCCACCCCTAGTCGACCGTGGGAATCCATCTCCATGGATTACATGTCGGGCCTGCCTTCTACTAAGAATGGAAATGACTGTGTTTTCGTGGTCGTTGACAGATTCTCGAAGATGGCCATCATGGCGGCATGTAAGAAGAATATCACAGCAGAAGCCACTGCTAAACTCTTCTTTGAACGAGTGTGGGTGCACTTTGGGATCCCACAGTCTATCATATCAGATCGAGATAGCAGGTTCCTCAGCACATTTTGGTCTAGCCTCTGGTCGATGTTGGACACAAAGCTCACCAAGTCCACAGCTTTCCATCCCCAAACAGATGGCCAGACAGAGGTCGTCAACAGAATGATTGTACACATTCTGCGCATGTACAACTCAAAGCATCCACGCACATGGGACGAGAGCCTCCCCTATGTACAACACAGTTATAACCGGGCTCTCCACAGTTCAATTGGCCATAGCCCCTTTCAGGTGGGTTTGGGATTCCAGCCACTATGTCCCATTGACATAGCCATGTCGTTTGCAGCTGCTCAGGCCGAGTCAGCTCATGTCCAGTCTGAAGTTGACAAAGCAAGTAGCTTCATCGAACGCATTCAACACATCCGCCAACAGGTTTATGATATATTGGGCAGAGCCAATGCGAAGTACAAGCAGCGCCATGATCAACACCGGGTGCCACACCACTTCCAGGTGGGCGACAAAGTATGGCTACATTTGCAGAAGGAGCGCCTCACTGGACCTCACCGCAAGCTTCGCCCGCTCAGATACGGGCCGTACACCATCACCAAGGCTGTAGGTAACAATGCCTTCGAGCTTAGTATTCCACCATTCCTTGGTCTGCACCCAGTCTTCAATGTGGATCGCCTTCGTCCTTACTTTCCACCTCTACTGGACACCTCGGACATTACAGAACAACTCACACCAACAGAGTTAAACCCAGACTGCATGGAACAGGCCACCACAGATTGTATCATGGACATGCAAATCAAGAACACTCGTCAACAGCAGATCCAGCTGTATCGGGTTGTCAAAGCTGGCCAACTCCTGCACCAAGGAAAGTGGTTCACCAGGGACCAAGTTCAGCAGAAATTTCCTCATCTCATGGAGGAACTTAACGCAATGGGGACCATTGATTCCTAAGGGGGGAGGAATGATCTAGGTGGATATTGGTGGCCACCCGCCTATTCCACTTGGGCCCCCACCATTGTCTCTTTCAGTTTTTCAGTTTTGGCATAACTTACTATTTTTAGCAGTTTTTCGGGTCCTGAACTTCCGGAGCCGTTTTGAGGCCCTAAACGACGTTTTTTGGGTATTAAATTTGATCAAAATCGTCACAAAAGTTGTAGTCCTCGGATAGAGCTTTCTAATGATGTATCATGTGTGTCAAACGGAGATAGTATGCCAAAGTTACGTCCCTGGGAAGTTGAAACACCAATTTACCCAAACGGGGCCCATAGTTTTGGCGCTTCATCTCCTAGGGTTAGGTTTTTGGGATGTTGAGGGTTCTCCATTGTTTCTCAATAATAAATAGGCCCTCGAGCCTCATTGTAACTGAGTTCAGAGGCCTGTAGCCACCACATCTCTTCTCAGAGATAGCTACCAGTGCCCTAGCTAGTTTTATTTCCATTGTCTGTAAGCAAATTTCAGTTCTTTGATATTAATGAAATGAAGTGTTATTTCCGTTGCATCTCTGTATTTCTGGTTATGTGTTTATTCTGTTGCGTTCCTTCATAAATCCGGATCATGGTGAGAGTAGAGGGAGCGGGGTAGACAGGGTAGGGGGTGTGCGCAGGCGTGGAGAAATGAGGTAGGAGATGTGAATGCAGATGCGTAGGTGTTGGGGAAGAGGGGGGCCGTAAGGCCAGGAACTGGAAAGAGGGGAGGCCGAGAGGCCGTTTAAAAAAACTGGAATGGCAGAGATGTAGGTGCTGAGTTGCAGGAACTGCAGAAATTACAGGGGCTACAAAATAATCAGATATTGTAGGAGCTGAACCTGCAGAAGTCAGAGACTGTAGAATTTGCAGAAATAGAAAAAATGCAGAATTTCAGTATAGCAATTTAATGGAGCAGCAAAAACTAGCATAAAAACTGACTGAGCAAAGGAATGAGGGAGTTACACTACAGGCAAAAATGCCAATAGTGGGACTAGCTCTAATACCATTTCAAACCAGGAGGTAACTCCGCAAATCAGAATGTGTATTAGGTGAAGAATGTACATGTATTTATACATGGAGGTGAGGCTATTGGGATTCATCTCCCAATGACTCTTGGCCTTCCTTATTTCCTAATATTATTTATTATACAATATTACATATCCACACCCAACCCATAGGATTAGGTGTCAACAGGGGTATTAGGTGTGGTGGATAGATCCTGTTTAATCCCTGAGGAATTGTGAAAGAAAAATTAACATGGGTTATGAATCAAAGTTGTACGTAAAAAACTCTAGGTTTTCAAAGATCATGAAGTAAGAAAAGAAGTGTTCATGAAAGATTTATTTATAAATATTCAACTCTTTTGTCACACATCATCATCTAACAACTCCCACTTTTTTTATTTCATATCTTGCATTAAAGATGAAGATAAAAATGTAAAAGAAATAAAATTCTTTCAAATTCTATGCATGCACATTATGAAGGTAGAATCCTTGGATAATGAAGGAGTAGGCATGAAAGAAAATTGGATTTAAGCAAAAGGTGGTGTGCCCCTTTCGTCACCCCTCCCACAATAAACTCGCCCATTTAAGCTTTGTCACATACATGTTGGCACATTGAGTTATAACCTATAACTTTTTTTCTTTATGGATGCTTTGCTTCTTAAAGGTTAAGGTCTTTCAATTGTGAGATGACATGGCCCTATTGTGCATGTGGTTTCTTGGCAATAAAGGGCAGTTTCATGCTTGGCAAGGGTTGCCTCTATTTGTGGTCTTTTAATTCTTGTTAGGTGCTCAACCTTTATTGGAACATTCATGAAATAGTTGTGTAGTGTTTTAATTCTTGTTAGATGCTCAGCCTTTATAGAAACATTCATAATCTGAAATGTAGTGAATTAGAAGATTTGGATATGAAATAATAGAAAGCACAAATAATTGTAATAAATTTTTACTTTCAAAACAAAATAAATATGTGATGAGTAACAAGATTAAATTTTAAATTTCACAAACAAAATAAATATGTGATTATCCAAATTAAATTTAATTGAACCAGACAAAAGAGTAAATTGAACCTTATAGAAAAGTAAAAAAAATTGAACCTTGTAGAAAAGTTAAAAAAAAGAAATGTCAGCTTTTATGCATATTAAAATTAGCAATTTTTTTAAGCTCAATAGAAAAATGGATTAAATATTTTCTTGGTTAGTCAACACTGTGAAGTACTAAAAACTACCCAAGTGCCATTTCGTCTCAAGTATATGTCTCTAAAATGCCAACGAAACAAGACTAACAAAACAAGACTCTATAAGTTTAATATTTTTTAAATTTCAGAACTCAGGCTTTTATGATTTGTAACGATAGAATAATAATTTTTTTGAATTAATCTTATTTTAGGGGAATCACATCATTATTTTAGGGGTCAATGTTTGGAACCCTCATTAGTACTTCAGTAGAGAGTTTGAAAAGTTGACCCCTAAATTTTCTATGCAGTCTCAAAGGCCTGCAAATGAACATAGCACTAAATTGACTACCAAAACAATAAAAAATACATTACTTCGAAAGGTCAGAGATCTCATCCTCTTGCAAAAGGATTTCAGAGATAGAGGCAGAATTGCTATTATGAATACTAAATTTTCTGGGCAGTCTCAAAGGCCTGCAAATGAAGATAACACTAAATTGACCACCCAAAAAAATAAATACAGTACACCATGATGGAGCAGAGGAGAACACAGAAGTGATTTTCTTATACCCTGTAGCAGTTGGATCTTCTCTGTGAAGTTTTGCAGAGAATTCCTACAACATTATTTTACCTGATTGGTCTTTTCTATCTTTATTTTTGGAACCCTTCTTTTAGAGTTGTCTGAACTGTATGGAGCTTATTTGGTTGTGTGTTGTTGAAGGAGGATGTGAGTCTGTCAGTGAACAATGAGGGAGAAAATGAAAGTCCCATGTCATTGAGGGAGAGAATGAAAACCCCTACAACACAGAAGAGTATCCCTCTTCTGGACAAGTATAATTATTATTGCAATAACCAATTAGCTACCAGGCCTTCTCCATCTTTCCAATCACATGACAATTTCTGGCTTGAGAATACTGGATTTGATTTCTTTATGAGGAAGTATCACACCTCCATTGATGTATACCTCATCAGAAACATGGACATCCTCCCCCAATATTGTCATGTTTTCAACGCGAGCCCATTGACCAACAGTAGAGTGCCAACCAATGATACTTCCAGACACACAAGCGTGTTTCTTGATGCGCACTCCACGCATAATGGTGCACCGTGACAGTCTGACTCCTGCCTCAATCACACAACCTGGGCCAATGGCCACATCTGGCCCAATCAAGCAACCCTCACCAATCTGTGCAGTGCTGTCAAATATCACATTTCCAACCATGTTAACCCCAGTTGTTAATTTATCCGAGGCGTTTCTTCGAAGAGAATCTAAGTAGAGCCTTAGGCCTGAAATATAGTCTCTGGGTTGCCCAATGTCCATCCAGAAACCAGGTAAAACCATAGCATAGAGCTGCTTCTCCTGTGCAATTTTTGGGAACACTTCTTTTTCAATGGATGTTGGTCTCAGCTCAATTCGGTCCAAAACACTTGGGTTCAGAAGGTAGATTCCTGCATTGATCTTGTTACCAACAAAGACCTTCGGTTTCTCAACGAACCTCTCTACCTTTCCAGTCTCCTCGTCAAGAATAACAACACCATACTTTGAGGGTTCATCAACCTAGTTCAAGAGATCAGTTCTTTAGTGTTTACCTTAGCAACCATGAAAAAACTGAACTAAGAGAATTTGCATAATGAAATTATGAATACCAATTCCCTATTGCCTTGCAATTTGGCTTTTGCAAAGACATACCCTGCAAAAAACAAACCAAGGAAATGGTTCCATGTGAGAAGCGATTTTGAGGTAGGACAAGCAACTGTACCTTGGTCACCATGATGGATGCCTCTCCTCCATGTTTTGTATGGAAATCAACCATTTTCTTTAATGGGTATTCACTGATGACATCACTGTTGAGAACAAAAAATGGCTCCCCAGATCCATCTATCAGTTTGTCCCTTGCAAGAGCTAAAGGCCCAGCAGTGCCCATGGGCTCTGTTTCCTGAGAACAGGTAATCTTAATCCCAAGTTTCGTTTCAAACGCCTTCAAGAAGCTCAGCATAACCTGCATCAAATAAAATGACCTCAGAAATCTCCAAGTGTCTTCCTGGAACTTGGTTTTCAGGGAAAGAAACTGAATGTACCTAGATATGAGAATAAGCATGTAACTTACCTCAGGTTGATAATTAATAGCTAGCACAACTTCATCAACACCGATAGCTTTGAGTGCTTCAATCTGCTCAAAAATTGAAATCCAATTTGTTTAATTTTCCGTACAAGAAACAGACAACCTCCTTCGTCACTGCTACTGTTACAAGTTTATTAGCTTTACCTGATGCAAAATCATTGGCTTATTCGCAAAGTCAACCAGAGGCTTAGGGACACTCAGTGTCAAAGGGCGCAGCCTCGTTCCGAAACCACCGACCAATATGAGGGCCTTCATGGTGTCCCGTTACTTCTCCTAGCTGTTCTGACCTCCTAGAAAATAGACAATCTGTGGAAAACAGAGTTATAACCTTCCTTACCATCTAAAGCACAGAAATTAAAATACAATTGCATTGGGCATCCATATTGTTACTAGCTTAGTAATGAATGAAGGCAAATTAAGCTTAGTAGTGAATGAAGGTAAATTAATCTGTTGGGCTAAGATCCAAACACAAAATGTATCTATCCACTATGATCAAAATCATAAGCAGATAGACCTTCTGAAAATGTCAATTATGACATATTTGCTTACTGTAAACAGTCTCTGCAAATACGTATCCATCTGTTTCAATTCAATCTATTACAGAAAGCGACTGGTATGCTTAAATTAGTAAAATTAACAAGCAAGCAGCTATGGAAAAAATTTCAGTATCATCTCAGCTCAAACTATGATATATTAGACAGGCCCAGAGACCTTAGATAGCTTGATTTTGTCCAAGAAAAGACTAAGTACATGAGTTATTGTATCAGCAGTATGCCAGAGTGACAAAACTAGCTGTGTATGACCACCCAGTGTTTGACAAACACTGTTAGACGTTTTACAAAATACCCAGATTGAATTTAGGCTGAGTATGAAATTCTGGAAATATATTCAAACTATTCTCACCAAATCACACACAATTTTGACAAAATTCCTCTGTTGACAAAATACCTCACCGAACTAACTTCTGCTCATGGAAGAAAATAGTGAATATTCACTTACTTACCCACGTAGCCCACGAGCTCCAATTCAGTCCTGAGCAGAAGCAGTTACAGATTGGCAGATTTTACGCCAAAAGATCTGCTCTATGGCACAGAATTTCTGCCAAAAAAGAACGCAATTTTGCAGCTTTCCAGGGAAATATTGAAACCTTCAATCTGGGATCCAAACTTATAACTCCAACTAAAGTGTGGACGAATCCCGTGGCTCTCCTTTACTGTAATTCAGACCACTGAATCCCAAACACAGCTGAGTACAGCTTAGTGAACGCAATATATAGAGAATTTTAGAATCCGCCGGCGGAAATAACATACCGCCGTTGAACGGAATATAGATAATTTTATTTTATTTTAAATTTGGAAAATTTAAATTTAAATCTTTGAGTAGTAGATTTTTTTTTTGGTAATTTAAAATTATTGAGTGAATAATGTGAATGGTTTTTTTATTTCTTTTGGTTTGTTTATTTTATTTGAAATTAGTTTTAAATTTGGAAAATTGTAATTTAAAGTTATTGATTCTGCATAATGCAAGTGAGTTATTTATAGATTTTTTTTGGATCTATTATTTGAAATTTGGAAAATTGTAATTTAAAGGCAATGGGTCTGCATAATGCAAATGGGTTTTTTTATTATTATTTTTCTTCCATTGAGTTTGTATGTTGCAAGATTATTTTTTATTTTTATTTTTATTTTTTTTATTTTTTATTTTTTATTTTTAATGGTGGGTTTATTTTGAAATTTAATTATAAATTTGTAATTTGAAGTAATTGGATTGGCATAAGAATGTTTGGGTCTCAGCCATTGAGGGATAAAAGAGGAGATCATCTTGATGAATAAAGATGAAATAAAAACACTATTACTTCCAAATTTAAGGATACCTGTAGGATGATAAGGAGTTACAGGAAAAAGAAAGCTAAGATATTATAAGGAGGTGATCAACCCCACTATTATTAATCAAAATTATCTTTCTAACCATTGTTAAGAAGAAAATGAATATTGCAAAGATAATAACTAATTCTCATGATCTTCCTAATGAAAATGGGTGTTGGTCTATTCCCAAGACACCCTAGAACTAAAGAATATGCTCCCTTTCTGATACTAGAGAGTTGAAGATGAAAAACACTTTCTTTTGGAGTGCTCAGCCCTTACTCATCATCATTATTCAAGTGAGTTCTTTTATAAAAAAAATTGGCCAATTTTTTTTTAAATTTAATTATAAATTTGAAAAATTTTAATTTGAAATTATCATGGCTACATAAGGCAAGTGAGCTTATCACGAAGTTGAATCCATTTTTACATTCAAAATTGCAATTTGAATGGAAAATTATAATTTAACTAAATTATATTCCATTGAAAAAAAACTAAAAATCATCTCTTTAGAGATGTTATATATAAAGAGAAGATTAATTAATTAGAAATTATATTATTTTATTTTAAAATAATTTTTATAGTGATTATAAGGAATATTGACTTTCTTATAAAAATTATTTGAAATAATATTTAAAACTATTTTTATTATTTAAAAAATCATTTTTCTAAAATGATAAAAAGTTATAAATATACAATAAAAGCAGCGATAGGTTATTTTTTCTTCATGGGTAAATATAACTATATAATGATCATCTTTAATATGAATTTACAGTTAAATTATAATGAAGTTTATTGATTTTGATTTTGAAAAAAAAAACTATATGGGGACTATATGGGCACAACAATAAAAATAAGGGGGTTGTACTAACAATAACAATAAGGGGATACACTAGTATTATAGGGACCTAACATGCCTCTCTCCTTCAAACAAGTGTTTTCCTCAACGCTTGATTATTTTTGGATGCTTTTGTATAAAATTTTCATCCTCCCATGCGGAATCTTCAGTGGGTAAGTTCTTCCACTTCCTAAGATACTCTGAAATTGAACGATTTCGTAGTTGGTGATTTCTTGTTTCCATGACTACTTCATGTTCCCATATGATTTTTCCTTCCTCCTCAAGTTCTGGAAATATTGTTTGAATTGTGAGTTTGTCACCTATAACCTTATTTAAGCATGAAACATGGAAAATTGGGTGCCCTCAGGAAGATGCAGGCAACTCCAATTTGCATTCCATAGTTCCAATCTTTTGCAACACATTGTAAGGACTATAGTACTTTAGTGATAATTTATTATACTTCTTAGCTTGCTTGAGGGACATTGGTTTGTATGGTTGTAGCCGTAAAAATACCCAATCACCTACATTAAAACTTATTTCATTGTGATGTTGATCTTCATGTTGTTTCATTCGATTTTGCATCAAAGTTAGGTTATCTTTAAGAGTTGGAGAACTTGTTTTTGATGCTCGATGTGATCTTCCACTGCTTGATCATCCGGATATATTAGCTTTCATGTCATCCTTTAAACCGTCCACCTTAGCCTCCATGTCTGCTTCTAAACCATCTATGTCATCTTTGGTTGCTCTTTGTGAGATCGAAATTTGTTGCACTTGGTACCGTAATTTTGATATATCATACTGCAATTCTTCCTCTTCATGCATCATAGTAGAGTTTTCTGATGGCTCAATGGGTGTATAATTCTTTTTGGGCGGGATTTTAAAGCCCAATACTGATATCTATTCTTCAATATGCCCTTGGAATCACTACAAATTGATTTTTCAAACAAGACATGCAATTTTAAAAAAAATACACACATTTTTCTTGCTTTTGAGGAGCTCGATATTGAACTTAATGTATCTCTGTTATTTCAGCACCCCAAGATTTTATCTTCGGTTATGTAGTAGCCCTTTGTGTCTTCTTTACAATGCCATAGGTCATACCTAATTTGGATTCTTCAAGATAAAGTTATATCCGATCTCCCACAATGACCTAATTATGGACTGGTTCAGCAGAGCGAACTTGTTCGGTGTGCCACGTGTCACTATTTTGACCTTCGGCTATGAAATTAATATACAAGAAACTACATTTCGTGCACTTTTGGCCACTTTTTATAGAATTCCAATCCGATGTCTGAACGAAAGTTATGATGATTTTCCCTTGGCCACCTATTTGAGATGAAATTATGGAGCCTGTAAAAACCCTAAATTTCTCAGATCATATCTCCGAAAATATAGAGAAACAAGATCTGAAAGTTTTACGCAAAGTTCCTTGGGATTTTGACTCAAATGAGTTTTTTTTCATCTTCTAAACCTTCGCAAAAACAAATTTATAGCGAAAATTCCACGATGACTTGTTAACAATAGTGAAACCCTAGAATCCAAAGCTTTGATACCAAATGTTATGAAACCATCTCAGAAAATAGAAGAAAATATAGATCAACGACTGAGAAATCTGCCTCTTCGAGGGGGAAACCTCCTTTACATTATATAAATGAACAATTCTTGGATGATACAAATGAAAAAACCTCCTTTCTATATATAGGAGTCCAAGGGTTCACAATATAATCCTAGCCGACATAATAATAACAAAGTAAGGGCACAACAATAACAGTAGCAGGCTTCTATGGGGCACAATAATAATAATATGGGGACTACTGAGCACCAAAATAACAATAAGGGGTCTATACTAATAATAGCAATAAGGGGATACACTAGTATTATAGGGACCTAACATATCTTCATGGAACATAAATGGATTGTGGAATGGTTGGAATCTAGGGAATCTTCCTGACCATTTAAATCTTCTAGGGGAGGAATTAATTAATAAATTGGTTGGAAAGGGTATATAGACAAGTTATTTCACTCCCAAATTCCTCCCAAATCCTCCCTTTGGAATAAAGTCTGGAATCCTAATGTTATAACTATAGTAAACACCTTATGTTGGTTTCCCCTTCATAAAAATATCCTGTCTACTGAGAACCTTAAGAAGAAAGGAATTTCGAGCCCCTCAAGATGCCCTTTGTGTGAGAAGCATGAAGAGACTATTTCACATTTTTTTCTGGATTGTTCATATGCTAAGTTGGTATGGTCTCTTGTTCTTGGTTCTATTTTCTCTAGACTGAGTTGGCCTCCTAATCTCCAGAACTTCTTTTCTTCATGGCACAAGCAATATGTGGGCTCCCTTCAATCCAAACCCTCCTCTAAATCCTTTTGGATTTCCCTTCCCAAGTATGTTTGTTGGTATGCTTGGCTTTCTAGAAATTCAAATATCTTTAAATCGACTCAAATTTCTGCCAAATTCATGTCTCTTAAGGCTCTCTCTTTGTGTCTAGAGACTAATCCCCTCAGTTTGGATCTTGCCTTGGACAATCTGGAGGCTATGTGGGTAGGTTCTCTTTCTCCTCATCCATGTTCTGCCTTGCTTCCTAAGGTTGTTCTCCCGAATTGGAAACTGTGGTGATCCCCGGAAGAGTTGAATGAATGGAAAACCCAACAACAAAAATGGGTCCTACATTTTGGTGCGGCTTCGAATAAAAATCCATGGATGGTAGGAGGGGGAGGGATTTTAATCAATCTTATTAGAATCAATGAAATCAAGTTTTCATGGGGCTTAGGAAAGAATACTAATAATCAGGAAGAAATGTATGACCTCCTTCAAGGCTTATGTATCGCAAAGGAGAGGGACAATTGATATCATCATCCTTGGAGATTCAATAATCACAATTTTGTATCTCACAAAAGAAGGCACCCCAATGGATAATTCTCTCTCTCATATCCTTCATAGAATTAGAGGATTGGAAATGTTTTTCCATTTAAGAGAAGCTTATCACATTCTTAGAATTAATAATGTGGAAGAATATTCAAAAGCATACAAAGCTTACCCATTGATGAAGGCAAGCGGGAGGTCAATGATAATGTTTGCTACCATCCCATTCCCTAAGTCTTCAAGTCTTTAATTATTTGGTTGTCTTCTTTTCTCCTCCCTATTTTAAGTCTTTGGTTTGAATTTTTGGTCCTCCCTCCCTCCTCCTCTATTTTCTTTCCCTTGGCCTTCCCCTCTTTTTTGATGGCCCTTTCCCCTTCCCTTGCTTCCCCCTTAAATTTTCCCTCCTTCACTTTCCCCATCCCCCTCCTCCCCTTTTATTTCTTCTCCCTCCTCCCCCCTCCTCATTCCACTCTCCTCTCATCTGTTCCTTCCCATTTCCTTCTCGTCATTTGTTTTCTTATCGCATCCATGTGTCATTTCCCTTTTATCCTTGATTATTCATGAAAGGTTGATACTATGGTTAATGTCACCCCACAAAAAATATATGAACGTGGCATCAAACGAAATTTTTCGCCATGCAGGTGGTTACTACATCTGCACACATGCTTTCATTTACATCTACTCGCACGATTATATTTACAAAGATCCTCTGCCAACTTCTTGGAATCGCCTTCAACTCATTATAATGATGAACTTCCTTGGAGGTCACATAAGTGACATTAATGGAAACATGATGCAAATTGTGTGGCAATGTAAGCGCAATGGTGTTAAATGGAATCTAATCCCATCTCTGGATTCATTCATGAATGTGTCGACTCTGAGCATTTGCTATCCACATCAGTGGTTGGAGAATTGGTTTTGGTATTTGTATGGGAATTTAGTTGTGGCATCTAATAGGGTTGTCTTTAGAAGGTTCTACGAGGAGATTCTGTCAGGGCCCTAACTCTTTCATTGGAAATTGGGAAGTCGTGGGTTTGACATTAATGTTCGTGGGTTTTTTGACATAAGGGGCTTTCAAGCTTGCAATGTTCCTCGGAAGACCCTAATCTTTTCGTTCCAATTGGTTCTAGTTTGGCTTTCACTCTTCGACTTAAAGGTAATTATGATACCCCTATGTTGAAAACTCGCTAAAATTAGCGTAAGGGGAGGTCGGAGTTAATTGGTTTCTTTTCTAAGAGCTTGAGTTGTAATTTGAGATACTTTCCTTTTTTCTGCTTGTGGAAGTCGATAGCTCAAAAAAAGTTTAAAGTATATTTGTGGTTTTATCTGAACATTGGGCGCTATGAAAGAGGTTCTACTGTGTGCAATTTGGATGTAGCACTTTGGTATTTTTTTTATGAACTAGTTGGTTATTTGTTGCTCTCAGCAGATCTGGGTTGGTTGGGTTTGCACAATCTATCCTGTGAATATATCAAACGGATTTCCTCCCCTCCCTCGGATTCCTCCTCTGAGGACTATGCTCGTTCCAAATGTTTATCTTCCCATGAGGCCATGCATAGGGTTAGCGACGACCTCCAAGCAAAACTCTATCAAATGTATCATGCTCAAGTTGAACAAGAAGATCACATTTTGGCATTACAACAGCATATTTTAAGGTTGGAAGATGAGATGGATGCAGTGAGGATGACAATCTTAGACCTCCAGTTTGACAGAGATTCTTTCAACATGCAAAATGAGCCTCTGAAACAAGCAAACAAGTTGGATATATATCTTAACCTTCCATCCTCTAAATCTAATTGACTAATATGCAGTTAAGTTTTGGATTTTTGTCCTGGGTGCTTGTATGAAGGCCTCCCTATGGTTCAATTTTGATGTAACAATGTCGATATATCTATCTAGCAATTATGATGTAACAATGTCGATAGGTAGTATCTAAGTTGTAATGGATCTGTAGCTAATTGTCATATTATATAATATTGATTCTGAATTGATGTACTTCTCGAGTATTTGTTGTGACTGGATGTAGATTTAATCCAAATATTACTCATTTCTATTATGAAAAAATAAAATAAAAACAATACATGGTAGACTATGTTATTTCCGATCTCCCTTTATACAATGAAATAATAAATTTTGACATCTTAGACGACCACAAGCCTGACTCTGATCATAGGCCTTTACTCATAACTCTCAATTTTGTCATGCATAGAGATCCCATAGAAGATAATCCTTATAGTCAAAAGAACTTAATCTTTGATAGAAATAAAAACAATCTCTTTCTAAACGAATTAAAAACTAATTTGTTTCCTTTATCTAATATAGACAACATAGATGACCTCTATCATAATTTTACTACAACCCTCTATATTCTATTAACAAGTTCTCAATTGAAGTCTCAAGTAATAAAATAAATAGCAAAACCAACCCATGGTATGACAAAGATTGTAAAAGTGCGAGGAGAGCAATTAAGGAAGATGTTGATGAATCTCTCAAAATTAACAAGATAAAAATCTACAAAGCCCTAACTAAAAGGAAAAAAAGGCAATATATTCGTAAAAGACAAGAGAATATCTTACACCTCTCTAAGGTGGCTCCTAAGAAATTCTGGAGGCAGATTCTAACTAGGAAAACTAAAGATAATAATAAAATTGCTTTACACGGCTGGAATTCCTATCTTAAAAAGCTTTATGAATCTCCAAATGCCTGGGATTTTGAAACCCTGCTCAAAATGAAAGAAGTTTTTTCATTAGAAGAGATTGATTTTGGGGTTAAACTCCTGGCAAATGGGAAAGCTAAAGACATTGAAGGTTACCAGGCGGAAATCTTAAAAATTGGAGGTCTTGTCCTCATCCCCCACATCCACAAGCTTTTCAACCAAGCGGTCAAGCTAGGGTTCCCTAAACCTTGGACTCAGAGCCTCATTATCCCTATTTTTAAAAGTGGGGAAACAAATAACCCTTCTAATTATCGAAAAATTATGATCAACCCTCTCTTAGCCAAGTTATATGGTATTATTTTGGAGAATAAGTTGAGCATTTGGCTTGAAAGTGAAAGTAAGCCGACTAAAGGCCAAGCGGGTTTTAGAAGGTAGCACTCGACAATGGACCACCTCATTACGCTTAGGATCATTGTGGAGGAATGTCGCAATGATAAATCCAATCTCTTCTGTTGCTTTGTGGACTTTAGAAAGGCTTTCGATACGGTTCCTAGAAATATACTATGGAATAGATTAGAAGAGCTAAATGTTCCTTTCGAGCTAAGAGCGGCCACTATAAGGTTATATGAGAATGTAATTACCTAGTTAACCTATTTGGAATTTACATCGACAAGCTAGAAGGTTGTTTAGAGGAAGCAGGATGTGATGGCACGATCTTAGCTGGGATAGTCATCATCCTTCTTTTCTATGCTGACGATATTGTTCTTCTCACAAGGTGTTCATCTGATCTTGACAAGCAACTTAGACTTCTTAAGGATTTCTGCTCTACCATGGGTATGTCTGTTAACACTGACAAAAAAAAATTTATGATTATCAAATCCAAGAAGGACACTTACGCTAATTTTATGTATGACAATAGTAACTTGGAGGAAGTGTCTTCTTACAAGTACCTAAGAATTGATATTCATCACAAGCTCAACTGGAACTATAGCATTCAGAAAAGGGTTAATGGGGGGTGGAAAGCTTATTTTGGTCTTGAAAATAATTGTAAAACAGAAAACCTCGTAATGTGGGATAGAAAGAAGCTCCTCTTTGAAACTTTAGTCACTCCTGTTATCATATATGGATGTGAGGTTTGGGGTTGCAGCTTCTCTAGAGAATCCTGGAGAAATATTGAGCAAATCCAGAAGCGTTTTATAACGTATAACCTTAAAATTAAAAGCAATACACCCTATCCTATTCTCCTTATAGAACTGGGTCTTTCCCCTATCGAGAGCCTAGCTATGACTAGGCTTCTATTGTACAAGCACAAGCTCAATAGCATAGGAGACCATAGACTTCCTAAGCTAGCTTTAAATTCCAGCCAAAACCACCTAAGGCTTAAACGAGGTTGGTATAAAGGCACCAGGGCCTAGTTAAACCATTGGGAGATCGACGAGAATGTTGCATTACAAAACATCAATAACATAAAAAAAATTGCTACTTCTAAGTTCAAAGAAAAAATGTGGTGTGAGAAAGATCTAGCAGCTAAAAGAAAATTAAGGTATTATAAGGAGGTCATCAACCCCACCTTCGAAGATCAGAAGTATCTCTCTGTTTTAACTAGCTCAAAGAAGAAAATTAATATAGCCAAGATTAGAACGAACTCTCATGAGCTCCATAGTGAAAAATGTTGTTGGACAGTTCCTAAAACACCATGGATGGAAAGGATTTTCCATCTCTGTGAGAATATGAATATCGAGGATGAAAATCACTTCCTCTTAGAGTGCCCCATGTACACCACATTAGAGCTCAATTTCATAATCTTTGTTGCAATACTGACCTTCCTAGCCTTTTAAGATGTCAAAATTATAGTGAGCTCGGGAGGCTTCTCTCCAAGCTTTTTGAGCATAGGAATAAAATCTTAAATCAAATTAAATAACTCTTTTCTTTAGGTTCGATAGACCAAAGATTGGTCTTAGTGGACATTAACCATCATCATCATTATCATCAATTTTTTTATAATTATATAAATAAAATAATTTTAAATTATATATATATATATATATATATAATTATATATATATATATATATATATATATATATAATTATATATAATTAATTAATTAATTAATTAATTTAGTTAAATATTTAATTAAATTATTACTAATTAAAATATATCATTTTAATGTGTTTTTAAAATATTTTATTTTAAAAAACTAAAATTATTATAAATTAAAACTTAATAAATAATGATAAATGATATTAATTTATTATTATTAAATTGTTTTGAAAATACTTAATTTATAAAATTAATTATGAACATTCACTTCAATCATCATTTACTTAAGCGAATCGTTTAAAGTTATTTTGAATGTTGTATATTGAGAATTTAAAGTAAACATGCTCCCCCGAGAGAAATGGCCTTATTATTTTGAGTGTTGTCTAGTGACACTCGAGAGTAAATATGATGTGAGGGAAAGTGAGACATGTTTCTAATAGTGACACCTTGGAATTAAGATGTATTTTGCTTAGATAGGGCGTTTTAGAGAAGAATAAGATATGTTTACTTTGAAATATAAAGTGACTTTAATTTAAATGAGATGATTATTGTACCTGCCCCTGGGTAGATACTACGCATCAAGTTTTTTGTGATGTTGACATTAATTTGCTTGTTTGCAAAAAATTTTGATAATTTTCCATAGTTAAACATTGAAATTTTTTATTGTTTATTTATTTGAATTATTTAAATTTATTTTTCTGAGTTTTTATTGATCCATACTTTCGACATCTTATTGCAAAATGCTTTGAAATTTGTGTCATTCAGGGGACAGTGGAGGGGTAAAAGTGGTTGTTTCAGGAGTGTGGACAGATACGGAGAGGACCAAAGTGGCTGTTTCAGGAGTGTGGACAGATACGGAGAGGACACTCTGTCTTCACAACAATTTAATTCCCCTTAATCTCTCGTATTAACTACGTACTCACATGATAAATTTAATTAACAAAATAAAATAAATTCCTTTATTTGCGAGCCTGATGCCTGGGTGGCAGACTGGTCTTGGCATTTAATGCCAACGCCGGCGGAGCCCATGATGTGATGACCTGTACTTCATGCCTTGACGAAATATCCGGAAAGGAGGAGGCTACCACTCTTGGCATTAAATATTAAATATCTACATACATCAATTTCATTTCATGGATTTTAATCGCTAAAGAAAATAAATGGTTTTATTATTATTGGATTTGTACTGTACTTTTTATTTTAATATCACCCAAAAACAATGATATTTATGCCCAAGTCATTCTTTTACCCGATTGGACGGTTTCGATTAAATCGCACTGTCGCTATCGCTAAGTTCAATGGCTTGCTCCACTGCTCTTCCTCCAAGCCAATGCGATGGATCCCCACTGACCCGATGGCCAATTAAACTCGTCTTTATAACTTTCGGACCCGTATTCCTTCATCGCATTCTTACTTCGCCGATTGCGATTGCGATGGATCCCCATGGACCCGATGGCCAATTAAACTCATCTTTATAACTTTCGGACTCGTATTCCTTCATCGCATACTTACTTCGCCGATTGCGATTGCGATCACATCACAACAACACCATCCCTACTTCGCATTACTTTGGTTCTGGTTCAAACTTCGCCACTTCACCACTCTGTTGCTTCCGTTCGCCTTCTAACTCTACGTCTTCATTTGAAATGGTTTTCTAAACCATGCTCCAACATATCTCGCATCTCGGCATCATTCTCCACTGTACATCCGCATTCTCTGTATTGTTTAACAGTGCTACTTCATTCCATATCAAATTCGAAATCCTACACATTGAGCGTGGGGCATGAATGCGGAGATTATTTGCAGCATCTCAAGGCATCGTTAACGATGTCAAGACATGCAGGCTAGCGACCATTAACAGGTTTGATATTTCTTTGAGACATTCAAACTGTTGAACAGGTTTCGAAGTCAGGAACCTTTGTTTTTATACACAAACTGACCTTTTATGTAGTAAATCAGCAGTTCTGGTGCCGTGGGCGTGTAGACAGACGATACCGATTTTGAGAATGGTTCGTCAGTACTTTCTCCATTTTGCCATTGCCGAACTGCAAATGCTTCGGAATTAAAGAAAATTAATATTTACTCTGCCATGTCAGTTTCAATGCGATGCTGAGTCAAAGCGATAATTTATATATGTATATTTTTGTGAACACTTGCACTAAGAATGAACGCTCAAAATAAGGAATTATATTCCACCTCTTATTGATCCTTAAACACATATATAAAATTTACTTTCGTTCTGATTCTTGAAATGTAAACACATTGATGATAAATCTATTTTATAAGATTTTAATATATAATATTATCACATAGATTATTCTAAATTCTGAATCCTGCCACAGTTAGTGAGTCATAGCTCTGGGTTTCATTGGCGGATCATTCATAGAACTACATCTTCCAGTGGGATCGGTGCAGACCATACATGGTGAGTTCAACTCCTGGACATTTACAATTATGGCCTTCAAAAATCTTCGTTGGTTCTGTGACAAATGTCTTATGATTGGCTTTTCCATTTTTATCAATTTTTTCTCATTTTTTGTGACGCAGCCTGAGGGCTGCGTGCTACATTTACCACTCTCCGATGCATATACAAATGCATTCACTCATCTATGATCTCCCTCTAGGAAAAAACTTAAATAATAAACATATGTGCGGAAGCTATCTTCTACAACTCCGATGGTTATAAAACCCATACAATCAACCCAGATTTCTTTACTTCATTATGCGGAAGCTTTTCGTTTCTTCAATGGTTAAAACCATATGATACAACTCGTTTATTAATTATTCGAAGCACCCATTCGAATTCTATTAAACTCAACTCAAACCGTCGCATGCACCCTACCTGTATCACAAACATTTATATTAAATTGAACTTCGGCCGCAGCATAACTTACTTGTTTACCCTCCAAGTAACCCGATGATGTGAGCGTCGTTGATTTCCCCGCATCACATGATCGAACGGATATCGCACCATCGCATATATGAATGTTCGCTTGTCCGAACTCCTTCTACTCCACCGATACGATGATCACTTTGCAATGAATCTCGATGCGATGAATCACTGCTGCGATAAACCCGATTGCGATGACCCGATCGGACGGTTGCGATTAAATCGCACAGTCGCTATCGCTAAGTTCAATGGCTTGCTCCACTGCTCTTCCTCCAAGATCCCCATGGACCCGATGGCCAATTAAACTCGTCTTTATAACTTTCAGACCCGTATTCCTTCATCGCATGCTTACTTCACCAATTGCGATTGCGATGGATCCCCACGGACCCGATGGCCAATTAAACTCGTCTTTATAACTTTCAGACCCGTATTCCTTCATCGCATACTTACTTCTCCGATTGCGATTGTGATTGCATCGCAACAACACCATCGCTACTTCGCATTACTTTGGTTCTAGTTCAAACTTCGCCACTTCACCACTCTGTTGCTTATGTTCGCCTTTTAACTCTGCATCTTCATTTGAAATTTAATTACAACTTATCGTACTTCACAACCTATGAAGGATCTCGTGATTAGCCATAAACCCGATATGCATGAAGAGGCCTTGTAGTACTTTGAAAATTGAAAATTTTTTACTTTACTATGTCATTTTAGGGTACAATGATTTTTTTTCATTTCACTTCCGCAATGTCCAAAATTGTTATTAGTTACTATTGGTTTGGTTGAGGTAGACTAATAATATTTAATTTTTTAAATAATTTATATTATAATTTAAGTTTGAATTTATAATTTATATATCAAAATTATAAATATCTAAAATTAGATTTTAATAAAAAAATTAGAGCTAATTATATATGAAGTATTAATGAAAAACCATTTTTCTTATTATAAAATAAATTTAGAAATTTTTTTGTTTTTATACTTTAAATTTTTATAATTTTGAAACTATTTAATGAATATAATGGATGTGAATTAATATGAAGATCGAGTACATCAAATACATAAAAATAAATAAATTTAATAAGTACAAAAACCTTTTACACTCGTTAATATTAACCTTTTCCTTAACTATAAAATGTGAAGATAAAAACCATAAATAATTTTAAAAATAACCCATCAAAAGTACCTCTATTACTATATCAACCATAAAACTTTATTTTTTTTCTGCAACAAGTTGTATGTAAATTAGTTAATCTCTGATTGAGCATTTTAAACGTGATAGATTTCAATCTTAAAGTGTTATCCATATGTTCTAACTAAGTGAATTAACAAGGCACTGAAAACAATTACTCATAAACATACTCAAACTCAAATTGTAACATTTCTATATTTACATTAAGGGCAGGTAGTCGCTACTTGTAGCCTTGTTTATTTTAGAAATAAATAAATATGATTATTGAAATTTGGGAAAGAAGAATGAATGAAAAAAGAAAATTATATCATATATTTTTACAAATAAATAAATATGATTATTAAAATTAAAAAATTAAAAATAAAAAATCTTTTATATATATATATATATATATATATAGATATAGATATAAGTTTTAAGGCTATAAGGCAATTATTAATTTTAAAATGGAGAAAAGCTATAATTTTAAAATGAAGAAAAGTTTGTATATACTATTTTATTGTAAAATTAGTTTTATAAGTTATAATTTTAAAATGACAAAAGTTTGTATTTTTTAATAATAAAATAGTAAATAATAAATAATAAATATTTTTAATATAGATTTATCAAAAATAAAATTTCAATTTATTTTAAATATTATTTAAATTTATATCCTATATTAATTATTTCCTTATTAAAAAATTACATTTTAAAATTTTTTATTGTGTAATTAATTAAAAATAAAGATTAATTTATTTTGTAATTATTTGGTAATAAACACTAGTATTTTTTAATTTCATTAATAATTCATATATATAAATAAATTTTCGTTTTTTTCTTTTTCTTTTTAGTGGCTTGACTTATAAGGGATTTGAACCTTAAATCACATAGTTTACACAATACTTCATAACACATCAATTATGAAGTGAGCTATCCCTATGGGCTTTTCATTGTTTTGCTTATTACAAGTTAATTAAGTACTCATTTTCTTTTTAGTATTTCACTTCATTGTTTTGCTTATTACAAATTAATTAAGTACTCATTTTCTTTTTCCTATTTCACTATCAGTTCATAATAAAAAAATAAATTGCTATTATTATTGTTGAAATATGCTAAAATTAACAATTTGTTTTTAATTTTATTTCAAAAACATAAATTTAAATTTATTTTGAACAATGTATTTTTAAAATTATCTTTTTGTGAATTAAAACATTTATATTACTCAGAAACTGATATACATGGAGTTACAAAAATATCCAGAATTATCATGGAGGATGACATAGTCCACATCTAAACTCCATCATTCTACCCAACCAAAAGAGTCTCAAACTAAAATTACATACAAATGTTCCCATAATTCAAATAACCCAACCATATTATGGCTTGCATAAAAACCCCACAAACCTACAAGGGGACAACATACATATTTGCATAAAAAATCACCAACATCTGCGGCCTTATCTCCGACAAGGGACAACCCAACACGTATGACATAAGACACAGATAACACATGCTAGATACAAAAAAACCAAACTAGGGGCTTCATCCAAAATTCAGTGTCGTGAACATCCAAGGAACACACCACACACGAGCCATAAACATTGCCTCATGCCCATTGAATTGGGCCAAGGCCTTTTTCACAAACCGCCATGCAACCGAAAGACAAAAGGAAGTGTCACACGCTTATCCAAACTAACCAGGAGCCACCACAAAGAGCTTTCACACAACCCTTTACCTCATAGAGATCACTAATCATTATCAGAAGAAGAGATATTGATGGAGCCTGGAGGGTCTACCTGCTCCCCACCATCAGATTCACCCACAATATGGCTCTCTATATGAGCCAAGCGAAATTCAATTATGTCTAAACAAAACCTCTGGTTCCTTAGAATTCTCTTGACATCCTCCAGAGATGCGAAAATATTATATTTCTCCACTCGTTTATCGCTCAGGAGAAAGCCTATAAGAGTCTTCATTTTCCAATGAAGATCCACAAAAATTGAGATATTTTTTCTTCTTGCCCCTGTTTTTCCTAGGGTCACGAACCCAAGTCCACATATCCTCCAAAAGATCAGAGGTTCTTGCTTAACCCCGACCTACATCTCAAGGTTTCGATTTCTCTAGGTGCTTCCAACGACACAAAATTAAAAAAGGTGGCAACCGAGTCATGGGAAAAAAAGGCGAGCCCCACATTCCCACATTTGAGAATGACCATCAACTCCTCATCTACTCCTCCCCCTTTGGCGCAACGACATGATTGAATCAGGGGCAAAAATCCCAACAATTTCCTTGGGAGCCTCTACCTACAAAAGACTATAACACCGAACTAGACCCAAAACCAACACAACCTAGGAACCAAAATGCTAGGTTGTCACAATAGCTCCAAGTGCTTGACGCCAACTTAGCAATGCAACCCATCAATTGAAATCGAAGGAGCACTTAACTCCCCCACCAACTTATCCCCGATAACCATTGAACCCTAAAGTGATCAAGTAGGAACTAACACAGAATAAAACCATAAAGAACAATACCCCCCAAAAAATTTCATGCACCAAGGTTAAACCCCCAAAGAACCATACCAAACCCTACTGAACATCGGAAGAATTTTCCAACCAGGACTCACAACCCCAATCTTGAAATTATCCCTCAAATCAGTAACTGAAACTTGACAAAAAATGGACACTAATACTTGAATTAATATAACTACTCGAGAGCTACTGAGACCCTAAGCTTCTTAGCTAAAAAAATCTCAGACCAAACCCACAATACCACCGAAAGAGATAAACTAGGGAAGAATTAAATAGTGCCCGAGAATTCGCTCCACAAAAGGGTGCCATCCACGACCCTCCTACAAATCGAACCTTTATCTGTTGGCATTGATGTCAACAGGAACTTCGTATTGTTTGTCTTATGTTGATGTCATCTTGAATTGTATCTCACTATTAGTACTATTTGTCTTGTGTTGATGTCAACCTGGATTGTATCTCACTATTTGTGATTGGAAAAAGAGTTACAGGAGGATGAAAAGGTACCTTGCATGGTGGAGTTTTATGATGTTGTCTTGATAATTTGCAGCGGAAGACTGAATAGGTTTGGAGGCTTTGTCATGATTATCAGAGGCTTCACATGGGTTTACAGAGGCTCTACAGGTTCAAGAGTTGTTTGAAGAAGTAGGTGGACAAGTTCTAGAAGTCTTGAAATTGAGTAGATGGAAGTAAGGAGGCTTGGAAGGGGTAAGGCAGGTAACATGAGGACAATCCTAGGGTGCATTATAATGCAATTCCTGAATGGAGAACCTATGTTTCACTATGTAGGTGGTTTCTCCCGGATCGTTTGTGCATTTAAGACATTTCCAGGGGCATATACTTTGGTTTTTGCACTTGGTAATTGGCCAAAGAGTCTGAGGAAGTTATCTAGAATATGATTAAAGTTGATATGATCTCTCATTCAATGAAGACTATGGAGGATCAAGGCAAGGAGGAGAAATGTCAAAATACCAAACCAATCATGAGCATGTGAAAAAAGTCTCCATCATTGTGATTGAAATTATTGTTTTAACCATTCTAGCAAACTATTTATTGGAGATTTTTTTGAGGAGTAGAGATTGGATGCATTGTTAGTATGTGAGAAGATAAGTATATGCAAGTGGAGTAGACTATGAAAATTTCTTGAAGACTTGTAGAAATAGAACAAAACTTGTAGAAGGTAGCAGAAACATGTTTCAATAAACATCTTGAGCAGAGAGCGAGGAGATGGAGAAAAGGGAGTTTTGAGGATTTATCTTGTGCATTTTTTTGTTTCTTATGTATTTATTAGATTGTCATATCCAACGTTTTTTTTTATCATATTTATCATATTACATAGGACTGATATGTTGTTGTTGAGTTGTGTAGTTCTCCTTAGAGTCCAGTTTGAAAATGAATGAAAGTGTGGCTCTGAGAGTTTGAGGAGGTTGGGGCCTCTATTTAGTAGTGGGTGAACAAGAAAGGGGTGGTTGCTCATCACTGGTGGTGGCTATAAAAATAGTATATTGGGACTGGTATCTCCATCCAGTGGTGGCTGGATAGTCTAATGGTGGTTGGGTGAGGCTTATTAGAAGTGGTGGCTTCCAATAGGTGGTGGTCTAAAAAGTTGTGTAAGTAGAGACTTCCTAGCTGGTGGTGGCCAACTAGAAGATGTAAAATAATGTATTCATATAATAATAAGAGAACGAGAAGAAACACAATCGTAACAAGTTGTTTTTGACCCTTCGGGGTTTCTACCAGAAATCATTGGTTTCTCATGTGTTGAATGTTTTTATTGTTTTGTGTTTATGTTTGATGCTATGATCTCTCCTTATGTGTTTTAGATTGTAAATGGTGAAAGGAGTAATCAATTCAGGAAAATTTTATAAGTGTCATCACTACTGATTTACCTCCCCTCTTAGTAGTGATATACATTTCTAACACTATCGACCATGCATAAGAATGTTCAACCCTTAATTATAGATCCTTTCGACTCTACTTGTGCCAAAAAGCACGCCCACCAACCTCTCTTACAAAACCATACTCCCATCACAGCTTGAAAATAATTACATTCACAATTATAAACAAAACACACAACTAAGAGGCTAAAGCCCAATCCCCGACTCCAATTCTCTCTTCATCAACTACTGTCCTGCTTCCTCGCACCATTAAGTAGACACACTTTTCCATCTAGAACATGCATGCAAAACAAGGTTGTGACCTACATCCATTAATGTGCTATGGAACTATGGGGTGGCGGGCACAACATCCGAGGATGGGGGTGATAATGCATATATATTAAACTATAAAATTATTGCATATTTCTTATATTTTTAATTATAAAATCACACACACATACACACACATATATATTAAAATTTTTTAATTTATTATTAGTATTATTATTATTATTATTATATGGTAAAATTGCAATTTTGGTCGAGATGAGTGGCAACTAGGGTTTCTGCAGTTTCCTGATCCATGACAAATTATAGAAATTCAGAGAAGAAATATGTTGAAGGAATGGTAACTCGGGCCTCTGTATTGTATAGTGCCATACTAAAAGTTGAATATGTTCTTCTAATTATTCAGGAAGCTTTGAATCTCAATATTTTTGTGGAAAAAGGTGCTTTTGATGCTGAATTTATTTTTTTCAAAATAAGGTTTGGTATGCAGATTTAATGGTTATTGGCTGCGTTTTTTCAATCTACACAAGAGGATATTTGAAACATGGTAACCCTTATTGAAGAATGAACTGAACATTCCTTAGACTCAAGTTCTCTCTGTTGCAGCTATTGATAATGTTGAGGACATGTAAAAAAATTGTGAATTTGGGTATTGGTTTTGGGGTAGCACTAGTCTTTTTATGCAGCCCTAGACTCCCACTTTTGATTTGGTTATAACATCAATTTCCATGGCTCCTATTTGGGTAAGGCTTATGAATCTTCCCTTGCACTTTTAGAATATGATAACGCTATCCTCAATTGGAAATGCATCAGGGAAGTTTTATTTTTGCAGCCCAAAAGAAAAAAAAAATTATAAAACTACTTATGCACAAATATACGTGGAGACAGATTACAACAGGGGTTTTCTAGCTAAAAATCGTGTTGGCTCCAAATTATGTCTGGGCTTAGAAGATTGATTATGAAATGTATCTTTTCATTGCATAGTGTGCTATGAAACATAGATCTATATGGTGGCAAGGAGCTCAAAAGAAACATTACATGGTATATAAATCAAAAGAGTCTAAGGATGAGAAAGAAACAAAGAAAATTCAAGAAGAAATTACTGATAAAGAGGATTCTTTGAAGCGAAGGACAACCAGTCAAGAAGAAGTGAACAAGGACCCACTAAATTCAGCGATAACACAAGAACAACAAATTTCGGTGAAAGACTAACATCCCCGTAAATCCCCAAGTAAAAATGATGGAAAAGTCATTTCTTGGGCAGATTAGACAGATAAGGAAGATATGGAAAATAACAAGTTACACACATCAAAGTATTCATTGGATCACAACAGAAAATACAAATTGGATTAAAGTGGGGAAGAAAGGTAAAATTATTTCTCCAAGAAAAATCAAAAGTTAGTTTAAATTAAAGTAGGGGAAAATGGAGCATAAATGCATACTAATTTTAGGAGTTTTTTTTGGAAGAAAGTTAGTTGGAAAGAGTCATAAATTTTTGTTTCATGGGGTAGCCATTTGAAGGTTTCAATTGAGTCTTTGTGTTCAATTTCAAACCAACAAGGAATATTGGCACACTTGAAGAAATGTAATAGTTCTAGGCCAGATCCCATCCCAACTCTGTTTTTTAATAAAAGTTTCATAACCATTTCTTTGAAAAAGAAATAATATATGGTAAAATTAGCAATTGTTTTACTTACAAAGTTAACTCAAAAACATAAATTTAACTCCATTTTATATTTCTTCTATTTTATTTTATTTTTTAATATAAACATGTATTATTATTTTTTGTTTTTTAGGTAATGTGAGCTCTTGGCACACTGACATCTAAGCCGTCAAAATGACCTGGGGATTGTCCAACCACACTAACCCTTAGCATGACTGATTTTACTAATAAAATTTTGAACCATTAACTTTTTCACTACTAAATGTCTTAATAGAACATCCTGTCACCTTTTATTTTATATTGTATATACTAATATAAATACTTATTATTATTATTTTATGTAACTAATATAAACATTTATTACTACTATTTAATTTAACATTATTTAACAATCTTCACTAATTTTTTTTTAACTGAAATGGGTATATTTTATTTATTGGAGGGATTTGGTTGGGCCGAGGCCTAATCAACCAGCGTTGCATAACATTGCATGACAGCTTGTCCTCTTCATGTTACAAAACAATTCTCGAATCAAGGGATGCATGTTTGGAGAGGTATTTCCTCGTTTACATTGAGATCTCCTGGAGAGAGAAGGCATCCTTTGTTTGCCATGGAATCTGCTTTGTTGTTTGAGCTTCTTAGGATGTGGAAGAATTGGAAGGAGGTGAAGTGGAGCATCATGATATTTAATCTTCGCAGGGACTTATTGAGGACAACGTTGTTAAATTGTTCCTCCGAGTTGAGCTTTTTAATAAGGATTTCTAAATCTCCGAATACTTGGAAAAATTTGATGCCTCTATCTCGAGCAATGTGGCAGGATTTTATGAGGCCTAGGATTTCTACCTGGTTATTTGTACGATGACCAAGCCCCCAACAGAAACTATCTTTTCTTGATCCGTCTAGAGAGTAGATGACACCAACTACACCTACTTCCCTGGGTTTTCCCTTGGATGCGTCGTCGAAGAAGATTGTTGTTTTGCTTTTCTTCCTCCACCATTCCTGAAAACTGTCATCTGGTTCTCTTAATCTCCATCTTGGGTTGGTGAGGGGAGGGACCAAAGGTTTTTCCCTGACTTGGGGGCCAAGGGCTTCCATCCAATTCTTTTTTGCAGGGAGAAGAGAAGTGTCTCTTTTTGGGTTTGCTGTAGCACAGATTCGAGGAGAAGAGATTTGGCTTTTACTGCTACCTTTGCTGGATGATGGGGAGTGTCATTGAAGATCTACTCATTTCAGGCTAGCCATATTTTCCAGCAAACAAATTTGGGAATGGAGAGACAGACTCGATTCCATAGTGATTTTTTGGGGATGTTGTGGGGATAGCATTGGAACCATGTGGAAAAGAGCCCAGACACTGAAATTTTCTGAGGAGAATTAGCATGTAAACCATGGAGAGTAATATCCCAAACCTCCTTTGTAAAAGGGAAATCAATGAATAGATGTGTAGCAGTCTCACTAGCATTTCTGCACAGCACGCATCTATGTGGTCCAGCAATGTTTCTTTTTGCCAAGTTCTTGCCTGTCAGCACCTTGTTATACATGAGGGTCCAGAAGAAAAAATCAAATTTGGGGAGCCTGAATGAATCCAATACCTACTTCCATAACTTGGGAGACTGATTCCTGTCTTTTTTTTTTTGCAGAGCTATGTATCCTGAGGCAGTTGTGTAAATACCAGATTTTACCCATCCCCATCTGTCTAGAGTGTCATTGTGGACAGGCGCAGAATCGATGAGCAAGTTTTTTAGAGTTAACTGCTGGTGGCGCAAGTGCTCTGGCACATTAGGAAGAGTCCAGGCATGCCAATTACCGTTTACGTCCCAAGTAGAGATTTCACTTAGCCTGTGAATGCCAACGTTGAGCAACCAACAACATAGATCGTTGATTTCATCATGGCTATTGAGAGGAGCGTGGCCCATAATGCGATCGTCCCATAGATTTGTTTTATTTTCGTTGCCTGCTATGCGGTAAAGGTTTTCTTTGAAGAAGCTTATGCTCTTGCGACAGAGGTTCTAGATCTGCGTGCCTGGGACTGTGTTTCCAGCGGACATAAATCTAAGAGGAGATCCAAACGCATATTTATCTTTGAGAGTTTCGTTGACAAGATGATTTGGATCAACATTCATTTTCCAAAGGAGTTTGCAGCCCAGTGCGAGGTTGGCAAGGGAAGGATCACGAATCTGGAGGCCTCCGTCATCAATAGGATGCTTTACTAGATCCCAATTTGCTAGATGAATTTTGTGTGTTGGTTTCCTTTCCCTCCCTGCCAGAGGAATTCACGCAAGAGCCTGGAAATCTGTTCCATAATGTTTTTTGGAACAAGTAAAAAGGATGCTTGATAGATGGGAAGAGTAGACATCACCGTTTTGATAAGAATCAGTTTCCCTCCCTTGGTGAGCCAGTGACCTCCCCAGGATTCAATCTTGGATTTTATTTTGCTGATTATTCCCTGCCACAATGATCTTTTTTTGACACCAGTAGTAAGAGGTAGACTGAGGTATTTGATAGTATTCGACTGGACAAAGCCCTCGAAACCAAGGTGCTAGGCTATGTGATTGAGTTTGTGCTGATCAATGTTCCAACCATACACTGAGCTTTTCTTGTCGTTAATAAGTGCTCCAGAGGCTCTGCAATAGCTTTTAAGGACATAGTCAAAGGATTTTGAAATTCTTATTGAAGCACCTCCAAGTAGAAGAGAATCATCTGCAAAGAGGGCATGGTTTATAGGATTCAGGCCATTTGAAGTTATTATGTCGGTGAGGACCCCAGAATTCATCTCCACTACAAGCTTCCTGCTGAGAGTGTCTTCCATTAGAATGTACAAGAATGGGGAGAGGGGGCAACCTTGCCTCAAGCCTCTCTGAGCTTGAAAATAAGATGCAGGGCGCCCATTGACCAGCGGGGCAATCCAGGGCTTTTCTATACATGCTTTTATAAGATTGACAAACTAAGGGGAGAATTTGAAGGATAGGAGGACTTTGAGGAGAAAGGAGAGGTTGACCCTATCAAAGGCATTAGCCATATCTAGTTTGATCGGCATCCCCTTCTCTTTACGCTTCTTGCTGGAGTGAATTGCTTCCTGCACTTGAATTACATTATCCAGGATGTGCCTGCATTTGACAAACCCCCCTTGGGAGCTGTAGATTAGTTTCCCCAGCAAAGGTTTAATTCTATTTGCAAGGAGTTTGGCAAAGATTTTGTAGGAGGCGTTACAAAGAGAAATGGGTCTGAATCTGCCAAAGGTTTCATGATTGAATTCTTTCGGGATTAAGGCCAAAAAGGTTGAGTTGATGCCTCCCCCTACCTTTGCTTTGCTGAAAAAACCTTTTATCATTTTCATCAAATCAGTTTTCAGAATGTCCCAGCATACTTTGTATAAGTGGATCAAGAAGCCATCAGGCCCAGGGGCCTTGTCTGATTCCATTTCCCATATGACTTTAATAATTTCTTCTTCTGAGAAGGGCTTTGTGAGGGTTTGGTTGTCTTCTTGGTTGACAAGTTGGGGGATGTTTGAGAGGAGGTCATTTGTATCTTCTTCGCTGCCATCAATCCCAGGGCCATATAGGTTTTTGAAGTGACTTTCTGTTGCTGATTTGATTTGGTCAAACCTTTTACAGATCTGTGCATCTGATGTTTTGATCTCAGTGATATGATTGTGAGAGGAGGTGTTCTGATCCCCAACCTTGAGCCACAAGCTTCAGGATTTGATTCTCCAATATTATTTTTCCATTTGGAAGGAGTAGTGGGTGGAGCTTTGGGCTTGCACTTCTTTATTTAGCGCCTCAGGAGTGATGTTTATATCTTCCATTTCCATTTGCAGGGTTTCCAGCGTCTGAACTATTTCTATTCTCTGGGTAGTTGGAGTTTTGATGGGTTTTCTTATCCACTCTTTCAAGGTCTTCTTTGTGGCTTTTAGTTTTTCTCCCACACATAGCTTGGGGACCCATTGATTGGTTTGGCCCAGGCTGCTTGAACGATTTCAAATAATCCTTCTCTTTCAATCCAGAGAGGGTTGAATCGGAAGGGGATTGGGCTCAGGTCTTCTTCAACTTCCACAAGGAGTTGGTGGGCTTGTGGTCCAAGGTGAGTTTGGGGAGGATTTTAGTTGAGATTAACATATTCTCCATCAGCATGGATCCTTGAACAAGAAATCTGTCCAGGCGGGTAGAAATGTGGTCATCCCCTATTTTTTTGTTGGTCCAGGTGCAGAGGCCTCTCACCGGGTTAAAATCGAGAAGGTCCCACTACTGCATTATCTCTTCCACCAACGGAAGCATTTGGTCTCTATTGATGTTACCTCCCCTCTTTTATTTTCTTTTTAGGACAATGTTAAGATCTCTGACCAGAATGATGTTACTGGGGGAGTGAAGCTCTAGGAAGGCGGAGAGAGAGTCCCAACACTCTCTTTTTTCAACATAAAGAACAGGGACGTAAAGATTGAATAAGGAAAAATTCAACTTACTTGTGAGGTACTTTAGCTCAATGAAGATCCAGTGTTGGGTCTCATGGGAGTTGAGCAGATGGAAGTGTTCGTTGGACCATAGAGTTGCTAAGCTGCCTGAGGATCCCCTCGAGCTTACTGATTTGCCTACATTTTTCTTCCACTTTGACTTGTTGATTTCAAGAAGGGCTCTCCCTTCGATTTTAGTCTCTTAGAGCATGAGGATGTCTGGGGGGGCTATTTTCGATAGATCTTTGATAGCTTCAATTTTTGGATGATTCCCCAAGCCTCTACAGTTCTAAGAGACTATCTTCATTATTTACCGGGGGAGGAGTTGGAGAGTCCTCCCTTGGGAGGCCTTGCTTTGGTATTTCTCCCGATGGACATTTCTATTGTGTGTCGACTTCCTTGCGTCTTTAGCCTTTCTGCCTCCTCTTCCCTGACTTCTTTGTGGGATTTCCTTCCTGCCCTTTTCGTAGGTCTCTCAAAGGACTCATCCTCTGAGGAGAAGGAATAGTATGTCGGCTTTTTCTTTACTATTTCTGCATATGAAGGGTTGGAGGGGCTACCTTGGGAGACTCCAAGAGGGGTTGCTTCTTCTCCATCTTTATTTAAGGGAGGGGCCTCGTTCTGTTCCGTACTGACCGATGTTGTTTCTAGAGGGTCTAGAAGAGTGCTTTCCTTGTTATTGGGGGTTGGAGTCTCATCCGAGATGGGGGTAGAACTCCTCTCCTCATTTCCATGAGCTATGATGATATTCCCCTTTGTAGTTCATTTCCCATTTTCTTTTGACTGGGCTACTTTCTGGACCAAAGTCCACTGCTCACCCTTTGATTTCTCGCTCTGCTCCTCGGCCTTTTTCTTGCAATATCTCGCGAAGTGTCCATAACCATGACAATGTCTGCATTTGAAAGGGGGTTGTTCATAGTCCAACTCTTGTATATGGGACCATCCAGCAACTGTTAGGTTTATTGATTCCGGCAGCCCTTCTTACAAATCTACCTCGACGCATATGCGGGCACAGGACACTGATATTTTCTAATAGCTTGATAAATGTATTTTATGAGGGTATTGCCAATCATTTGGAGGGACTTTTGATTCCAGCAATGCAGTGGGAGGTGAGGGAGCCACAACCACACTGGGACGGCTGTAGGCACGTCTTGGGAGGGGTCGAAGTCGGGCGACCATTTGTTTAAGTATAAGCCTTGCGGCCCCATGAAATATGGGTCATTCCTGAATATAAGACTTCTATCCTCTGCACTTTCGAACACAAATACAAAAAAGCCTTTGCCGGCAAAGTAACATTTGATGCCTTCTTTGGTTAATGGGATCCAGTTCCTCTTGACCCAGTCTTCTACTGCTTTGGGAGATGGACAAAGGCCCGTAAACTGCCCTATGAGGCCTCTTTCTGCAAGGTTCGAGGCTGATCTACATGTTTCTTCTTCTGGGAGAGCCACCGAAGGGATGCTGTCCCTTTTTTTACAAATTTCTGTTGCAATGCTGTTGGAGGGCGTTTGTAGCTTGATGCCACTAGGGTCTGGAACACACAAACCTTCGGAGGAAGATGGGGGGGGGGGGGGCCTGGATCCCCCTCCACGAGCCATGGCCGCTGAGAGAGAGAGCTAGGTCACGTTGTGAGCATAGCAGCAGCCACAGGCCCGCGCAGGCAGCCTTTCTCCAGCGCGAAAAAAACAGTTAAAATTGAAATTTAAAAGTGGGTAATAGCAATGTCCACTATTCATTACACCAGTGATCTACGTTTAAGTTTTTTTAATAAATAAAAATTAAAATAAAATACAATATATTTAACATTCATTGACGTACTTAAGTACTATCCTATATTTATTTTGTTTTTTTATTTAGTGGAAGGAATCATGGCATCACCAGAATATTCCAATTTATATTAATTAGGTGAAAAATAAGGGCTACGGGCATGGATCACATGTCATTTGTTGTTAGGTGTGCCCTAATATCGTCAGGTGTGAGGGTGAGCTATCATTATGTGCGTATATATACTTAACAGTGTGATATATTTTTTATATATATACTTCGCCGTGCAATTTTAATGCCAAAGGTTAGACTTTACAAATCCATGAATAATTAAGACGCTAATTACGCCGGAGGCGTTTTCCATTGCGGGCTTGGGGTGAGAAAACACTGTTCACCCCAGCCAATGAGAACGCTTCTCCTATCGCGCATGGAACCAATGAGATTTAGCCACGTGTATGCTCAATCGGTCACAGGATCGAATCTCTCACTTCCTGTTTCTGTTGGATCTCTCGTGTTTTCGGCTGCTCTTGTGAAACTTCCGGTTCATTTCTGTGACGAGCAGGCGTCTGGCAAACAAAAATAGCAGAAGGACAATGTCAGTCACAGATTCCTCCCAATTAAGCATACCCAAAAAGAATAACTGCTGATACGTGCTAAAAATCGAAGTTTGCATTACCTTTAAGAACTGAAAAGTCTTGGCGACTCGAACCCACGACCGGTGATCCGACTTCTTCACTGTAGCCTCACCTTCTTCTTAAATACAAACTTCAAACTCGCGTGAATTCACAGCAATCTTGGCATCACGCAACTTGGCCTTAATCTCTGCTGCATCAAATCGCATTTGCTTCTTTTTCTTGGTTGGCTGCGGCTCATTGGGTGTTGATTTCCCTACAGAGGAGATAATCACAGGAAAGAATCCTCTGTCTCAAGAAATCAAAACAATCCTCACCAAAGCCTTCGATTTCTCGCTAATGAGACTGCAAGTAGAGAAATGTCAAGAGGGTAATTTAAGAAAGGAGCAGGCATGGAAGACTAGTTTTTGGCTTCTGGTTTATTCGCCTTTTGAACCTCGGCCACAAAGATTCGGACTTACATATAAATTTGCTCGCCTCGGCTGAACCCATAGCAGAGCAGGAGCTACTACAGCTCCACTTGGCACCCATGTTATTTGTTTGTCCGTCGACGTGTCTTCAGGGAATGTCAATGCAGAGTTTTTTAAGATGACATTAGCCAGTATTTTGTGTGGGCATTGCAGAGCTCAGGGGGGAATTTATAGTAGAGTGCACCGATTTGCCCGCGTTGATCACTGATGGGAATATATAAAATTAAACCGCGTGGATGTCAATGAATAGGTCTTAGCCAACAAGCTGTAAAATATGTCCCCCGCCTTTACGATATAAATATCTAGAAAAATAAAAAATTTAATCACATTTATTGCGTTGTTACGCCGGAGGCGTTTTCTTTGCGGGCTTGGGGTGAGCAAACACTGTTCACCCCAGCCAATGAGAAACAATTTTCCTATCGCGCATGGAACCAATTAGATTTTGCCACGTGTATGCTTGTTTAATGGCTGGTCAGCAGTTCTGCGCGTTCGTGCGTTCGCAATTCTGTGGATCAGGCCTCCTCCTGAGCCTACTGTCAACCCTGCGCAGGCTGAGCGTCCTTCCTCCTGTGTATACGACCTTACAGCCCTTGCGCAGACCGGCTGTATCTCCTGGTGTCTATGCAGTCACACATCAACAGGTTTCATGTGTGGTATATGGTTGTTTCGGAACCCTTCCAAGCTCCACAGACCATGAACTTCCTATAGGTTTGTTCCAGTTTCACGTAGGAACTCCTAGCCGCGGTTTGCGACTGTGCCTCACTAATACGGGCCTCGATCTTCCATCCCATGCTACCACGACCCTCTTCTCAGCCGAGATGGCCTCTCTAGCCACTACAAGAGTCTCGAATTCACCCAAGTAGCCTCGCGACCTTCTTCTCAATGATGTGCATCCTGTGTGTAAACTATGACAGCCTGCACCAGCGCTCTAACCCTCCTCTCAGCGCACAGGTGCCCACGCGTAGCCAGCTAGCTCCGCCTTGTACATCCAACAATCGCTCGCTCCTCTCAGCTGGTGGTAACTCGTAGAGGAATAAAAAAGCTCTCCAGGCCGATTAATTCACTATCAACATGTGCAATGACCCCAGATTGCGATCTTGATTTGTGTAACCTAAGAAGGGTTTCCGTGGCGAGAAAAACCATTCCCAATGAACCTCTTGATGATACCGATCTCGTCAAATTGAAAACTGATAAAGGATCTGCAGAATCTCTTCTCAACTAGCTAGGGTGCATGATTGTCCTAAACCAGTTTTCCATTCAAGGGTTTTCCTCCCATGAAGAAATAAGCATTAAGCTGTGCAATCCAATCTTCAATAGAAAAAATTCTTCTAGGAAGAAATAAGCACTAAGGTGCCCAATCCAATATCCGGAGAAAAAAAATAGAAAAAAATGCAGAATGAGAGAGACATCAATTTCTGCTCTGTTAATTCCATTTTTCCAATTTCTCTCATTTTCTCCATTTTGAATTTATTCACTTTTCCTTTTAATTTTTATTTGCTTTTCTAATGTTTTTCATCACTTGTATTGTCATTGGCTTTTCTAATGTTTTTCATCACTTTTATTGTCACTATGTAATGTCACTTTATAAAGAATTATAAAGTCATCATGACCTCTCACATTTTTACGCCAGAGGCGTTTTCTTTGCATGCTTGGGGTGAGCAAACACTGTTCACCCCAGCCAATGAGAAACAATTTTCCTACCGCGCATGGAACCAATTAGATTTTGCCACGTGTATGGGGTCTGAGCACCGGTTCTATGTGCGCTCGTTAATAGTGATCGATTCCGGGAAGAGACGTTGAGGGTGATATCAGTGATCCGGTTGCGCTGATGACTTCGGCTACGCGCTCAAGGCCCCCTGCCATCCTCCTGCGCTCTCTGTTCATTAGGCAAAACGAGAAACTTCCAAGATGTGGATATCATGCCCGGGGGATCCATCAGCCTAGGGGACGTTCTGCGCCATGGATGCAATCAAGGCGATCCCGTGTTCAGCAGCCGCAACGGTATTTTCAGTGGGAGCATTGACGACCAGGCACCCACACTCAGTGGCTGCCTGCAGATCCACATTGTCTATACCCACACCCGCTCTTCCGACAACCTTGAACCTCCCGCAGGAGCGTCGCAAAGCGAGATCTTCATGCAGATTTCCTCCTGCGATAAATTGTAGGCGCAGTCCACATTGGGCTACTTCGAAGCAGCTCCAGCCCGCCTTCCCCCAACTTCTCGGCCACCAAAGCTGTCGGCTTCGCCTGCGCATCAGAATAGACGGCCTGCGGGGACAGAGTTTTGAAACAAGAAACATTTTTGCAAGGTATTAACGGTGTGTTTTGCAGGGTTTGCCCTAGGAATGCAGAGGAAAGGCGACGAGGCAATTGCAGAGTTGATTTGGCAGCATCCACTGTAGAGGAGGTGCCGCCACATACCCTTGGAAAGTTAATTAACGCGCCAAACTCAACACTGTTATTCGAATCAATTGAGTTAAGGGTGTAATTAACCTTCAGAAACTGAAGGAGGATTCCCCTTCATGAGGTGTCGGGTTGTACATGCTGCGGAGAATTGCTTTAATTTCTTTCTGGATACAATCTCAATGAAGGTCGAAGAGAATCGCTATGGGATTCGCGAAACGCAACCGAAATCCCCTATTTGCGTTAACTCTGCATAAAATTTCCTGAGGAGCGAATTCTGGTTCCTCGTTGAATCTGATCAGTTGATCTATGGATGTCAGCTTACAGTGGTAAAAGGAACTCCCTACCTTCGATGTGTTAACCGGGAATTATCGCTAATGGCAGCCCAAGCACTGCAGAAATTGCGACTTTAATCTGAGCGAGGGACCGATGAGAACGATGAGGTTTTGTTGTGGAAGACGCACAAACCCAGAATGTATTGCTCGCACAGGTGTCGTGATTCAGTGTTGGAAGTGTTATTACGAAGGCTAAGATCGAACTGTGCAATAAACCATAGGCGGAACCTTGAGGTACCAAGTGGGACCTTGCGTGAAGAGTGATGGCGGTTTCTGGAGGCAAAAGGCGGTTTTCGCACAAGGCATAAGGCAGTGAGCGGTTTTTGTAAAACAAACGCAATACACCCCTGTGCTTGACACGTAGGCCTAGGGTGGTTTCGTCAAACAACGAATTTCGCGTCCTTTGGAGCCCTTAAAGCTCGGACCAAGAAATTTTACGATATTCGCTTGCAGTCGTCCAATCAAAGGCGGAAGAGCAACGTACGCCAGACCGTCGGATTTGTTCGATGCTTAGGCCCAAGTGTATTGTAGTTGGCTTTGGGCCCGGACATATGGTGTTCACTTGCTATAGCGAATCGAGCCCTTGTACACGGTATCTGTTTCATGTTTTTGATAATTTCTTGGTTTCAGGCGATGACTCATGGGTTTCAGAGTTATCCTTTTTCAGTGTTTTAAGCAGCTTACTAACTGTGTGCATACCTTGACAAAACAAAAAAAAACAAAAAAAAGGGAAAAAAAATGTTTGACAGTTTAAAATCCAAAATTCCATATCGTCACAAACTTTTTATTTTCATTAAATTACTTCCCTTACATATCTACCGCCCCAGCGTTCCTTTGCACCTCTTGGTGCAATTGCTAGTTTTTAGCACTCCCGTGTGTGAAAAAGGGAGTATGTTGGGCCTTAACAGCGTTTAAATTAGATTAAGGTTGTATGGAGCATGTGTATTTTGCGGAAAATTTCTATTTTAATATCGTTTTAATAAAAACTTATATAATAATTTGTCCTTATGATGAAAAGAAGATGTACTTATCTTATTTTTACGTGTTTTTACTTTTACTCCGTGCAGTCGTTATCACCAATAGTGTCATGCCATGTGATTTGTCTGTACCGAATCTGCTGGTGACGTGTCATGGAATCTTGTTCGTTACAATATCTCTGTTCTCACCCACTTTCTTTTTCCAAATCTAGAATTTATTTAAATTAAATTGAGAATTTGGATTTTCCAAAAATATAATAAATAATTGAAGTTACATCTAAGTTAACTTAAAATATTTGACTAAAATATCGTAATTTACACGAATTTTTACCTATACGTTAACTTAAAATATTTGACTAAATATTTTAATGTTACACTAATTTACATGAGAATGACTTGTATGCGTGAATATTTATTTACACGATAAATAATTTCGTGAAAGAAAAGTAACATTGCTTTAAGAGACTCTTTTACATGTTTATTTACAAGCTAAACAATTTAGTGGGAAAAAGTTACATGTTTATTTACACGGAAAACAAAGTAACATTGCTTTCGAATATATATATATATTAAAAAAATAAAGTGATTATGATGGGATCAATACTTTACGAATGTTTTAGGTACAACATCGATCCCAAGCATGAAACAAACCGTTATGGGGACTTTGCACATGCAATTGAAGCATGTCTTGAGAGGTGATAGGAAATGAGGGTAATGGTAATAATAAGTATGAGGGGTTTTCGCAGTGCATTATATTATATATTATTTTTTGGGATTCAACTGCGTTAAGTAAGTCATTTATCTATGACCATTTTTATGAGAGGTAGTCATAACTGACTAATTTCTCATGATTTTTGAATAATCCACTTAGCACTCATTGCATCAGGTGATGCTCACAGGGGTGAAGAAGTGAGATTGCAACCTCGGGTAATAATGTTTGAAGGGGTGGTAATAAATGATGTAATGGTAATAATGTTTGTATGAGGGCATAGTGCAATTGTATTACATAACATATTCTTGTTGTATGGAAGCACCAATGGAACATATATTGTATAGTGGTATCCTTGTGGGTTCTAATTCCACCATGACTATCGAGTATTGGCAATTATAGAGGATTGTTACCCTACTTATAGGACATCAATTGTGGTTTTCTAGGTATGAAAAATATCTTAGCATACTCTCCAATTGTATAAGATACAATATTCTCTCTATTTGTCACACTTCATGATGCAGGAGCATTCAGCTCCGAGGAGACAGGAGATGGTTGACCGTCTCACTTGATGGTTTTTATTTGTGGGTTTGGGGACAGGTTGCTAAGCCTGTGGTTATTTTGTGTTATTGTTTAGTTTAGTGTCACAGTTGAATAGTTATGAACATAACTTGTTTTCTTTTAATTAGTTCATAATGATTTTTCTTTTAATGAATAATACATAGAGGTAGAATAAGTTAGGTTTACGGTTGCGAGCAGAAAGCGAAAAACGGTTTATAGGCGTAGCTTTAAAAATGGGCCAGAGAAAGGTCGAGATAGGGGTTCGGTGTGTGGTTCACGAGAGAGTAGAAAATTGAAGAATAGGGAGACTCTGCTACCAAAATTGTAATTTGTCAGAAGTGCTATGTGTTAATACGCATTTCTACTCAGAAACATTTTATTTCTTTTCCTGTTAGAAAATTTGTAGTCACAGAAAGTGTTTTAATACGCATGAATAGAAATTCTACTTTGAAATAAGATTTGGAAAGTGCTGTGTGTGTGAAGAAACGAAATAGCTGTGTCTTTCATACTAAGCGTTAACAGGACACAGGAACGAAAGAAATACAGGAGCAGCCACGGGAGGCACTAAACAATTATGTTCGACCAGACAAATGAAAGAAGCAACCTACAGTAAAATAGGTAAGAATACCCAAACAAATACTGAAGCATTTGAATTCAAGAACCATTAAATAACTATTTATCATATTAGTCGATTTCCAAAAATTGAGTTCAATAGAGTCTGTTACAGTCCAACAGTATAGCAAAATATTACAGAGTAAGACAAAGGGCTTGAGACCCTAAAATACATCTTCAGTTACAAACGACAGACAACGTCATAAAACCCTAGGCAGGGTTTGAAACGAGAAAAGCATAGACGCAAATAAACACACAGGAGAGTAAGTCCAAATCGACGGTAGAGCACAACCAGCAGACGTGCACCAACAGCGTTTGGTCACCATACAGAAGCCCAGAAAAGAAACACGACCAGGAAGCAGTCAACCACAAGGTTCGGAAGATCAGGCCTACCGGAGGGTTTTGTAGCGCCGGTGAACAATCCCAGGGTTTCGTTCAGGAGAAACCTGCAAAAAGGAGCGGCCATTGCATCTGAGACAGAGCTTGGTCCGAAAACGAGTAACATCTGAACCTACAGGAAAATAAAAGGGGGAAGTTAGAGCAGAGTCTTACCGGGTTTTCGAGTTGGAGAGGAGCCGAAACGACAGGGATTCCGTTGAAACAATCACACCTGGCACACGAAGGAGCCGAGGGATTAGGACAGAGAAAACCAGTAGTGGAATTGAAGCTGGAAAGAATGAGTTACCTGTTACTCGTTCAGAAGCTGGAGAAACCCTCGTTGTCGGCACTCCGTTGCACCTGCGAATAGATCCAATAACATCTATATACACCAGCCTTTGGAAGAAGGAGCAGTGGCATTACCTTGGCGATCGACGGAGTTTCGCCGGTTAATAACGGAAACTTACCAGGGAGCAACCACGACAAACGACAGCGAGCACCATTGGAACTTAGGAAGCACAATAGCCACGGGACTACCAATAGGATGAACGACTACCAATAGGAACCAAAGACGCGCAGGGCGCGGGCTTATTCCCACCAGAGATAACGAGAGAGCACCGAGAGTTGGGGGAAACCCTCCTCTCGAACCCTCGAATAGAGAAAAACAACCAAAGAAAGTCATTGTTTGCATAGGAAGAGCGGTGGCACAAACTCGGCGGTAAATAAATGCGTCGGTTGTGAATCGTTAACAATAAACGCAACATTAATACGACAGAACTGCTTAACATACGAGTCCAATTTGACACGGTGGATGACGTGGGCGGTGTCACGTTATCGGTGCGAAACCATAATCCGGAGAATAATATAAGGTCAACGAAATCACAGTCATCAGAACCATTATTATTGGTGTTATTATTTGCACATTATTAATATTGTCACGTAGTGAACAGAATACCCCATCCGAAGGTTGAGGCCTTCGTCATTTTTGGTATCAGAGCGGGTTTGTACAGAACAGAAAGATGGAGGTTGGCAGAAGAGGAAGAGGTAGAGGGAGAGCAGTCCGAAGAGGGGCAGAAGAGGGGCTGCGAGAGGAGATACGGATCTTGAATCAAAGATTTGCGGCAGTGGAAGCTGGGGAAAGAAGAAACCCAGCAGATGATAGTGATGAAGATGCGGTAGAACCTGAAGACGAGTTCGAAGGGGTGACACCTGAACTCAGGTTGTTGAAATCCGTGTTGATGTCCAGTCATAAGCCTAAGCACGAGCTTTCCACTTATGACGGCAGTTTGTCAGCAGAGGTGTTATTAGATTGGCTAAGTGAAGTCAATAAATACTTTGAGTTTGAAGAAACCAGTGAAGATAAACAAGTAAAATTCGCTGCCACCAAGCTGAAAGGACATGCGTCCTTATGGTGGGACAACGTTCAGGCGGAAAGGAAACGGTTGCATAAACAGCCTATCAGGAAGTGGGCCCGCATGGAGGAAAAACTGAAAGAGAAGTTTTTTCCCAAAGACTATCAGATCATGCTGTACAGGCAGGTACATAATTTAAGACAGCGAGGAATGACAGTTAAGGAATATACTGAGGAATTCTATAAGTTAAATTTGAGGGCAGGGTACATGGAGGATACCCCAGAGAAAACAGCTAGGTTTGTGAACGGACTGAGGGGAGAAGTGTTGGACGAAATTGGCATCCTCTCACCCAGAACTTTGGATGAAGCGTATCAGTTCGCTTTGAAAGCAGAGGAAAAAATCAACAGGAAGCAAAATTCCAGAAGAGGAGGTGGATCTGGCCGAGGAAAGGGGAAAGCCTTTGGTAGGGGCAGAGGTACAGGTTCAACTGAAGAGAGCAGCAGGTCTAAATCTGCAGGAACAACAGAAAAGGACAATAGCACCAGAGGAGGACGACCAGCCCAACGAGGGAGAGGAAGTGGTCGGGGCAGAGGAGCTGTCCAGTGCTATCGGTGCCAAAAGTGGGGGCACAAATCGTATGAATGTCCTGAAGGTGAACCAGCAGGTGGGAGAGGAACATACGTTGCTCAATCAGAAGAAACAGAGGCACAACCACAGGAAGTGGAGAATGCACCAGAAACTGGTGAGGCTTTGGTGTTGAATAAAGTGCTGCTAAAACCAGCAAAGGAGGTGGTTGACCCGGATCAACGGAAAACTCTGTTCCGGACAGTTTGCAAATCACAGGGAAAGTGTTGCAAGCTGATTATCGACAGTGGGAGCACCGACAATTTGGTGGCTACGGAAATGGTAGAGAAATTGGGATTAAGGAAATAGAAACATCCCACTCCATACAAAGTGTCATGGCTACAGAAGGGGCATCAATTGTTGGTTGACGAACAATGTGAAGTAGAGTTCCAGATAAGCAGATACAAAGACAAGATTGTCTGCGATGTCATGCCAATGGATGTTTGTCACATACTGTTAGGGAGGCCTTGGCAGTTTGACAGGAAGGTGGTGCATGACGGAAGAGCGAACGCTGCAGTTTTATTTTAAAGGATGAGTCGAGACACACACTTGTACCCATCAAAGAGGAAGATGCAGCAGAAGCTAGTGGGGTAAAAGCACTGCTGATGGGAGGAAAAGAATTTCTGAAAGAAGTTGATCAGAACGATGTGAACTTTGCTGTTGTGCGGAGACCAAGAACAGTGGTACTGCACACCAAAATCTCAGATTTGCCCGAGGAAATCCAGGAAGTGTTGCAGGAATTTGGAGACATCATAGTGGATGATCTTCCGGATGAACTGCCCCCTAAGAGAGGTATCAGTCACTGTATCGACTTTATACCAGGAGCTAGTTTACCGAATAAGGCAGCCTATCGCATGAGTCCCAAGGACCACGAGGAAATCAGAAAACAAGTGCAGGAATTACTAGATATAGGGCTGATTAGAGAAAGCATGAGCCCCTGTGCAGTCCCAACAGTTTTAGCTCCAAAGAAGGGAGGCGAATGGCGGATGTGTATAGACTCAAGGGCCATAAATAAAATTACTATTCGGTACAGGTTTCCATTACCCAGAATGGATGATATGATGGACTGTTTGAGCGGGGCAGCTTATTTTTCAAAAATTGATTTGAAGAGTGGATATCACCAGATTCGAATTCGGGAGGGAGACGAGTGGAAAACAGCTTTCAAGACGAATGAAGGGCTGTACGAGTGGCTGGTAATGCCATTTGGGCTAAGTAATGCCCCCAGTACTTTCATGCGCCTAATGAACGAAGTGCTGAAAGAATTCATTGGGATGTTTGTAATTGTTTATTTAGATGATAAACTGATTTTCAGCAAAACCAGAGAAGAACATTTCAGACATGTTCGAAGTGTGATGAGGAAGTTGCAGCAGAACAAGCTGCTGATTAATCTGAAGAAATGTACTTTCTTTCGGAAAGAGGTTGATATATTGGGGGTTTGTAATGAAGAAAATGAAATTTGAAGATGGATCCGAAAGATATGGGCACTATAGTTATGGCCATCTAGAATAGTTTGTTGAAGTCCGAAGTTTACACGGACTAGCAAGTTTTATGAGGTATCAAGAATTTCGGTGGGATTTGTGCACCCATGTTGGATACGATTAAAAAAATAAACCAACCGTTTCGCTGGACAGAAGCAGCAGAGAAGAGCTTTCAGACTTTAAAAGGAAAGATCACTGAAAGGCCGGTATTAAGGCTGCCTGATTTCAACAAACTTTTTCAAGTTCGTTGCGATGCCAGTGGTACAGCCATCGGGACAGTACTCAGTCAGGAGGATAGACCAGTTGCATATTTCAGCGAAAAACTGAATGAAAGCAGACAGAAGTATTCGACTTATGACAAGGAATTCTACGCGGTTGTCCAAGCATTGAAGCATTGGAGGCATTACCTTTTGGGTAATGAGTTCGTTCTGTTTTCAGACAATTCCGCGTTACAATACATCATGCAACAGCATAAACTGAACCAGAAACATGCAGAATGGGTTGAGTATCTGCAGAGTTTTACTTTTGTGTTGAAACACATCAGTGGGCAAGCCAACAAGGTGGCTGATGCTTTGAGTAGGAGGAGTTTGCTGTTACAGGAAAGTACAATGCAGGTGTTAGGCTTTGAACACCTGAGGGATCTGTATCAGACAGATGTCGATTTTAGGGAAGCCCATGAGGCATGCCAGAACCCTATGTTAAGAAATAGTAGTCCTTGGTTGGACTATAATTTACAGGAGGGATTATTGTTCAAAGGAGGACAGTTGTGCATTCCCGACTGTTCAATGCGGGAAAACATTATTCGGGAGAAGCATAGTGGGGGTCTAGCCGGACATTTTGGCATAGACAAAACTGTTTCACAGGTTGAACACTTTTATTTTTGGCCAAGGTTGCGACGAGATGTACAGAGATATGTGAGCAGATGTAAAACGTGCCAATTAGCGAAGGGTCACAGTCAAAATGCAGGGCTTTATATGCCACTACCCATTCCAAGCAGACCATGGGATTCAGTTAGCCTGGACTTTGTCTTGGGTTTGCCCAAGACACAGAGAGGTTTCGATTCAGTAATGGTGGTGGTGGATCGTTTTTCGAAGATGGCACATTTCATACCTTGCAGGAAGACCAGTGACGCTACTTACATAGCACACCTGTTTTTCACGGAGATCGTCAGACTACATGGGTTACCCAGGTCCATCGTTTCCGACAGGGATGTAAAATTCACCGGGCATTTTTGGCGGACCCTGTGGAAAAAGTTAAATACTCAGTTACAGTTCAGCTCTGCTTACCACCCTCGGACTGATGGGCAGACTGAAGTGGTGAACAGAAGTCTGGGAAATCTGCTACGAAGTCTTATAGGAGAAAATTCACGGATGTGGGACCGTGTGCTTGCTCAGGCAGAGTTTGCATACAACGATTCGCCGAATCGCAGTACAGGTTACAGTCCTTTCCAAATCTTGTATGGTATGCATCCTCGCGTAGTGCATGAACTGCGAGACTTGGGAAAACTTGAAAAACGAAGTGCCGACGGGGAAGACTTTGCCCAGGCAATGAGCGACTTACAGGAGCAAGTGAAATTGAAGTTGCAGGACAGCAGTCAGAGATACAAGCAGAGGGCAGATTCAAAAAGGCGGGAAGTCCAGTTTAATGTGGGGGACGAAGTCCTTGCCCACTTGCGTAAAGAACGGTTTCTGAAACGGGAATATAACAAGTTGAAATTCAAGAAAATCGGCCCTTGCAAGAATGTTCGAAAGTTTTCTGCAAACGCATATGAGTTGCAGTTGCCACCAGGGATAGGAATTTCACCAATCTTTAACGTGGCAGATTTATTCCCTTATGTTGCTGATACTGAAGATAACGCAACAGGGAAGCCAACGCGGGACACCAGGTCTGAGGAGGATTCTTGGATGAGACAGATGCCGGTGGCACAGCCCCCTGAGATCGAGTATATTCTCGACACACAGGTTGTTAGACGCACGCGCAGGAAGGAATATCTGCAATACTTAGTCAAGTGGAAGAACCATCCAATTGAGGACAGTTCGTGGCTCGACGCGACGCAGATATAAAAGGCGGGCTACACAGTCGATGATCTCATGGAGCGGAGCCATGACTTTTTGCCACCCCGGGAGCCTGATCAGGAGCATCCAGCTCCGAGGAGACAGGAGATGGTTGACCGTCTCACTTGATGTTTTTATTTGTGGATTTGGGGACAGGTTGCTAAGCCTGTGATTACTTTGTGTTATTGTTTAGTTTAAGGGTCGGTTGAATAGTTAGGAACATAGTTTGTTTTTCTGTTAATTAGTTCATAATGATTTTTCTTTTAATGAATAATACATAGGGTAGAATAAGTTCGGTTGACAGTTTAACTGAACGAAACTGAAAAACGGTTTTATAGCTGTAGCTTTAAAAATGGACAGAAAGGTCAGATAGGGGTTCGGTGTGTGGTTCACGAGAGAGTAGAAAATTGAAGAATAGGGAGACTCTGCTACCAGAATTGTAATTTGTCAGAAGTGCTATGTGCTAATACGCATTTCTACTCAGAAACATTTTATTTCTTTTCCTGTTAGAAAAATTGTAGTCACAGAAAGTGTTTTAATATGCATGAATAGAAATTCTACTTTGAAATAAGATTTGGAAAGTGCTGTGTGTGTGAAGAAAACGAAATAGCTGTGTCTTTCATACTAAGCGTTAACAGCACACAGGAACGAAAGAAATACAGGAGCAGCCACGGGAGGCACTAAACAATTATGTTCGACCAGACAAACGAAAGAAGCAACTTACAGTAAAATAGGTAAGAATACCCAAACAAATACTGAAGCATTTGAATTCAAGAACCATTAAATAACTATTTATTATACTAGTCGATTTCCAAAATTGAGTTCAACAGAGTTCTGTTACAGTCCAACAGTGTAGCAAAATATTACAGAGTAAGACAAAGGGCTTGAGACCCTAAAATACATCTTCAGTTACAAAACGACAGACAACGTCATATAACCCTAGGCAGGGTTTGAAACGGGAAAAGCATAGACGCAAATAAACACACAGGAGAGTAAGTCCAAATCGACGGTAGAGCACAACCAGCAGACGTGCACCAACAGCGGTTGGTCACCATACAGAAGCCCAGAAAAGAAACACGACCAGGTAGCAGTCAACCACAAGGTTCGGAAGATCAGGCCTACCGGAGGGTTTTGTAGCGCCGGTGAACAATCCCCGGGTTTCGTTCAAGAGAAACCTGCAAAAAGGAGCGGCCATTTCATCTGAGACAGAGCTTGGTCCGAAAACGAGTTACATCTGAACCTACAGGAAAATAAAAGGGAGAAGTTAGAACAGAGTCTTACTGGGTTTTCGAGTTGGAGAGGAGCCGAAACGACAGGGATTCCGTTGAAACAATCATACCTGGCACACGAAGGAGCCGAGGGATTAGGACAGAGAAAACCAGTAGTGGAATTGAAACTGGAAAGAATGAGTTACCTGTTACTCGTTCAGAAGTTGGAGAAACCCTCGTTGTCGGCACTCCGTTGCACCTGCGAATAGATCCAATAACAAAATGATACACCAACAGCATTGAAAGAAGGAACAGAGTAACCATTGCAACCCAACTGGAATTCGACGGAGGTTTCGCGGTTAATAACCGAAACTTACCAGGAGGCAACCACAGCAAACCGACAAGCGAGCACCATTTCGGAACTTAGGAAAAGAACAGTAGCCACAGGACTACCAACAGGAACCAAAGACGCGCAGACTGTGAGATTAATCACAGAGATAACAGAGATCATCAGAGGTTGAGGAAACCCTCCTCTCTCGAACCCTCGAATGAGAAAAACAACCAAAAGAAAGCCATTGTTTGCATAGGAAGGGCGGTGGCACAAAACTCGGCGTGAAGTAAATGCGTCCGGTTGTGAATCGTTGGCACAATAAACGCAACATTAATACGACACAGGAACCTATAACCCAACATACAGTCCAATTTGACACGGTGGATGACGTGGAAGGCGGTGTCACGTTATCAATTGCAGAAACCATAATCCGAAGAATAATATAAGGTCAACGAAATCACAGTCATCAGAACCATTATTATTGGTGTTATTATTTGCACATTATTAATATTGTCACGTAGTGAACCGAATACCCCATCCGAAGGTTGAGGCCTTCGTCATTTTTGGTATTAGAGCGGGTTTGTACAGAACAGAAAGATGGAGGTTGGCAGAAGAGGAAGAGGTAGAGGGAGAGCAGTCCGAAGAGGGGCAGAAGAGGGGCTGCGAGAGGAGATACGGATCTTGAATCAAAGATTGGCGGCAGTGGAAGCTGGGGGAAGAAGAAACCCAGCAGATGATAGTGATGAAGATGCGGTAGAACCTGAAGACGAGTTCGAAGGGGTGACACCTGAACTCAGGTTGTTGAAATCCGTGTTGCTGTCCAGTCATAAGCCTAAGCATGAGCTTTCCACTTATGACGGCAGTTTGTCAGCAGAGGTGTTATTAGATTGGCTAAGTGAAGTCAATAAATACTTTGAGTTTGAAGAAACCAGTGAAGATAAACAAGTAAAATTCGCTGCCACCAAGCTGAAAGGACATGCGTCCTTATGGTGGGACAGCGTTCAGGCGGAAAGGAAACGGTTGCATAAACAGCCTATCAGGAAGTGGGCCCGCATGGAGGCAAAACTGAAAGAGAAGTTTTTGCCCAAGACTATCGAATCATGCGTACGGACAATTACGAAATTTAAGACGGCCCGAGGAATGACGGTTAAGGAATATCTTGAGGAATTCTATAAGTTAGGGTGAGGGGAGGGTACATGGAGGATACCCCAGAGAAAACAGCTAGGTTTGTGAACGGACTGAGAGGAGAAGTATTGGATGAAATTGGCATCCTCTCACCCAGAACTTTGGATGAAGCGTATCAGTTCGCTTTGAAAGCAGAGGAAAAAATCAACAGGAAGCAAAATGCCAGAAGAGGAGCTGGATCTGGCCGAGGAAAGGGGAAAGTCTTTGGTAGGGGCAGAGGTACAGGTTCAACTGAAGAGAGCAGCAGTTCTAAATCTGCAGGAACAACAGAAAAGGACAATAGCACCAGAGGAGGACGACCAGCCCAGCGGGGGAGAGGAAGTGGTCGGGGCAGAGGAGCTGTCCAGTGCTATCGGTGCCAAAAGTGGGGGCACAAATCGTATGAATGTCCTGAAGGTGAACCACCAGGTGGGAGAGGAACATACGTTGCTCAATCTGAAGAAACAGAGGCACAACCACAGGAAGTGGAGAATGCACCAGAAACTGGTGAGGCCTTAGTGCTGAATAAAGTGCTGCTAAAACCAGCAAAGGAGGTGGTTGACCCGGATCAACGAAAAACTTTGTTTCGGACAGTTTGCAAATCACAGGGAAAGTGTTGCAAGCTGATTATCGACAGTGGGAGCACCGACAATTTGGTGGCTACGGAAATGGTAGAGAAATTGGGATTAAGGAAACAGAAACATCCCACTCCATACAAAGTGTCATGGCTACAGAAGGGGCATCAATTGTTGGTTGACGAACAATGTGAAGTAGAGTTCCAGATAGGCAGATACAAAGACAATATTGTCTGCGATGTCATGCCAATGGATGTTTGTCACATACTGTTAGGGAGGCCTTGGCAGTTTGACAGGAAGGTGGTGCATGACGGAAGAACGAACTGTTACAAGTTTGTTAAGGATGGAGTCAGACACACACTTGTACCCATCAAAGAGGAAGATGCAGCAGAAGCTAGTGGGGTAAAAGCACTGCTGATGGGAGGAAAAGAATTTCTGAAAGAAGTTGATCAGAACGATGTGAACTTTGCTGTTGTGCGGAGACCAAGGACAGTGGTACTGCACACCAAAATCTCAGATTTGCCCGAGGAAATCCAGGAAGTGTTGCAGGAATTTGGAGACATCATAGTGGATGATCTTCCGGATGAACTGCCCCCTAAGAGAGGTATCAGTCACTGTATCGACTTTATACCAGGAGCTAGTTTACCGAATAAGGCAGCCTATCGCATGAGTCCCAAGGACCATGAGGAAATCAGAAAACAGGTGCAGGAATTACTAGATAAAGGGCTGATTAGAGAAAGCATGAGCCCCTGTGCAGTCCCAACAGTTTTAGCTCCAAAGAAGGGAGGCGAATGGTGGATGTGTACAGACTCAAGGGCCATAAATAAAATTACTATTCGGTACAGGTTTCCATTACCCAGAATGGATGATATGATGGACTGTTTGAGCGGGGCAGCTTATTTTTCAAAAATTGATTTGAAGAGTGGATATCACCAGATTCGAATTCGGGAGGGAGACGAGTGGAAAACAGCTTTCAAGACAAATGAAGGGCTGTACGAATGGCTGGTAATGCCATTTGGGCTAAGTAATGCTCCCAGTACTTTTATGCGCCTAATGAATGAAGTGCTGAAGGAATTCATTGGGAAGTTTGTAATTGTTTATTTAGATGATATACTGATTTTCAGCAAAACCAGAGAAGAACATTTCAGACATGTTCGAAGTGTGATGAGGAAGTTGCAGCAGAACAAGCTGCTGATTAATCTGAAGAAATGTACTTTCTTTCAGAAGGAGTTGATATATTTGGGGTTTGTAATAGCAGAAAATGAGCTGAAGATGGATCCAGAAAAGATAGCAGCTATAGTTAACTGGCCATCCCCGAAGAGTTTATTTGAAGTCCGAAGTTTTCACGGACTAGCAAGTTTTTATAGGAAATTTATCAAGAATTTCACTGGGATTTGCGCACCCATGTTGGATACGATTAAAAAAATAAACCAACCGTTTCGCTGGACAGAAGCAGCAGAGAAGAGCTTTCAGACTTTAAAAGGAAAGATCACTGAAAGGCCGGTATTAAGGCTGCCTGATTTCAACAAAATTTTTCAAGTTCGTTGCGATGCCAGTGGTACAGCCATCGGGGCAGTACTCAGTCAGGAGGATAGACCAGTTGCATATTTCAGCAAAAAACTGAATGAAAGCAGACAGAAGTATTCGACTTATGACAAGGAATTCTACGCGGTTGTCCAAGCATTGAAGCATTGGAGGCATTACCTTTTGGGTAATGAGTTCATTCTGTTTTCAGACAATTCCGCGTTACAGTTCATCATGCAACAGCATAAACTGAACCAGAAACATGCAGAATGGGTTGAGTATCTGCAGAGTTTTACTTTTGTGTTGAAACACATCAGTGGGCAAGCCAACAAGGTGGCTGATGCTTTGAGTAGGAGGAGTTTGCTGTTACAGGAAAGTACAATGCAGGTGTTAAGCTTTGAACACCTGAGGGATCTGTATCAGACAGATGTCGATTTTAGGGAAGCCCATGAGGCATGCCAGAACCCTATGTTAAGAAATAGTAGTCCTTGGTTGGACTATAATTTACAGGAGGGATTATTGTTCAAAGGAGGACAGTTGTGCATTCCCGACTGTTCAATGCGGGAGAACATTATTCGGGAGAAGCATAGTGGAGGTCTAGCCGGACATTTCGGCATAGACAAAACTGTTTCACAGGTTGAACACTTTTATTTTTGGCCAAGGTTGCGACGAGATGTACAGAGATATGTGAGCAGGTGTAAAACGTGCCAATTAGCGAAGGGTCACAGTCAAAATGCAGGGCTTTATATGCCACTACCCATTCCAAGCAGACCATGGGATTCAGTTAGCCTGGACTTTGTCTTGGGTTTACCCAAGACACAGAGAGGTTTCGATTCAGTAATGGTGGTAGTGGATCGTTTTTCGAAGATGGCACATTTCATACCTTGCAGGAAGACCAGTGACGCTACTCACATAGCGCACTTGTTTTTCACGGAGATCGTCAGACTACATGGTTTACCCAGGTCCATCGTTTCCGACAGGGATGTGAAATTCACCGGGCATTTTTGGCGAACCCTATGGAAAAAGTTAGATACTCAGTTACAGTTCAGCTCTGCTTACCACCCTCAGACTGATGGGCAGACTGAAGTGGTGAACAGAAGTCTGGGAAATCTGCTACGAAGTCTAATAGGAGAAAATTCACGGATGTGGGACCGTGTGCTTGCTCAGGCAGAGTTCGCATACAACGATTCGCCGAATCGCAGCACAGGTTACAGTCCTTTCCAAATCTTGTATGGCATGCATCCCCGCGGAGTGCATGAACTGCGAGACTTGGGAAAACTTGAAAAACGAAGTGCAGATGGGGAAGACTTTGCCCAGGCAATGAGCGACTTACAGGAGCAAGTGAAATTGAAGTTGCAGGACAGCAGTCAGAAATACAAGCAGAGGGCAGATTCGAAAAGGCGGGAAGTCCAGTTTAATGTGGGGGACGAAGTCCTTGCACACTTGCGTAAAGAACGGTTTCCGAAACGGGAATATAACAAGTTGAAATTCAAGAAAATCGGCCCTTGCAAGATTATTCGCAAGTTTTCTGCAAACGCATATGAGTTGCAGTTACCGCCAGGGATAGGGATTTCACCAATCTTTAACGTGGCAGATCTATTCCCTTATGTTGCTGATACTGAAGATAACGCAACAGGGAAGCCAATGCGGGACACCAGGTCTGAGGAGGATTCTTGGATGAGACAGATGCCTATGGCACAGCCCCCTGAGATCGAGTATATTCTCGACACACAGGTAGTTAGACGCACACGCAGGAAGGAATATCTGCAATACTTAGTCAAGTGGAAGAACCGTCCAATTGAGGACAGTTCGTGGCTCGACGCGACGCAGATACAAAAGGCGGGCTACACAGTCGATGATCTCATGGAGCGGAGCCATGACTTTTTTGCCACCCCGGGAGCCTGATGCAGGAGCATCCAGCTCCGAGGAGACAGGAGATGGTTGACCGTCTCACTTGATGTTTTTATTTGGGGATTTGGGAACAGGTTGCTAAGCCTGTGATTACTTTGTGTTATTGTTTAGTTTAGGGTCAGTTGAATAGTTAGGAACATAGTTTGTTTTTCTGTTAATTAGTTCATAATGATTTTTCTTTTAATGAATAATACATAGGGTAGAATAAGTTCGGTTGACAGTTTAACTGAACGAAACTGAAAAACGGTTTTATAGCTGTAGTTTTAAAAATGGACAGAAAGGTCAGATAGGGGTTCGGTGTGTGGTTCACGAGAGAGTAGAAAATTGAAGAATAGGGAGACTCTGCTACCAAAATTGTAATTTGTCAGAAGTGCTATGTGTTAATACGCATTTCTACTCAGAAACATTTTATTTCTTTTCCTGTTAGAAAATTTGTAGTCACAGAAAGTGTTTTAATACGCATGAATAGAAATTCTACTTTGAAATAAGATTTGGAAAGTGCTGTGTGTGTGAAGAAACGAAATAGCTGTGTCTTTCATACTAAGCGTTAACAGGACACAGGAACGAAAAGAAATACGGGGCTTGACCACGGAGGCACTAAACAATTATATTCGACAGGACAAATGAAAGAAGCAACCTACGATGCAAATCAGGTAAGAACTGCCAACTAAATCTTGAAGCATACATTTGAATTCCAAGAACCATTAAATAACTATTTATCATATTAGTCGATTTCCAAAAATTGAGTTCAACAGAGTCTGTTACAGTCCAACAGTATAGCAAAATATTACAGAGTACGACAAAGGGCTTGAGACCCTAAAATACATCTTCAGTTACAAACGACAGACAACGTCATAAAACCCTAGGCAGGGTTTGAAACGGGAAAAGCATAGACGCAAACAAACACACAGGAGAGTAAGTCCAAATCGACGGTAAAGCACAACCAGCAGACGTGCACCAACAGCAGTTGGTCACCATACAGAAGCCCAGAAAAGAAACACGACCAGGAAGCAGTCAACCACAAGGTTCGGAAGATCAGGCCTACCGGAGGGTTTTGTAGCGCCGGGGAACAATTCCAGGGTTTCGTTCAAGAGAAACCTGCAAAAAGGAGCGGCCATTGCATCTGAGACAGAGCTTGGTCCGAAAACGAGTAACATCTGAACCTACAGGAAAATAAAAGGGGGAAGTTAGAGCAGAGTCTTACCGGGTTTTCGAGTTGGAGAGGAGCCGAAACGACAGGGATTCCGTTGAAACAATCACACCTGGCACACGAAGAACCGAGGGATTAGGGCAGAGAAAGCACCAGTGGTGGGAGTGGAAGAAACTGGAAAGAATGAGTTACACATTACTCGTTCGGGAAAATTTGGAGAAACCCTCGTTGTCGGCACTCCCTTGCACTATGAATAGATCAAGAAACAAAATGATGCACCAACGGCAGCACGGAAGAGGAACGGAGTAACCATTGCAACTGGCCCCGGAAATCGACGGAGGTTTGCGGTTAATAGCCAGGAAACTTGCAAGGAGCAACCACAGCAAACCGACAAGCGAGCACCATTTCGGAACTTAGGAAAAGCACAGTAGCCACAGGACTACCAACAGGAACCAAAGACGCGCAGACTGTGAGCTTATTCACAGAGATAACAGAGAGCACCAGAGGTTGACGAAACCCTCCTCTCTCGAACCCTCGAATGAGAAAAACAACCAAAAGAAAGTCATTGTTTGCATAGGAAGAGCGGTGGCACAAAACTCGGCGTGAAGTAAATGCGTCCGGTTGTGAATCGTTGGCACAATAAACGCAACATTAATACGACACAGGAACCCATAACCCAACATACAGTCCAATTTGACACGGTGGATGACGTGGAAGGCGGTGTCACGTTATCAATTGCAGAAACCATAATCCGGAGAATAATATAAGGTCAACGAAATCACAGTCATCAGAACCATTATTATTGGTGTTATTATTTGAACATTATTAATATTGTCACGTCGTGAACAGAATACCCCATCCGAAGGTTGAGGTCTTCGT